>OY856415.1:104194034-104791534 GCA_963693085.1 Alisma plantago-aquatica | reverse complement strand
TTTGCAAATGTGAGTTGTCCCCTTTATCCGTACACCGGGTGATTCCACAAATTTTGGATCTTGATCTCCTTCAGACACCTCTCTTCCCTTCCTCATGCAACTTGAGCCCTTGAGACTTCTACCCTTGGTTCTGATAGTCTCAACCACATCAACACAACCACTTCTCCTTTACCCATGAGAAGATAAAACCATGATAATTTAGTGGGTTAGTGATTGGCCTAAATTATGCATCCCAAAAGGAGCGGGTTTGGAGCAATCAAACTTTAAAATGTATAACCCGACACTCAAGCCCCGACAATGATAATACAGGGTCTGATGTAGTAAATTAGGATTGATCTAGAGGGAAAAGGGTGGTATGTGTTAAGAATTGAGAGCCTTAGCTTAGTTACAACAAACAAAGGGTGGGATAGAGTATTTTGTTCATTGTGGAACAACAATACTTCATCAAACAAGTGAAAAGCAAGTAAAAAAAATCAAGAGTATAATAAAAGAACAAGAAAGTCAAAGATAAAGGTATACTTGGATTGGGTTTCACCATCTAAGGTCTCTCACCAACATGGAATATTCACACCCATCGTATCCCATAGAAAGTTTACATTAAATCATCATTATTGTTTATTCCCTCCTATCTCAATCTTAGTTTAGATCTAGGTTATAAGTTTTTTTTCTCTCTCTCTAGATGCCAAACAAACAATCACAAGCAAACCATATTATCATTAGCTTACGCAATCCAACTTTCTCATGCATTCATTCAACTCCAAAACATGTAGATATTTGTTGATACTAGTCTTTAGAGGTATCAACATTAACACAACACAACATGGTAGATAATCATGCAAGTGAATCATTAAGACCAATATTATGGAGATAAACTTTTCTAAGAGAATATATTGGGATTAAGAGAGAAAGATTTCTCCCCCTCTTCCACACCCATGGCGGAGGCTGAATGCCCAGGAGGGTGGTAAATCAAGGTGGTGACTGGGATTCAAACCCAGGTTCCTTTCTTAGGGGACACCGTTCTTGACCACTTGAGCCACTCCTTGTCGGCATAAGAGCATATATTCAATGGTTATAAGTATTTACATGTTGGGAGATTCTTAGTGGCTACTCCTAATTAAAGCTATATGTTTAGCCACTCATGTTCGTGAGTACCTTGGTGGAATAACAAGGTTGGTTAGACATGTAGGTGGAAGATGAAATGGAATGAAAGAGATGAGATAAGGTGGATAGATTTAGAGAAGAAGAAGGAAGATGCACCAACAATGACCATAGATTCGTCAATGTCAATGGAAAGATTCTCCAATCTAAATCTAGTGTTGGTGGCAAGCATGGATGCTCCTTCTCCCCCCTTCTCTCTCGAAGAGGTCTTGAGATGCTTGATGAAGGTGGAGGCACTCTATATACTTGGAGTTCAGGAAATGATGGTGGATGGCGTAGGTCGATGGTGAGGTAGCTCTCCGGTAGCACTCCATTTTCTCCTTCACATTGCAACCCCATCTTCATAGCATGGGGTCTGCTAGTTATAGTCCTCAGTTCGATGCTTGAGGTAGTGATTTGGGTGCTTCATTTGTGCCACAAGTCCTCTAATCAAGTGCCTCAAGCCTCATGCCTAATAGTCATGAATGACCATTCTGCCAACGCTACCATCAGTTGGTAGTTATGAAGGTGATCCATCGATTTGAGAACTAATTGGTTGTGGCTTTTGTTAGACCTTCGCTTGATCTCACTCGACCGGCCATCAGTTGACTCATCAAGGCAGACCATTATTTAGTTAATGTAGTCTCTCCATCAGTTTAGCTCTACCTTGAATCATGGCGGGCAATTGGTTGATGGATCACATAGGTATGCATCATTTGTTCATTGAGTGTGGCTCTTTAGTGGACCATAAATTTTGACAACTGATCGTGGTTCTGACAGGTTCCCTTTCTAACCATCAATCTCAGGATTGGATGGTCATCCCGAACGGCTTCCCGATGGTGGATCTGAAGGCTAGAAACCATTGGTTTGGGAACAGGTGGTCGGGCGATGCAAGCATTTTCTTGGTTCTGAGGCTATGGATGGTCTCCATTGGTTCTACAAACCGATGGGCTTCTACCCCATAGTAAAACCATCTCCTGGAAAGCTATCTGCATAGAAATGAGTGATTATCTTCCAACCAAGGTATAATTTATAGTTAGTATAACAATATGAAGAAGTAAGGATAACTCGACATAAAGAGGGGAAATTAAGAGTAAAATCAGGCATGAAATAACTACAAAATTAGATGTTATCAACCCCCTCCACCAAACTTAGAGTCTAGCTTGTCCTCAAGCTAATAAATAGAATCAAGACATTGAATAAATGTTAGAGCTTTATTTATTTAGTCTTCTACCTACTGTTAACCATGTATTCATATCATCCTTTGGTTAAGATATATGTATTGTAGTTTGGATTGCTTACTATACTCCAATTTTCCTCCTTCTTCATTCCACAGTTGCATGAGCTCATATGATTGGCATATCCTCTTCTTAGGAGGAGTGTCCCTTCAGGAAACACACCTAGTCTCAATTCCAAGCCATACTTATACAAAATTCCATAGAGGTATCTTTCACACCCGACCTTTATTTTTTTGGGTAGTCCTATCTAATGGTGTAGAGGTGGGACAAGGTTGCTTTTGTTTCCTATATTTATACGGCTTAATCAACCATGAGTTTTTTTGTAAGATAATGTCACTCAATTTTTTGTCTTGATGTAGTTTCAAGCCCTAATTGAAATGAATTAGAAAGGCTCAAATTCACACTGGTGTCATAGAATTACTTAGCTTAGACACCATATGATTAGGTGGTTATGTCAGATAGCCATCAAAATATAGGTGGATATTCATTTGGCTTCCAGGGTCTACTACTGGGCATGACATATTTTCATTATTGAGTGTAGCTATACACCACCCTGGTAGAGCCTTTCAACATCATTCTTGGGCACAACTCTCATATTTTTATTCAAGATCTGTTTTTATTCTTGTTCAGAAGGCTTTTAGGTAATGGTATGTTTGAGGAAAGGTGGGCTCTTGAGAATCATTTCTTCCCAAAATGGGGATTTAGCACTGGCTTGGGTAGTTTTTTCCTTTATTGTTGGCATTCATACTTTCCAAATGTACTCAGGAGCTAGATGGTTGATCAGGGGTGCGTCGGGTGGGGTCCTCCTTATTTTAGAGGATTTCTATTGAGATAGTAGCATTATTTTGGTGCTTAGAGTATCTTGAGATAAGAATAGTGTGAAGACAAGGTCAAGTAGTATGACACTCATTGCCACACAAAGCAAGATTACTAAAAAGAAAACAAAGAATTAACACTAATCAACCAGGTTACCAGAAAACACAGGAAATTAAAACCATTTCACTACTACAGAATACGCCTTTGGCGTCGGTTGTTTAACCCCCTTTAGCGACGGTTTTAAAGCGATGCCTATGTGGGTGCCGCTAAAGGTCGAACTCTTCGGCGTCGGTTTTCTAACCGACGCCTATATGATCTATAGGCGTCGGTTATATATAGTTGTCCGATGTCTATAGGGTTCACGCCACAAAGAAGGGCACCACCTAGGACACTTTCTGCGTCGGTTAACAACTGAACAACTGACGCCATACTCCCAGACGACACAGCCATGCTTCACTGCACGGCCATGTTTAGTACTATAGGTGTCGGTTTTATACGAATAAGCGACACCTTTTCCACCACGGCTGTGCTTTCCTGCACGGTCGGGTTGTTTGTCATATTAGGCGTCGGTTTTTATCTAATAACCGACGTTGTAGGCCTTTGATGACGGTGTTTTATAAATAATCGACGCCTATACTTTAATTTTTTTTTCTTATCAGTTTGCAGGCCTACTGTGGCTGGTCAGTAGGATGAGAACTTGTAGTTTAGTTTTCTGAACTGCAGGTTTACGACATCCATTGATATCAGCCTACAAACAGGCCACAAACCTGCAAAATCAACAAATATTTTTTCACACAAGTAGATACATTCAGACATCAATTCAATTCTCACATTCACACATGTAGAAACATTCAAATACACATAGAAACATTTAGACATGTATAAACATTCAGAAATATTCATTTCCAAAATATCATTCAGCATCACTATCAGCATCCTAATTATATCTTACAATCGCCACTGCTTGTATGGCTTTTGCCCATTCTTCTCTTACTTCATTTAATGCTTCCATCGTATATGGAGCATGTACATTTTTTAAGCGTTTACCTATAGTGTGGTAAGTTTTAAATAGGGGTGTAAACGGTGCGGGTACGGTGTGGGTCTGGCCATACCCATACCCATACCCATACCCATCTAATTTAGCGGGTCCGGTTCCGGTTCTAGACTCGCATAATACAAAACTTGGACCCGCACCATACCCGTACCCACAATAATAGCGGGTATGCGGTGCGGGTATGCGGGTAAGCGGTTCTATAAAACATTATATTGTTATGTAAGAGAAATGACTATGTTATATATATTTAACACAACAAGATATTGTTATCATATAGTATATTAACATGTAATAGTTATATTAGACAATGATATATTCTACACAATAACATTAATTGAGTAATTGTTTACATATTTGTAGTCATGATCATAACATTTAATTTATGTAGAAAATAATGTAAATTAGTAGACATTTTAATTTTAAGTTTACATATGATGTTCATTATTGTAACTAGAATAGTTAATTCTTAATTATATGACTAGTCTCAACCTAATTGTGGTTAGAGTATGATATAATCTCAATAATTATATGAGTTAGACTAGTAAAGTATGATATATATAACACATTATTTTAGTCTTTAGTTATGTATAGCGGGTACACGGGTCTAGCGGGTCTGGGTCCAAGCATACCCATTATTGGACCCGCTTATATGCGGGTCCAAGGGTATACGGGTCCAAGGGTATGCAGGTATAAAAAATTAGACCCATGACGGGTTTTTTAAGGGTCCGGATTTGCGGGTCCGTGGGTCTACCCGTACCCATTTACAGCCCTAGTTTTAAACACCTGCAAAGAGAATGATGTATATATATAAGTAATAATTTAAAAATAAGATTGATATATTTCATACTAACTAATGAGACTATATATAATACCTCATGTATGGTATTAATATCCAATGTGGCATGTCGGATAATCATCTGCATAAATTGCATCACATAGTATGTGCATGCCCAGCCGTTGTCTTGTGTAGCGCACTATAAATTGAAACATACAAAATATTAAAAAATACAACTAAGCACAGTTCACATAAATAATATATACATTGGAGTCGGGAACTTACTTTTACGTTCTCCCAAATTATTGGTTGGTTCTTTCTCCTTGGGACATTTCCTCTAGCATTTTTGAATGCATCTAAACCCCTACATGTTAATGTAACATAGTAAATTGCATAATTAAATAGTAATGTAATAACATATGTTAACAGATATAAAAATGAAATATTTCTCACCAGAATAATGGCATTCTCAATATGTGTCCAATTTGTGTGTTCAATGTACTTCTCGTAGGATCTAGATAATAAACAGTGAACGTCCCGGGGTCAATAACTAGTAACTCCCAATGTCTACCGCTAGAGGTAAAAAAGTTAAAAATTAATAACTCAAAATGCACAATAAAAATGGAAATTTCTTAAGTCCAAATTATAAATAAAGTAAACTTACTTGACATTGAATGGAGCTATTATTATTGTCTTCTTTTGCTGACCGAAAATTGTAAAAGCATCTATATAGTATTGTTGAACACTATCAGGGTCTTTAGCTACCATACTAATCAATGATGGAATCAAAAAACCCACATGATCAAATGTAAATTGTTTGCATTGATCTTCGACTAAGTAGCTGCAAAACATGTATTACGTATGCATTAATATATAAGAAACCAGATCACCAGATCTTACACAAGGTATATGGATGTATAAACAAGATCTCACCTTATCCATGTCTCTATCATTGATGTATTCAGCCAATCATACATAAATAGCTCAATAATATCTTGTATAAATAAAGAGCTATCATATGATTGACCTGCATAATCTGCTTATAAAGAAACAATTATAGGGCAATGTATATTATGTGCCCATATCCAACATGCCATTCCCCTACAAGCAGGACCTAACGGGTATTTTAGGTCAGTTGGAACCCAACTTGGTAATGCAGGAAGTGGAGGTGGAGGCCTAGGTCCTCCGGGTGTCTTCTTTTTAACCTGTATATATAATTTCAGATCAGTTGACCTCATATGTAAACATTAACAATCTAAAGTAATGTAAATTTATCTTACAATTTCAGTAGTGTAGACGACATCTTCTTTGGGCCACAATATCACCCCGCCTTCTGCCTCAGCAAGTGTATCAATATCCGGGTGGGGATATGGCAATGTAGCTTCCCTCCAATCGGGTAACACACGTATCGGGCTCACACGAACGTAGCCCTCTGGCATTGGAGTCCCGTGAAACATTGCCCCAGTAAGGGATGGGTAAGCATGCGCCTCTGCAACAACATTGTCTTGCATTCTTAAGCGGCATGGCTTAAATGCCTACAAATTTACGTAAAGAATATTATACATATATACATATCATCTTGAAAAGACTAGATACAATGTCATAAACAATACTTACAGTAGATGTGTTAGGCGGTGGGTCTACATGATTACTAGTAGTCTGTACATCAGGAGAAGAGTGGGTCGCCATAGGCTGATTGGAAGCCTGAGATGCCTGCCACCGCAGCAATTCTTCCTTGACCTTCTCAACGACTATATCATTGACCTTCTTGGCAACTATATCGTCGACTCTCTTATTCTCCTATACATGGATAAAAGAAACATTAGCTTCTTATTATTGAATTCCCTTTTGCAGTAACATTCTTAAAAAAGAATAGGTTACCTCTTCTTGTGAAAGTCCCGCTCTGGGTTTGCGATGGGATGGCCCAAAGAATGCTTTGATGCCCACACCAGATCCTGCACCCCTAATACGTCCAGGATGCTCTGGGATACCCAGAGCAACTGTCAATTCATCCCTTGTGCCCTGAGGGATGAACGTGCCTTGTTTCCTCTGCTCGTGCAGCTCCCGCTAATCACCATCAATAGAAATTGGTAAGTTAACACCACAATAATCAATATTCAAATGATTGCTCTAAGAGTTGTATTTTACCATTTTTGCAGCCGCCTCAACAGTTATGAGCTTCTTTATTTCACCCTTCTTGTTTTCCTCCCAGCTATCCAGATATCATGGTGAGCCATGGGTGTGGCAGACTCCTGAGTAGCAGCAGACTCCTGAGTAGCTGCAGACTCCGCCTGTAGTCTTTGGCGAACGCTTGCATAGCCCTTTGGACCCATAGTGTGGTCATGCACATTCAGTGCACGCCTTGCTTTTTGTGCCTCACTGAGGGCCTAGTTAGTATGCACATTAATGATTTGGTTAGTAGCACTAAATGTTAATCTTGAATAGGTAAATACAACGTATATTAATTAAATTGGGAGTGACGCCTAATACCTTGAATTCTTCAAATTTTCTTGAAGCAACAAAATTGTCCCAATCTTCTTTGTCCAAGAAGTTTCACTATTCAAGGGCTGACTTCTTCTTCTTATCACCATCTTTTGAAAGAAACCTTCGATGACCAAGATATACAGTCTTGCCGCCATGTTTTAGACATATTGAATCAGTGTTTTATTCACATATAGGACACGGTTTAGCTCCTTTGACACTATATCCAGACAAATTCCCATATGCTGGAAAGTCATTAATAGTGTAAAACAACATAGCGTGCAAATAAAATGTCTCTCTTCCTGAAGCATCATAGGTCATCACACCTTCAGCCCAAAGTTTCTTTAAGTCATCAATCAGAGGTTCAAGATAAGCATCGATATCATTTCCGGGTTGTTTAGGGCCCGATATCAACAACGACAGCATAACGTACTTATTTTTCATACACAGCCAGGGAGGAAGATTGTATATAACAAGCATGACTGGCCAAGTGCTATGTTGGCTGCTCAATGTCCCGTATGGATTCATCCCATCTGTACAAAGCCCAAGTCTTAGATTCCTATCTTCTTCACCAAATTTGGGGTACAATAGATCAATCTTCTTCCACTGTGGGGAATCAGACGCATGTCGTAGGATCCCATCATTATTTTTTTTAACATCTACATGCCACCTCAAATTCTTCGCATCTTTTGGATTTGCAAACAAGCGTTGAAACCGTGATATTATAGGTAGATACCACAACACCATGGCAGGAGAACCAGTTTTGGACTCCCCTGAAGTCGTCAATTTATACCGTGACGCACCACATTTTGGACAATCTTTCAAGTCTACATATTCCTTTTGAAATAATACACAATCATTCGGGCATGCGTGTATCTTCTTGGCCTCCATTCCCATTGGTCACAACATTTTCTTTACCCGATATGTTGAGATTGGCAGCTCGTTTCCTTCAGGAAGCATTTCTTTCAACAAAGTCAACAATGAAGTGAAGCTTTTGTCGCTCCATCTATTGTTAGCTTTCAACTTATACAATCTCAACATAGTGCTAAGCTTCGTAAACTTAGCACAGCTTGTGTATAATGGTATCTCAGCATCATGCACAATGTTTCTAAAGATAGGAGGTGGATGGGTGTGCTCTACCCTACAACTATCCAGCATCGCATCAGCAATGTCTACTAGAACTGGTTCGTTCACATCTACGTCATCGGAGGCAATTTCTTCTTCCACCCAAGCACTGCTATCGACATCTACTGGTTTCGAGTTTGAAATCTCTACATGCCAGTGCCATTCTGTATAGCCTTGTACAATCCTACTGCACATGACATGACTTTTGATTTCCTCACCAGTGCTGACTTTCAAGTTGTTACCGCAATGCCTACATGGACAGTAGATCCTATCTGTAGGTTTTTTCCTATGTTCCTCAGCAAATCTAATAAACTGATCAAGACCAGATATAAACTCTGGGGTGCAGCGATTGCGAATGGACATCCATGATCTATCCATTCTATGATCAAAGAGAAAACAAGTATATATTAGGACAAGATTAGGGTATACACTTACATCCTATCCAAGATTGTTCACTTTCTAGGCCAACAAACACATGTGATGTCATTCTTATATATAATAAATGTGTACCACCTATCCCATCCTTGAACACCGAATCTCACTAGTAAGTGTATAATGTGTATTGGGTTTTCAAAAAAATTTCAGCAGCAGAATTAGGTCAAGCATTAGGATTAGAAGCACAAATATATGCAAGCAAAAGATTTGTTCATATCCTAGAATTTACATAAAGCATTACATATAGATTTGTTCATATCCTTACCAACAACAAACACGGCTGTGGCTGTGTTAGCCTACCACGGCCGTGCTGCCCAACACGGTCGTGGTAGGCCAAAATAGCCACGGCCGTGTTTGCTGCATGTAGGTAAAAAGCTAGGGAGAAAGGCTACGGCTAATACCTGGAGAGCAGACCGAAGCTAGGCGGCACGGCGGGCGTGAGCAGGGAGGAAGGAGCGGGTGGCGACGGTGACGCAGGATGAAGCTAGGGTGCCGGCGACGCAGGACGAAGCTAGGGCGGTGGCGGCGATGCCGTACAAAGCTAGGTGGCGGGCGGTGGTGGAGATGCAGAGCAGCAGCACCGTTGGCGGGGACGGCGAGGCGAGGAAGCACAGGCAGCGTCGGCGATGGCGAGAACCTACAGGCAGCTAGCGGGCGATCGAGCAGCAGCTAGCAGGAGATGAAGACAATGAAATAGGAAAGGGGAACAGTTGCGATCGATCATGGGTCTATTAAGTTCGTAAAGGCATCGGTTATCAAATACAAATGACACCTAAAGTCTTCGGTGTCAGTTCCTCTTAAACAACCGACGCCCAATTAGACAAATTTTGCCCTAAATAATTTGGCGGGAACCATTATCGGCGTCGGTTATTGTAGGATAACCGACACCTAAGATGGAACTTTTCGCGCAAATTTTCATCTTATATAGGCGTCAGTTTGATGGTGAAAAACCGACGCTGTATGTGACACTTTGGTTCTAAATATTTTCGCTCGAAAATTGGATTTCGCGGGCGATTTTAGGCGTCAGTTTTTTGTTACCCAGCCAACGCTGAATACAAAGCGGTAACCATGTCTTGACTATAGACGTCGGATGACCTACATCACCGACGTTGAACATTATAGGTGTCGGATTTCCTAAATAACCGATGCCCAGAAAAGTGACATCGAATGATGTTTCTATACTAGTGTTTGCACATAAGCATAAAAGCTGAAACTTATCACATAAGAGTCCACATAAGCCACCTATATATATATAATACCTGCCAAAAGATTATTACATAGAATTTTTCGCTGGCTCACTGGCCACAATCTATTATAAGAGGTGACATGTTCACGTACACACATGCCATATCTATAAAACAAAGGCATAAAACAAAACTATTGTTCCTCTTACTGTTCAACCTCAACAACTCGATCTCTACCTCCTCATCCCCGACCACCTAAAAGATGTGAAAACCCACAAGGTGAGACCAAATGTCCCAATAAGAGATATAACTCTCAACCAATGTCTATTAAAAGAACAGATAACTAAGTAGGTAGATTGCATACTTAACATGTTGATTTCTCTTATTGCATTATAATTCAAGAAATTAGTAAAAAGACAAGGCAACGAGGTCATCCAATGTTATTCGTGTTTGACCCTAAAGCAAATAGACTACATAGATGTATTATGTGTTATATTATTTCCTTGAGGATTTGAGTCATACCACTCAAATCCAATCGACCATTGCGAATTTGAAATCGGTGCCATAAAACGTCAATGGAAGAGTCCAAATCCACAACCTCTCCAACACCTCTTGGTTAGTACAAGAGAAACATTGTAGAAACATATCAGTGAACTGCTAACAGTGATGTATAGTCAAGATGAAGGATTGTCTCACACATGGATTTCCATATAAAAAC
Organism: Alisma plantago-aquatica; assembly: GCA_963693085.1. NCBI lineage: Eukaryota > Viridiplantae > Streptophyta > Magnoliopsida > Alismatales > Alismataceae > Alisma > Alisma plantago-aquatica. Next base: position 104,780,571 of record OY856415.1, on the reverse strand, counting down.
ACCTAGCCCTCTTTGGTACAAGTCACGACGCTAGAAGAATAGGCTAACACATGGCTATTTTAAAAAGAGGCATCACATGCAGTTAAATTGATTCCTATTACACATCAAGGAGAAAAGATCACACATTGTCGTCTCACACAAACTTTCATTGTGAACACAATGTTTCCTGGAGAATTTACTTGTTTCACCATCCAACAATAAGATTGACATTGGAATGGATCTATGGCATAGGGAACCTACATGATTAGGGTTTTACTTAATTAGTTAGGCCAATTGTGTGCCTTTAAGTATCAATAAAGTTACAACATACAAACCATAAACAAACTTTACAAAGATAATGGCATAATGAAACTCCTAAAGATGTAAAATGTATAATGTGTGAACTTGTCACATAATCAGATGATACTTGTAGCATGTTCATTCATAAGGCCATCACCAATATCACACAACCATATAAGGCTATCACCAATGGCACGTCACTGTGGGATATCAATCCCTCAATCACATCACTTATAGGATATCATCTCATAATAGGCATCAACCCTTCACCAGATCATATGACCCATCACATCAAAATGATCTCATCATGTCTCATCAAGGCTTATAGCCATCACCTTATGTCATATGATTACGGCCATAGCATACACATGCTATGAAATTCATTCAACCAGCAAGGTTAGAATCGTACAAGTAGTAGAGAGAAAATGTAATCAAATGTCATCCATCCATATAGGCTCAACAAATATAACATACCCTAGGATTAGGGTTAGGGTTTAAAAAAATAGCCGATTAGGGTTACATAGAATAGATCAATAACCAAACCCTACTTATAACAACTCCCACTTTCTTGGAGCATATTAGGATTCGAACATCATCATTAACTTGATTAATTAACTATTCAAACAACAAAAGTTATTTCACCAAAATGTGCATGTAGATATGTAACCAGCATACAAAGTTTCACATGTGTTAGGACCATGTGCTGATGGGAGTGTATCGACCACTCCTCCAACATGTGTCACGACCACTCTCACAACTGGTGTCTCGACCATCACAAAAGCATGTGTCTCATCAATGGACAAAACAAGTGTTTTGACCAAGACCAAAACACATGTGTCGACCATCCATAAAACAACTATCTCGACCACCGTAGGGTTCGTGTTTCAAATATAACACCAAAGAAAATGTTTTGACCCTTAGTGTTAAGACGCTCAACATATTATGCTTAGGGATGCGATCGTGACACAAGGTCATGTGTTTTGACCAAAACAAGGCAAACCATCATGTCCATCATCCCATGATCAAAGTGTATCGACCAAGACTAAATCAATGGAGTAGTGACAACCATTGTCATGCTACAAAAAAGGAAACTAATCATATTCAAAAAAGGGATGAATTATAATCAAAATAGAAGTATGCCATGGCCAAAATAGCAGATCATCATCAAGTAAAAACATCCTTGTCAAGATGGAAAACACCATGTAAAAAGAACATCAAAACCTTGAAACCCGATATCCAACATAAACCTTCAAGAAAACAAACCAAGGTAAAGAAGCCCAAGATTCAACCTTATGAAAAGCAAATCAAAACCTCAAAAAAACAAAAAAGTTGAACCAAAACATGATGATGAAATGAACGATCATGTTGCATGTATCAAAATCACCTCAAGCAATACATAACAAGTTGGATACAAGAAACTTAGGGTTTAAGAAAGAAAGAAATCTACATGAGAATACGACAAAGTCTTAAACCTTAGATCATGAGAATCTCATTTAGCACATTAGCAATAAGTTTAGCGATCTAACAATAGCATGCAAGTAATATTAGGGTGCAAGTGATAGAAGAAGGTAGAGAGTTATATAACCCGCCTTAAGGAGAGAACCAAGCCTCATGATCAAAGGATCCAAAGAAGAAGACGAAGCTCCAAACAAGGTCAATACTTTGGCCATAAGATCACCTCAAAAGATAAGAACATCACTGTCAAAAGGATGCTCAAGAAAGAGGGAGAAAAGTTCTAGGCCTAACCAAGAAGAACATATAAAAAAGAGAGATCCTTCTCACTCAGGTATCACCATGTCAAAACATAGTGTATGAACCCTTTGTGAGGGGAAGATCTTCAAGGTAGCCACCATGTAAAATCATGGTCTTAATGGTTGAGAAAGGAGAAGAAAGAAGGTAGGGTTCCAAAGGAAAAATGTGATCAAGAAGGTAGAACCACTTACCATGAAGAGAAACCACCAATAATCACCACATGGAAGGTGATCAAGCTCCAAGACACCATATGCAAGGTGGACCGGCCACCAAAGCTCCAAGATCAGCCCTTCTTTTCTTCTCAAAGCACCAAGGATAGAAACCAGAGAGGGGAGAAGAAGGAGGGCAGAAAATATCACTTGCATGAAGGAGAAATGGGTTATATACCCAAAGGAGGAGGGAAGTAAGGTAGGGGTGAGGTGTCAACATAAGAGAGCACCAAAGGGACACTTATCCACAAAAGAACCATAATTCAACCAATAAACAAATTCATGTATATTATGGTGATAAAACCTAGGTGGGGTATCGACCACTTGGGCCACCACCACCCTAGAGGTCAAAACAACCATCAACATACCTTATCTCGACCACAACAAAAGGTCACCAACCACACATGGTGGAAACACCTCACAAGAAGATAAACCATCTCGACCAAAAACACCTCAAGACCATCAAGGTCAAAACAAACCACCAAGGAAGGTTTCCTAGTCAAAACACACATAAGGGATACCTATAAGGTCAAAACAAAGGTCGCAACACTCAACCAAGCTTAACATGGTCGGCACCAAGCAAAACCCTAGAAATCCTAGCATCACCATATGATGCCACCTCATTGACCAAGGTCCAAAAAGCTCCCCATAGCATCATAATATCTCTCATGATGCCAAAGACATGTGATAAACTACAAGATAACCCCTCAACATGGGTAAATAGCAACTTGGTCCAAAACAAGCATACAAATCTCAAACATCATCAAAACAACACCAAACTAAAAACATTAGATTGTCACTTGTTATATAAGCATCTCAAGGATTAGATTATGGTTTAAGAATATTATTAAGAAAAGAAATAATATTCAAGAATTAAGCTAGGTCAGGGGCCTTACAACCATAATCCCTCAACAAGGTTTTACGCCCAAAATCCTATGTGAAAAGAGATAGGTACTTCCTACACATCTCTTCCTCAAGCGCCCACATGGCTTCTCTATGCCATGGTGATGATAGAGAACCTTAACCAAAATGATATCCTTCTTCATCAACTTCTTGATAATCCTATCCAAAATCATCACAGAACCTTCCACATAAGACAGATCCTCAACTAGCTCAACCTCCCCAGGCTGCAAAGCCAACTCAGTGTCTAGATGACACCTCCTCAACATGGACACATGGAACACTGGATGCAAGCTATACAACTCAGGTGGAAACTCCAACTTGTATGCCACCTTCTCAACACGTACTACAAAAGGGTAAGGTTCCATATACCTGGGAACCAACTTACCCCTCTTCCCTAACTGAAAAACACTTTTCCAAGGAGAGACCTTTTGATGCACTATGTCTCCTACCTAGAACTATGAGGGCTTGCGGCGGCTATCAGCATATGATTTCTACCTATCCTGGGATACCTTCAACTGTTGCTTTATCATCTTTATTTTCTCTATCATCTACTACACAAGCTCAAGACCCAAATATGGTACTCACTAGTCTCATACCAACACAACAGAGACCTAAACATCTCCCATAAAATGCCTCATAAGCTACCATATCAATGCTACTTTGATAACTGTCATTATAGGAAAACTCTATGAGATTGAGGTGCACACCAAAACTGCCCAAAAACTATAATACACAAGCTATCAGCAAGTCCTCCAATGTTTGTATCATCCTCTCAAACTATCTATCTGTTTATGGGTGAAACGCAGTACTGAACCTCAATTGCATACCCAAAATAGTGTGCAAGCACTCCCAAAAGCAATTGAAGAACTGAGGACCTCTATCTAACATGATAGCAGCTGGGATACCATGAAAATGCACTATCTCATCAACATATATCTGAGCAAGTTTCTCAATTGTGTATGCCATCTTTACTGGAAAAAAGTGTGCTGACTTGGTCAACCTATCAACTATCACCCATATGGAATCATGACCTTTGGTTGTCCTTGGGAGACCAACTACAAAGTTCATTGTAACTTGATCCCATTTCCACAATGGTATAGGCAATGGTTTCAACGTCCCAACAATCTTCTGATGCTCTACCTTAACATGTTGAGACACTGCACACTTGGCCATGAACTCAGTTACATCATGTTTCAAACCAGGCCACCAATACAAATCCTTAAGGTTATGGTACATCTTGGTGCTACCTGGGTGCATAGCATACATCAAAGAGTGAGCCTCTTCCAAAACCATCTTCCTTAGATTGTCAATATTAGGAACCACAACTCTACTATAGTAACATATACTCTCATCATCTGTCTCATTAAAACCATCAAGCTTCTCATTGACCGACTTTTCTCGTATCTGTTGTATCACAATATCATTCAGTTGTGCATCTCTGATTTCTTTCCTTAAAGTAGGCTTCACCTGTAACTGTGCCAACAGTCCTTCTAGCAAGGACACCTCCAACTTCACATTCATCTAGCGTAAGGAGACCAACATGTTTCTCTTATAGCATACCAAGGAGCACAATTGTGCCTTATCAACAAATAATGATGAAAAAGACTTTCTACTCAATGCATCTATCACGACATTTTCCTTACCTGGATGGTAATCAATAGTGCAGTCATAGTCGTTGATCCACTCCATCCAGCGCTGCTATCTCATATTTAGCTCTTGGTATGGGAATATGTACTTTAAGTTCATGTGATCTGTGAAATCTGACATTTCTCACCATAAAGGTAGTGCCTCCAAATATTCAAGGCATGAACCACTACATCTAGCTCCAGTTCATGGGTTGGGTAGTTCTCCTCGTGTTTCTTGAGCTGTCATGAAGCAAAAGAAATTACATTCTTATTCTGCATCAACGTGCAACCCAAACCATTCCTTAACATATCATAGAAAACAATATATCCTCTCCCTTCCTCTGGCAGCACTAGCACTAGTTCACTAGTTAGCTTCCCCTTTAACAATTGGAGGGCATGCTAACACTTGTCATCATAGACAAAAGGTACATCTTTCCTTGTTAGCTTGGTTAGGGGTAATTCCATGGCACTAAAGTTCTTGATGAAACTCCTGTAGTAGCCTACCTAACCCTAGAAAAGTACAAACTTCTGTTAGCATCTTTGGTTTCTCCCACTCTAGCACATACTCCACTTTCTAGGGGTCCACATGAACACCCTTTGAAGAAATCATGTGTCCAAGAAAGGACACGTCCTTTAAACATAACTCACACTTACTGAACATAGCGTACAACTGATGCTGCCTTAACAAAGTCAATGCATGATGCAGATGTTGTTCATGCTATTGGTTGTTTCTGGAATATATCAAGATATCATCTATAGACAATACCTAGAACTGGTCCAATTACAGTCGAAACACCATTTTCATCAGGTCCATGATCGTTGTTAGTGCATTGGTTAGCCTGAATGGCATAACCACGATCTCATAATTACCTTACCTCATCCTAAAATCTGACTTTGGTATGCCATCCACCTTTATCTGCAAATGGTAATATCTAGACCTCAAATCTATCTTGGAAAAGACTGCAACACCTTATAATTGGTCAAATAGATCATCAATCTGCAACAAGGGATACTTATTCTTGATTATCACTTTGTTCAACTATCTGTAGTATATGCACAACCTCATGGATCCATCTTTCTTCTTTATGAATAACACCGGAGCATCCCATAGAGACACACTCAGTCTGATAAAACCCTTCTCAAGTATCCCTTACAACTATTTCTTTAACTCTTCCATCTCAGATGGCACCATCCTGTATGGTTTTTGTGTTGTTGGCTGCGTGCCAGGAACTAGATTGATCTCAAAATCAATATCTCTGATAGGGGGAACACCTAGGAACTCATCGAGAAACACATATTAGAACACATAGACAACTGACACCTCCTGGATACTAGGACTCCTCACCTTAGTATCCATCAAATGTGCCTAAGAACGCATTACAACCTTGCCTCATCAATTTCTCTTCCACCATCATTGATACCAGACACATTGGAAGAATATTCCTATCCCCTTGGAAGATCCACATCACATCACTATAAACAAACATCGCCACCTTGGAACTATAGTACAAGACCACATGATACTTCTCCAAAGTATCCATTCCAAGGATCATATTGAATCCATGCATGTCAAGGGGTATGAGGTCCACTTAAATGATATGCCCTAAAAAGAAAGGACATAGGAAGGACACACCTCCCCTAGCTTGGTAGAACCAACCAATAGAGTTTCTAAAAGAAGATGATTACATCTATGACTAACAGGCAAGGAACATCTATCAATCACTTCATCAGTGATAAAAGAGTGTCACATTGAGTCAACCAAAACTAATATAAAGCAAGAAGAAGACAAATTATAATGAAATAACTCCATCTGACCTATCACAACTCATAGGTTGACCACTCCTTCCAGCTGACTCATGGCATAGAATCGAGCCATTGCTTATTATGATTCTCATCCTCCATTGTCATGTATAGAAGAACCAACTTACGATGCTTGTCCATGGACTCGAGCTCCATCACTACTAAACTATTGTTGTTGTGAGCCTGGTTGACTCCACCTTGACTGTTGGGTCACCTCACCATCCTTCACAGGGAAATACGGCCTTGTATGCTTAGTCTGTCCACACTTGTAGAAAGTCTTGTTTTCATACCACATCCTAGATGGCCCCATTACTGACATTGATGCTGTGTTGTGGGCTCTTGTAGGTGGAAAATTGTGGCCTTTGCTCTTACTTAGTGATTGTGGCATCTAAACACCTGACCTTTGTTGTTACTGTGGTGCGGAGAACCTAGACTTCTTGATGCCTCCAGAAGACTACTCCTGGTACTGAGCGTGCTTCTTCTTGGCCTTTGTCTCACGATTCTCCACTACAGACCTTTCCACCCTTCTAACTGAATCCAAAAATGTGATGAACTTCTCTCTATTCTCCAAGGATGACATGGGAGTCATCAACTCTATGCTCAGACCTTTCTCAGACAATCTGATCCTCTCCTTGTCCGTCACTGCCATATGTAGACAAAATAGTAGAAGCTCCATGAACTTAGCTTCATACTTGTTAACTGATCTAGATCTCTGTCATATCTTCCTAAATTGATTGATCTTCTCATCAAGATAGGTCTCTAAAAAGTACCAACTCACAAACTCCCATCAGAACTCTTCCCAACTGATCATGAAACCACACATTTTCTCCTCCTCAATGGCCCACTAATGGCCAACACTCCCTTTTAAAAGATACACAACATGTTTCATGTTGTCTACCTTAGGGATGTTGATGATCTTAAAGGCCTTCTCCAACTTTATCAACTCCAACTTTATCAACCAAAGTTTGGCATCCACTGGATCTTCTGTACCAACATATTCCAGAGCCCCAACTCACTCAAACTCTCAAAGGTCTTCCCAATTCTCGAAGATTCAATACTAGGAATTGTTGCCCTCAATTGTGGTGCGGGAATTCTATCTACCATGTGTGTCATAGTTGCCATCAACTTCCCGAACAAGGACTGAAAGATAGGGTTTTCCATCATGGTAGAGTCAAATTGGGGCATCTCAGTCACCCATCAACCCTCTCCTTCCTCCTTACACTACCTCCAGGTGAAACTACATTGCTCTTAGCAGCATGTTTATCTTGTTCTCTAGCCATCTTTTCTTCTCTTCTTCTTTTACATAAGTAGAAGTTACCATAAAAAGACTATATGACACAAGGACAAACACAAACCCTAGTCCTATATCCCTATAGACTCAGCAAACCCAAAGCTCTGATACCAACCAAACTGTGACACTCATTGCCACACAAAGTGAGATTACTCAAAACAAAATGCAGAATTAACACTAATCAACTAGGTTATCAAAAAACATAGAAAAATTAAAACCATTTGCACATAAGCACAATATCTTGAAGTTATCACATAAGAGTCCACATAAGCCACCTATATATAACACCTGGCAAAAGATTATTACATAGCATTGTTCACTGGCTCACTGGCCACAATCTATTATAAGAGATAACTTGTTCATGTACACACATGCCATATCTGTACAGCAAAGGCATAAGACAAAACATCATCTCAATATACAACATCTACAAAAACTCCCCCAAGGAACTGAGTGTACAAGGATGACATATACAACTCTACTACAAAACACTAGCAACATATCCAACCTTTACACAACTACTCCTCCTCTTGCTTCTTAGCCTCAACAACACGACCTCTACCTCCTCATTCTTGACCACCTAAGAGATGTGGAAACTGACAGGATGATACCAAATGTCTTAGTGAGAGATATAACTCTCCACCAACGTCTATTAATAGCACAAATAACTAAGCAGTGAGATAGCATACTAAATAGGTTGATTTCTCTTACTATATTATAATTCAAGAAATCAGTACAAAGATAAGCTAAAGGGGTCATCAATTGTTATTCATGTTTTACCCTAAACAAAATACACTACACAGGTGTATTACGTCTTATATTAATGCACTGGGGATTTGAGTGTTATATTATTGCCCTGGGGATTTGATTCATACCACTTAAATCCAACCAACCAATGTGAAGTCGAAATTGGTGCCATACAAGGTCAACAGAAGAGTCGGAATCCATGACCTCTTCAACACCTCTTAGTCAGTACAAGAGAAACAATGTAGAGACATATCAGTCAACTACAAATAGTGACATATAGTCAATTTGAAGGATTGCTTCTCACCTGGACATCCATAAAAAAACACCAAGCTTGCCTTGATATAGGTCAGGACTCTAGAAGAACAGGCTCACACATGGCCATTCTAAAAAGAGGCATCATATTGAGTTAAGCAACTGCCAATCACACATCACAAGGAGAATAAATAACACATGGCTATATAACATAAACTGTCATTGTGTAAGCAAGGAGATACTCGACTTACACCCCTGCATATTAAAAAATATGCACTTCGAGTTTCCCATAGGAATGACTTGCTTCACCATCCAACAATAAAACTGACACAAGAATGGATCTATGGCATAAGGCACCTACATGATTAGGGTTTTAGAATCAATCAAGTTATTATGTACAAACCCTAAACAAACTTTACAAATATAAAGGCATCTTGAAACTCCAGAAGATGTAAAATGTATAAGGTGTGAACTTGTCACATCAACACATGATACATGTAGAACTACCATTCACAAGGCCATCACCAATATCACATAGCCAAACAAGGCTATCACCAATGTCACATCACTGTGGGATATCAATCCCTCAATCACATCACTTAGAGGATGTCACCTCATAATAGGCATCAAGCCTCGACCAGGTCATAGGATCCATCACATCAATATGATCTCATCATGTCTCATCAAGGCTTATAACCATCACCTAGTGTTATATGATCACCACCATAGCATACACAAGCTATGACATTCATTCAACATGTAAGGTTAGAATCACACAAGTAGGATAGAGAAAATGTAATCACATGCCATCTATCCATATAGGCTCAACAAATTTAACATACCATAGGATTAGGTTTACGGTTTCAAACACATATCCAATTAGGGTTTCATAGCATAGATCAATCACATAACCATGGTTATAGCAACTCCCACTTTCTTGGAGCATATTAGGATTAGAACATCATCATTGACTTTATTAATTAACTATCCAAATAGAATAACATATTCAACATTTGCATGCACATATGTAACCACCATACAAAGTTTCACATGTGTTACGGCTCATGTGAGTGTGTCGACCACTCCTCCAACATGTGTCACGACCACTCAATAGGTGTCTTGACCACAAGCACAACATGTATCTTGACCATCACAAAAGAATGTGTCTTGACCATTCACAAAACTAACATTTCAACCAAGACCAAAACACATGTCTCGACCATCCATAAAACAAGTGTCTCAACCACCCTAGAGTTAAGGTTTCAACTGTGACACAAAATCACATGTCTCGAACCTTGAGTGTTATGACCCTCAACCTATTAAGGATAGGGTTGTGTTCATGACACAAGGTCATGTGTTTCAACTGGAACAAGACAAAGCATCATGACAATCATACCATGATCAAAGTGTATCGACCAAGAAAAAATCAAAGGAGTAGTGACCACCAAGGTCATGCTACCACAAATGGAAATTAACCATCTTCAAAATAGGGATGAATCATAATCAAAACAGAAGTATACCGCAACCAAAATAGAAGATCATCATCAAGGAAAATCATCCTTGTCAAGATGGAAAACACCATGCAAAAAGAACATCAAAACCTTGAAACATGATCTCCAACATAAACCTTCAAGAAACCAAACCAAGGTAAAGAAGACCATGATTCAACCTAAAGAAAGCCAATTCAAAACCTCAAGAAAACATAAAGGACAAACCAAAGCATGGTGATGAAACCAAGGATCGTGTTTCATGTATCAAAATCACCTTAACCAACACAGAACAAGTTGGATATAAGAAATCTAGAGTTTAAGAAAGAGAGAAATCCACATGAGAATACTACAAAGTCTTAAACCTTAGATCATGAGAACCCCATCTAGAACATTAGCATCAAGTTTAGAGATAAAAATAATTTCATGCAAGTAATAGTATGGTGAAAGTAATTGAAGAAGGTAGAGAGTTATATAACCCACCTTATGGAGAGAACCAATATCCAAGATCAAAGGATCCAAAGAAGAAGATGAAGCTCCAACCAAGGTCAACACTTTGGCCACAAGATCACCTCAAAAGATAAGAACACCGTATTCAAAAGGATGCTCAAGAAAGAGGGTGAAGAACCCTAGGCCAAACCAAGAAGAAAGAAGAATGAAGAGAGTTCCTTCTCATTTGGGTGTCACCATGTCAAAACATAGTCTATGACCACTTTGTGAGGAGAAGATCTTCATGGTAGACAACATGTCAAAACATGGTCTTAGTGGCTGAGAAAGGAGAAGAAAGAAGGTAGGGTTCTAAAGGAAAACCGTGATCAAGAAGGTAGAACCACTTACCAAGAAGAGAAACCACCAAGAATAACCACAAGAAAGGTGATCAAGCTCCAAAACACCACATGCATGGTGGAATGGCCACCAAATCTCCAAGATCAACCCTTCTTTGCTCCTCAAAGCTCCAAGGAAGAACACAAAAGAGGGGAGAAGGAGGGCCGAAAAGGTCACTTGCATGAAGGAGAAAGGGGTTATATACCCAAAGGAGGAGGAAAGTAAGGTAAGGGTGAGGTGTCAACATAAGATAGCACCACAGGGACACTTGTCCACAAAAGAAACCAACATGCAAACACTAAACACATGCATGCAACCTATGGTGATAAAACCTAGGTGGGTATCAACCACTTGGGTCACCACCACCCTAGAGGTCTAAACAACCATCAAGATACCTTGTCTTGACCACAAAAAAAGGTCACCAACCACACATGGTCGAATCACCTCACAAGAAGACAAACCCAACACCTCAAGACCATCAAGGTTGAAACAAATTACTCAAGGAAGGTGTGTTGGTCGAAACACACACAAGGTTCTATTCACCAGGTTCATCAGACCTTGGAATTACATTCTTATCAATAATGTAACCATGCATAATACTGTTTGGTGGAGTTTCATAAAATGAGTGGTTTGTACTACTTTTGAGTTGCAGTTTAGCTAACCCATCAGCTATCGAGTTGCTTTGTTGCCCCCTAAATTGCAACTTGATATCATATGTTCTCTCCTTCTTCCATTTTCTATTCCAGTAGGCTAATCGTGGATAATCCAATACCTCTCCTTCTAGTGCCTTCACATCTATGATGTTGTCTGATTCAATTGTCACACGTGATCCTTCTTGCCAGCCTCCAACCCAAGATACTGTCCATATCTAGCGGTAGCCACCACAACTGCTCCAAATTGTTTAACATATACATCTACATTCATCTTGATGTGTCCTGTAGGCGGCTTTATCCACTTTTCTGACTTGATCCCTCTATAGTTGCCATTTTCCTTCCTCCCTACTTCTTGGTTCATCCTTAGTTCCCATTTTATGCTCTCCACATGATGTTTGACTCTTTTGGTTTCCCCTTCATAAACTTGAAGGTTCATTTGCCTCCATGAGCTATGGCAGGTGATCCAGAATAGATCGTTAGGAATTTTTATCTTCTTGCTGGACATCTTCAACCATCCTTCCTTGGTACTTGGATTGAAGATTTGTGATAAGTTATGGGTCAATAACAACATCGGCCTGATCTTGCTTACCTCCTCGTAATCCCATAATGCATGGAGAATTATTTCCTCTTCCTTCAAGCAATGTGGGCATCATCCCTTATCTGTCATATGGTGTGCCTTGCATCTGTTGTTCGTAAGTAATGCATCATGTTGGACTAGCAATGCATACATTTTGATCTTTTCATGTACTCCCATTTTTCATAAGCCATCCCATTCACCTTCACTCACCGCCTCCTTTTGTGCCCGTAGAGCATTATATGCTGATTTCGTTGAGTACACTCCTTCTACGGTGTGTATCCATACACGATGATCCTCATAGTCATTATATAGAGGAACCCCCTTCGCTAGAATGTGATTTTCCATATCCTCCCCAATCCAGTGCTTCATGAAGTCAGCGTCAAATTGTCAGAGTTTAGCACCAAGCTACTTACCCACATGTCTTCTAGCTCTGTCGATATAGGTCGTTTAGATGGTGCTTAAGTAGCACACTCGGTGCTACCCAAACGGTGGTCCAGAAATTCACTGTGTTTCCACTTACTAGTATCATGATGGAATTTTTTTCAATAAAGCATTTTCCCTTGATTATTTCTTGGCCTAGACTTAAGGTCGAGAGTATCTGCCCAGGTACTACTTTTGTATATCAATCTTTTATCACCTTACACCAGATTGCATTTCTCCGTGTATCTATATTCCAAGCATTTTTAAGGATCAGAGCCAAACTCCATTCCCACATAGATTTCAAACCTATGTCGCCATGCTTCCTGGAGCTTGTCACCTTGTCCTAGGCTACGAGTGGAACTGGTTTGGCCTTATAGCTTCCTTCACATATAAATCATCAAATTCTACCATCTATTCTATTACAAATTCCGAGAGGCAGGAGTGTAGTCTGCATCATATAGGTTGGGATGGTGGTAAGTGTGGATTTCACCAAGCATATGTGCCCGACCAGAGAGAGACTTTTAGCCACCCAGGCATTCACCCTTCCTTCCACCTTTTTTGTTATGTCAACATAAGTTGCCTCCGTCACCCATGAATGTATGATAGGGATGCCCAAGTACCGACCCAAGTCTTATGTGAACTAGAACTTGCTTACAGCTTGTATGCATCACCTAGTGGACCTTGGTACACTTCTGGAGAAGAAGATATGTGATTTAACGACAAAGATAGCTTATCTAGATGCTTGATCGAATTCATGGAAGCACTGTAATATGGTTTCCATATGAGTTTTTCTTGCTTATGCAAATAGAATTAAGTCATCGGCAAAGCATACATGTTCCACAACGATCCCAGATCTCCCAATCTTGATGGGCTCCCAATTCTTATTCGAGACTCTTTCCTATATCATCTAAGATAATTTCTCCAAGCACAGGGGTCACCTTGCCTCAGCCCCCTACTTGCCGTCAAGGGTCTAGACTGTTTTTCATTCCATATTATAGTAGCATTGCCACCTGTGATTGAGTTCATAATGAAGCGCTTGTCATTTAAGGGGATGCCAACTTCAATTAAAGCATTCTCAATGAACCTCCAGGGCATGCGATCATACATCTTTGTTAGATCGATTTTTATCACCATAGTCTTCGCTCCTTTCTTGCTCTTCATACCGTGTCTGATTTCCTGTACCAAGGCAATGTTGTCAGTAATTCTGAGTCATAGTACAAAGTTGCTCTGTTTAGGGGAAACCCATCTCAACAAGAATTGCTTCAGACGTTCCACAATAATCTTCAATGCAAGCTTCATTATTGAGTTATTTAATGAGATTGGCCTGAACAACATGCATTTCTATGGTGATGAATGTATATTCATCATGAAATCCAATTATCATATTGACAGATTCATCTCACTATATATCCAATTTCTCTCACTAAATATCACAATATATCAAAATGTGCAAAATTACTTAATTGGTCCAATTATCATGGATTTAATTGAATTTATTTTGATTTGATGTAGGTCTTGATAAGGTTGAATAGTTAGCTGGGACCCACCTTCACTCACCCTTGGTTCCGACCAATCGATTTGACCAAACAGTTTCAACCATTCAACCTCTCCAAACGATATGGCCATCCGGTCTTGACCAATCAGTTTCATCCATTCAGACTCAAGACTGAATGGACATATCCACCTCAAAACCGTTTGGACGTCGCACGATTTCAGACCATTTGGGCACCAAGATCGAAAGACTGATCAACCACGAAGATCGTTTAGACGCGAAGACCGTTTGATTGAATGATCAAAACCGAATGGACTTTTCCACATCAAGACCGTTTGAAGAGTTCCGGTCTGTGAGACCGTTTGAGGAGTTCTGGTCTACGAGACCGTTTAACGCAGCTACATGCAAACCATTCGATATTTAAAACTGTTTGAGCATGCCATCACCGAGACTGTTCGGAGGGCGGTGTGAAGACCATTTGAAGGTCGACACGAAGACCGTTTGATCGAATGATCGAAACCGTATGGGCAAGACCAGCAGACCGGTTGGATAGTCAAATGCATGAAGACCGTTTGGTCTCTTATTGGCAGCGTGGGATCATTTGAGCAAATTACTTAAGGCAAGACCATTTGCTACTTGTGAACGTAAAGACCGAATGGTCTCTTACATAAGATTGTTTGCTCTAGCAAATGAAACTGAAATGAAGATTGTTTGCTGTTTGGGAAGACCATTTGCTCGATCACACGCAAGACTGTATGGCCTCATGAGCTAAGACCGTTTGGTCTCTTGAGCAGCTTGCATGACCGAATAGAGCAAACCATATGATCATTTGGAAAAACATAATGAAGACCGAATGGAAAGTCACAGAAGACCGTTTGCATGAAAATAAGACCGTTTGCTGCATATACATGAAGACCGTATGGTCACTTGCTGCGAGACGAAATTTCATTAGCACGAGATCATTTCATGGACTTGGCCACGAGACCATTTGCACCAGCATCACAAAACTGGATAAGCATCCACGACCGAATGATAAAGTAACACATCAAAAACTGTTTGCTAAAAAATGTGAAGAGCAGCACAAAGCAAGGCAAGATCGTTTGAATAGTATATTATCAAAACCATCTGAGCAATACTCCACATGAAGACCAAGCAGCAAAACCAAATGAGCATAATACGCGGACCATTTGGGTAATATAGAAAACGGTTTGACAAGTTACGTGCATGGAAAAGTCATGCACCAAAACCTTTTGATTATGATAATCAAAGACCGAATGGCATTGCTGATGCAAGATCGTTTGGTGCTTTATCTGAAACCGAATGAAGGCACGCTGGTGAAAACTGTTTGAGCTAAATGCGAAGACTGAATGGAACCCAGTTGAAGACCAAATGAGCAGGAAATGAAGACTGAAACATGTGAAGACCAAAAGCTCGACTGCATGCAAACCATGAGCAAAATTCCATGTGAAGATCATGCAAACCGAATTAAGCAAATCGAATGGAGTATAGTAAAATGCAAACTATTTGGATAAGATGTTTTTGGACTGGAATCACACCAAAAATGGGAGGGCCAGTCTAATGCCTATAAATAGGACCAATAGGGTCCTTATTTCAGCATCAGTTCTGGGACGCCGACAGGCTTCCTGTACACATGTCTGATCCAAATTCAGTGCCATCCATGCCAGTTTCATTCCACCTACTACCCGTGATGCAAATAAGGAGGCTGAGGAGAGAAGGAAGACGGAGCGAGGGATACTGTCCGGTCTGTCTTGGCATCTCCCGTTCACATCCAGATCTGCTCCGACATGACGTTGAAGGTCATATCTTCTTCACCGAGCTGCGACTACCTTCTACACTGAGTTCATGGTGTATTTCTCTCTCTTTCTTATTCTTCTTGTTTCTCACATCATGAGCGAGTAGTACCTTTTCACTGGGGTGTGTGGACTGGCTCTGCTGCCCATGCAAGCATGTTCTTTTGTTAAGCATTCCATGGCAATGTGTATAACTTTCTATTTTGTTATTAGTTGGTACATTCGTAGCTGATTATCTACTTGCTTTCATCTTGTTCTTTCCCTTATTGCGAAATCTTCTATATATGGGATGGGATGGTAGTTTACAAGTTAGACTCCTTGACGAGAACTTCTGAAAGGATTCCTTGAGTTCATAAGTATATGATCCGCGAGGGGACGAGACATCTAGCCTATGGTGACGCTTCTGTGGTCTAAACATCCCTCAGGGAGGATCACAACCTTAGTTGGATTTTGTATTGTCTCGTTTATCGTCGATGTTAGTTTGTTGATCTATCACATGCTTGCTTATCAATTAATGTGGTTGACTCCCAAACTAGAAATAGAATGAGATTTCTTCGAGGTCATAAGTGTATGATCCGTGAGGGGACGAGCCATCTAGCCTTCGGTGATGCTTCAGTGTGCCTAAATCCTGTATAGGGGGGCCACAACCTTTGTTGGATTTTTGTATCTTCAGAGTCGTAAGTAAGTGATCTGGTTGGTGACGAGACATCTGATGCCTAAGGTGATGCTTACGCGAACCTAACTCCCGTATGGGGGGGTTTTGCAGCAGCTCTATTTGGATTGTTATATCTTGCCTGGAATATTTGCGATTGAATATGTTTGCGTGTGTAGTGGTGGTGAAACCCGATACCATCCTAGCGACTCCATATCATTGATCTAAACCCAACTTTAATTCAGTTTTTACTTTCTTGCAATTAGTTTAATTAACCTCAAATCAACCAATTGTTTTAAACATTAGTCTTAACTCAAACTGGATTAGACTGACAAGGATTCTTCAAAACATTGTCCTTTGGGTTCGATCCTTAACTATACTGTGATAATACTTGTCCGCTTGTGGGTGGTATTATTGCACTTTGGTTTTGGTAAAAGCTCGGGGATTTCAACCCCGAGTGAGTTTGTTAGTGCGATAAAATCCCACGTCAAATTCTGGTGCCATTATCGGGGACAACATAATCAGTTAGTTAAAACTAGTTCTTTTAATACTAATTTAGGATTTTTCTTTTTCTTTTGACACAATCGATCATCTACTTGAAATTTGACTCTACTCCATGATTCCCACTTTCGAAATCTTTCTATCTCATGTACAATCCAAGGCGTAGTGCATGCACCGTTCAGACAGCCCCAGACTAACAGTGAGCTTTGATCCCGAGATAGACAGAACCTTTCATCGTCAGATAAGATAAAATCAAGCAAGGATGGCTCAAGAAGAAGAGGTAGCCCGAAGGGTGGATCAAGCCATAAATGCACAGAGGGAGAGGCTCATGCAAGAAGCCAGGGATGCAGTTCAATAGGAAATCCTAATAGCGCAAGCAGCTACACAAGTAGCTGAACTACAAAAGGATCTTAGAGAGTTCTCAATCCCGAAAGCTATAATTGTTCATCATCCAACACAACCTCTACCTATCAATGCTCTTAATTTCGAGATAAGAGCGCATTGGATCACCCTGCTTCAGAATAATCCTTTCTATGGCAAGCAAGGAGAAGATA
Source organism: Alisma plantago-aquatica (assembly GCA_963693085.1). NCBI lineage: Eukaryota > Viridiplantae > Streptophyta > Magnoliopsida > Alismatales > Alismataceae > Alisma > Alisma plantago-aquatica. The sequence continues at coordinate 104,762,741 of OY856415.1, read as the reverse complement.
GCCAAGAGCATCTTTTGAGATTTATTGATCTATGTGCCATGACAAAGCAAAATGGAGTCACAAATGATGCCATTCGACTCCAACTCTTTAAGTATTCCCTTGATGATAGAGCTATAAGTTGGTACAATTCACTGCAAAGTGAAATACCCATCACCACCTGGGAACAACTCCAAAATGTGTTTCTAGAAAAATTCTACCCTCCGTCTCTTACCTATGAAATTAGAGGGCGGATAACAAATTTCACTCAAGTTCCTGGAGAAACCCTTGTTGAAGCTTAGGATAGATACAAAGAGCTTCTGCGCAAGTGTCCCCACCACGGAATTCCCAAGAACCAACTCATTGAGATTTTCTATAGGGGTGTGGATGATGATATTAAGAGATTCCTAGATTCCTCGCCTGGAGGAAACTTCATGCGTCAAAGTTATGATAGCGCATGGAGAGTCGTCACCCTGGGAGCAGAAAATCAAGCCAATTGGGGAAGATCTGTAGGTAAAGGAGTTTTGAAAGTAGCTATGGTCGAGGCTACTCCCGAGTACAAGTCTATCGTTGACACCTTGAAAATCTTAGTTGCCAAGAAAGACCATATTGAATCATCTCTTGCTGCTATTGGAAGAGGATGTTTGCCCACTCGACAACAAGAACAGTTCAAGTCAGCTTCACTGATCTGTGAAGCATGTAAGAGTACTGATCATTCCACATTAGCATCCAATGTTCTCTATGATGTTGTTTTGAGCAATGTATGTAGCCAAGGAGATAACGGTCAAATGGAAAATATTAATGATGTTAATACCATCCCTGGTCAAAGTTATTACAATCCGAATCAGAATAGGAATCATCTAGGATTTCAATATGGAAACCCCTCTGGAGCAGTAAACTCACATCAATTTGGTTCGAACAACCAGCCACGAGGACCACCAGGATTCCTGTACAATCAACAACAAAATATTGGAAATCAAGGAAAATTTAAGGGAAACTTTCAGAATAGAAACTTCAATAACTATCAAAACAACTCCCAGTACTAGAGTCTTAACCAAGTTCCTTATCAACAACAAGGACAACAAGCAGGTCCAGTATCTCCTGATGACAAACTATCAACCATTGAAAAGATGTTGCAAACTCAGCAAACTATGATAGCTAATCAACAAGCTCAACAGAAGGCTATTGAATCTCAACTAGCTCAACTTGCAGCTAGCATTAAGCCACCAGCTGGGGTTTTTGCTGGCCAACCCGAGAACAACCCAAAGCACCCAGAATAACTGAAGGCAGTAACCACCAGGTTAGGAAAAGACTATTATGATCCTCCTATCAAGACACCTGTGGTTGTTACTAATGAGGATGAGCTTGTGATCATTCAAGACTCAACAACACTGGGGTCTCAACTAGAAGAACCAGTAATTGTTGATAAGACAGATAAGGAAAGTCTTGAGAAACCTCTTGATGAAGAAACTAAAACACTAGAACCTAATATTCCTGTATACAAGCCTCATATACCGTTCCCTATTCGTTTAAGGCAAACAAAGATGGATACTCAGTTCAATAAGTTTAAAGAAGCTATGAAGAAACTTCATGTTGATATATCCTTTTTGGATGCACTTGCTGAGATACCAGCTTGGACAATGTACTTAAAGTCACTCCTCACCAGGAAATATATAACTAAAGAATATGAGACAATCAAGTTAGCTAAAACCACTTCGGATATCATCCAGAGTAAGATGCCAAAGAAACAGAAAAACCCAGGATCGTTTGGGATTTCCTGCCATATCGGTGATTTTGCATGCAAGAAAGGACTAGCAGATCTTGGTGCTAGCATCTCCATCATGCCACTCAGCCTTTGCAAAATTCTAGGGTTTTCTGAACTTCTTCCAACTGGCATGATCATACAACTCGCATACAATTCGATAAAATGCCTGTTAGGAATTATTGAGGATGTACCTGTCAAGGTAGGGAAAGATTCTTATGTTCTGTGTGACTTTGTCATCATGGACATAAAAGAGGATGCCAAATATCCTCTCATCTTTGGGTGTCCATTCCTCACCATTGCAAGAGTTCTAATTGATGTTGAAGCAGGAACTTTGCAAAGAAACTCTCAAATTCAAGGTTTTTGAAATTATGAGAAGACCAAGTATGCAAGAAGAAGTCTATCTGATTGACTGCATTGAGCAAATGTCACTTCGGACTCAAGAGCATCATGAATCAGACGATCCTTTAGAAGTTGCTCTAACGAACCCATCAGTTGATGAACCAATTGATGAACAAGTAAAGGATTGCATCGAATCCCTCGACTCTACTAAAGAAGATGTTGAAGCCACTAGTGAAGAACTCAAATCCATGGAAACTATAGAAGAACATGCAAAAAACCAGAGGCTCCCGAAATGAAGCCCCTGCTTGAAGGACTGAAGTACGTGCTTTTAGACGATCTCAAAGTTTGCCTAGTTATTATAAATTCTGATCTAACAGCAGAACAAGAAGATAAACTCCTGAAGGAATTAAGGGAAAGAAAGAAAGCCATCTATTATAAAATGAGTGACCTCATTGGGGTCAGTCAAGCGTTGTGTATGCACAAGATCCCTATGATGGAAGATCACATGACAACTATTGAGCATCAATGGAAATTGAATCCAAATATGAAGGAAGTAGTCTGTCATGAGGTTATCAAACTGCTCACAGATGGAATAATCTACCCGATATCAGATTCACCATAGGTGACCAAGAGAAAACTACTTTTACCTGCCTATTCGGAACATACGCATTTAAAAGAATGTCGTTTGGCCTCTGTAATGCACCTACAAGTTTCCAACGTTGCATGGCTGCCATATTTTCTGGTCTCACCGAAACCATTATGAAAGTTTTCATGGATGATTTTTCTATATACGGAGATTCTTTTGATTCATGTCTAAAGCACCTCTCCCTGGTCCTCAAATGATGTGAAGAAGCACATCTTGTGCTGAATTGGGAAAAGTGCCATTTTATGGTAAAGGAAGGCATTATCCTCGGCCATAGGGTCAGCAATAGAGGAATTGAAGTAGATAAAGCCAAGATTGAAGTGATTTCTAAACTGGCTATTCCAACAAATGTAAAAGAAGTTCGGGCTTTCCTAGGTCATGCAGGATTTTACAAAAGATTCATAAAGGACTTTTCAAAGATAACCAAGCCAATGACAAATTTGTTACTAAAAGATGTTGAATTCAATTTTGACGAAGAATGTGTCAAAAGCTTCAACACACTAAAGCAGGCTCTCACAACAACATCCATCATTAGAGCTCCCAAGTGGGACCACCCTTTTGAAATTATGTACGATGCCAGTGAATATGTTGTGGGTAGTGTTTTAGGGCAATATATAGAGAAGAAACATTATGTGATCTATTATGCATTGAAAACTCTCGATGAAGCCCAGAGGAATTATGCAACTATCGAGAAAGAACTTCTAGCAGTCGTGTATGCCTTTGACAAGTTCAGATCCTACCTAAACAGTTTGAAGGTAATTGTCTACACAGACCACACTGCCATTCGTTACCTTCTGGCAAAGAAAGATGCAAAACCCAGACTAATTAAATGGATTCTCCTGCTGTAAGAATTCAATTTAGAGATAAGAGATTAAAAGGGTATAGAAAATGTGGTAGCAGATCACCTCAGTCGCATCCACACTCTGGATACCAAGAAGATTCCAATTAATGATTCCCTTCTGGAAGATCAACTAATGAAGGTCTCAGAAGTTATACCGTGGTACTTGGATTTTGTGAACTACCTCACTACTGGGGTTATTCATCCTCAATGCACCGGAAATGCACAGAAGAAATTTATGTGTGATGTGAAACGGTACTACTGGGATGAGTTGTACCTTTTCAAACTATGTGTTGATGGTCTATATAGACGATGTATCGCCAAAGAAGAAGCTCAACTTATTTTGGAACAATGTCACTCAGGACCAGTGGGAGGACATATGAGCTCTAAAAAGACTGCCTTGAACGTTTTGCAATGCGGATTCTTCTGGCCAACCATATCCAAAGATTCCTATGACTTTGTCCTACCATGTGACAAATGTCAAAGATCTAGCAATATAACAAAGAGAGATGAGATGTCGCTGAATCTATGGTAAGATGTAGAGATATTCGATGTGTGGGGGGTAGACTACATGGGTCCATTCCCATCTTCTAATGGATTTTCATACATCTTGGTCACTGTTGATTATGTCTCTAAATGGGTGGAAGTCATTCCTACATTCACTAGTGATTCCAAACCCGACATCAAGTTATTTAAAGATATTATTTTCCCCTATTTTGGTGTCCCACGCACGGTGATATCCGACGGAGGTTCCCATTTTCTTGAAAGAAGCTTTGAAGCATTGCTAAGAAAGTATGGTGTTACTCACAAGGTAGCCTCACCTTACCATCCACAGATAGGTGGACAGGTGGAGGTTTCTAATCATCAACTCAAGAGTATATTAGAAAAGACAGTAGGTCACAATCGGAAAGATTGGTCAGTGAAAATCAATGACGCATTATGGGCCTATCGAACTGTTTATAAAACTCCCCTCGAGACTACACCTTTTCGATTAATATATAGAAAGGCTTGCCACCTGCCAGTCGAACTGGAACATAAGGCATGGTGGACAATAAAACAACTGAATTTCGACATGAAGAAAGTAGGCCAGGCTAGGATTCTGCAACTTTAAGAGTTGGATGAACTCCGGATGACTGCTTATGAAAATGAATAAATCTATAAAGAATGAACCAAACTTTGGAACGATGGTCATTTGAAAAGAAAAGACATACAAGTGGGTGACCAAGTTCTACTATTTAACTCAAGACTAAAGTTATTCCCAGGAAAACTCCGTTCTCACTGGTCTGGACCTTACATTGTCAAAAGCATCTCCCCACATGGTACTTTCTCTTTATGGAGTGAAAAGTCAGGTGAATTTGTGGAAAATGGTCACCACTTAAAAAGATAATCCACCTTAGCTAACATAGACACTGATGCATCACTGGATCTCTCCAATCTAAAAGATCCACCTGGAAGCTGAATAATTCAGTCGAGCCATCGACATAAAAAAAGGCGCTTGTCGGGAGGCAACCCGATCAATAAATCTGTTTTACTTTTTATTTTAAATTAGAATGTTTTTTTAATTTTGTTTTTACCTTCTAGCTAATTTTTCATTAAATAAAATTCACATCACGAGATGCTATTTTAAGATCTAATTTCTCTTTACTTTGAGATTTTCAGATAAGAGGATGTGTGCTGATTGGAACGCAACCACATCCGGTGGTCAATCTGGCACAAATTTTCCCCTCGATCTTGGATTTAGGGTTTGCTCAAGATGATAAAATCTATAAGTTCAGGATGGAGGGTGGGTGGTACGTACCTTACTTTCCACGTACACCCATCCTTTTCATACTTAATTTTTCTCTGTCACATTCTTGATAAAATTTCAAAATTTTCAAAAATTTTAAAGTTTTCCAAAGAAATTGAACAGATTCTTGATGAATTTTTGACACTTCCTGTTTCATTAAATGTCACCAACTAATATGATATGCATTTTGAATCATTATACTCTCCTTATTTGAAGTAGATCCTCAAAAGGACCACTTTTTGAAACAAGCCTTTTGATTAAATCATCTTGTGAAGCTTATGATTCCTAACATCATGATACTTATGCAAAAATGGTAAGTGTCTATCGAACTGATAGGGATCAAACACGTCGTGCTTCCTAACTGACTAGTGGAACAATAATATGGAATCTCCACTGAATCCTCATCAAGTCATTATTTGAGCAGAGTACGATAAAGAGAACAACCCGGTGCACTGAATTGTAAATCAAGTTGCATTCTGATATGAACCCTGTTCTACACTTCTTCTATCATCTTCGTACCCCTCCATCCATAAAAAAGAAACAAAAATAGCCAAATTAGTGCCAAACCCTAAGTTCGGGGTGGCACACCACTTCCCCCTATTTCCGCTTCTTCCATACCCCTCACAAATAAATAGGGGTGTACCACCAAGAAAGATGCCAAAGCGCACACAAAAAGAAATGCAATCTTGAGTCGAATAGAGGAGAGATTAACACAAAAAATGCAATAAATGAAATTGCAAAACAAAGAAAATCTCGAGTCAAATAGAGGAGAGATTTATTTCTTCCTTCCATACCACCATTCACTCCACTTTCTACCTAATGGCGTAATGAATGCCTACCCTATCTTGAAAAACACCAGTGTCAAATCAAATGCATGCTTGTTGTTCTGTGGGTGTCTCTAGATTCTTACAAAACTCTTTGACATGCTTGTTGTTGGAAAAAGTGAGGAGGAAGTGATATTGGAAAGTGAACTAAGAAACGAAGATTTGGTAAGATGTGTTTAGTGGTCTCAGAAGGTTGAGATACTGAGTCATATTGGCCAGAAAGAAAACATTCGTGATGTGAAGATGAAGCAATCACACGAATTGAAAGTATTCATTTGGCGACTGTTTCAGATTTTGTGTTACTCGAGGACGAGCAACGTTTAAGTTCGGGGTATTTTGATGAATGTATATTCATCATGAAATTTAATTATCATATTGACAGATTCATCTCACTATATATCCAATTTCTCTCACTAAATATCACAATATATCAAAATGTGCAAAATTACTTAATTGGTCCAATTATCATAGATTTAATTGAATTTATGTTGATTTGATGCCGGTCTTGATAAGGTTGAACAGTCAGTTGGGACCCACCTTCACTCACCCTTGGTTCCGACCAATCGATCTGACCAAACAGTTTCAACCATTCGGTCTCGCCAAACGATCCGGCCATCCGGTCTTGACCAATCAGTTTCATCCATTCAGACTCAAGACCGAATGGACATATCCACCTCAAAACTGTTTGGATGTCGCATGGTTTCAGAATGTTTGGGGGCCAAGGTCGCAAGACCGATCAGTCGCGAAGACCGTTTAGACGCGAAGACCGTTTGGTCGAATGATCGAAACCGAATGGACTTTTCCACATCAAGACTGTTTGAAGAGTTCCGGTCTGTGAGACCGTTTGAGGAGTTCTGGTCTGCGAGATCGTTTAACACAGCTACATGCAAACCGTTCGATATTTGAAACCGTTTGAGAAGACCGTTTGAGCATGCCATCACCGAGACCGTTCGGAGGGCGGTGTGAAGACCGTTTGAATGTTGATGTGAAGATTGTTTGATCGAATGATCGAAACCGTATGGGCAAGAGCAGTAGACCGGTTGGATAGTCAAATGCATGAAGACCATTTGGTCTCCTACTGGCTGCGTGGGATCATTTGAGCAAATTACTTAAGGAAAGACTGTTTGTTGCTTGTGAACGTGAAGGCCGAATGGTCACTTACGTAAGACTGTTTTCTCTAGCGAATGAAACCGAAATGAAGACCGTTTGCTGTTTGTGAAGACCGTTTGCTCGATCACACGCAAGACCATATGGCCTCATGAGCCAAGACCGTTTGGTCTCTTGAGCAGCTTACATGACCGAATAGAGCAAACCGTAAGATCATTTGGAACAGCAGCATGAAGACCGCATGGAAAATCACGGAAGACCGTTTGTATGAAAATAAGACCGTTTGTGCATATACGTGAAGACCGTATGGTCACTTGCTATGAGACCGAATGTCATTCGAACGAGACCGTTTGATGGACTTGGCCGCGAGACCGTTTGCACCAGCATCGCAAAACCGGATAAGCATCCATGACCGAATGATAAAGTAACATAGCAAAAACCATTTGCTAAAAAATGTGAAGAGCAGCACAAAGCAAGGCAAGATCGTTTGAATAGTATATTATCAAAACCATCTGAGCAATACTCCACGTGAAGACCAAGAAACAAAACCGAATGAGCATAATACGCAGACCGTTTGGGTAATATGGAAAACTGTTTGACAAGTTACGTGCATGGAAAAGTCATGCACCAAAACCGTTTGATTATGATAATCAAAGACCGAATGGCATTGCTGATCCAAGATCGTTTGGTGCTTTATCTAAAACCAAATGAAGGCATGCTGGTGAAGACCATTTGAGCTGAATGCGAAGACCGAATGGAACCCAGCTGAAGACTGAATGAGAAACAAACGAAGACTGAAACACGTGAAGACCGAAAGCTCGACTGCATGCAAACCGTGAGCAAAATTCCACGTGAAGATCATGCAAACTTAATTAAGAAAACCGAATGGAGGAGAGTAAAATACAAATAATTTGGATAAGATATTTACGGACTGGAATCACACAAAAAATGGGAGGGCCAGTCTAATGCCTATAAATAAGACCAATAGGGTTCTTATTTCGGCATTGGTTCTGGGACGTCGATAGGCTGCCTTTACATAAGTCTGATCCAAATCCAGTGTCGTCCACGCCAGTTTCATTCCACCTACTGCCCATGCTGCAACCAAGGAGGCTGATGAGAGAAGGAAAACGGAACGAGAGAGACTGTCCGGTCTGTCTTGACATCTCCGGTTTGCATCCAGATCTACTCTGACACGACGTCGAAGGCCGTATCTTCTTCACCGAGCTGCGACTACCTTCTACACCGAGTTCATGGCAGATTTCTCTCTTTCCTGTTCTTCTTGTTTCTCGCATCCTGAGCGAGTAGTACCTTTTCGCTGGGGTGCGGGGACTAGCCTCGTTGCCCATGCAAGCATGTTCTTTTGTTAAGCATTCAATGGCAATGTGTACAACTTTCCATTTTGTTGTTAGTTGGTACGTTTGTAGCTGATTATCTACTTGCTTTCATCTTGTTCTTTCCCTTATTGTAAAATCTTCTATATATGGGATGGGATGACGGTTTACAAGTTCGACTCCTTGACGAGAACTTCTGATAGGATTCCTTGAGGTGGTAAGTATACTATCCGTGAGGGGACGAGACATTTCGCCTACAGTGACGCTTCTGTGGTCTAAACATCCCTCAGGGAGGACCACAGCCTTAGTTTGATTTTGTATCGTCATGTTTATCGTCGATGTTAGTTTGTTCACTACTACAGAAATGACTTATAACGTCACTTTTAAAGGTGTCGGTTGTATAAATACATCGACACCTAACACATAAAGCGTCGGTTAAAAAAAAAACTGACATCTATCTGTGAAGGGAGACCAGACACGGGTATCACTGTTATTCAGTGTCGGTTCCTTATTAAGAAATTGATGCCTAAAATTAACTACCAAATCCAAAATTTCTAGCGAAAAAAATTACCTCCAAAATTTAACATATGGCGGCGGTTATTAACTATTAAACCGACGACGAAAAGTTTTTCACGAGACAGAAATTGGGCCCATTTTTATCGTCGATTTGCTTGCAGTAACCGACGTTGATATATTTTCACGTGCTGTCCCCACAAAAATTTTCACCCCCCTTTGGTGTCGGTTTGCTATGGAAACTGACGTCTATGGTCAGAATGCGAGAACATTTTGTTTTTGTCGGCATATGTAGATAGACATCGGTTTTTACTAGAAAAACCGACGACTATCATTGATCATAGGTGTCGGTTTTTGTGTTGTAACTAACACCTATATGTTTATATGTCGGTTTGTTTGAATAACCGATGCCTATTATTAACTTAATAGCACCCGCACAACCTAGCCAGGCTCTTCCTTCTCTGTTTCATTCCCGCGATTCAGAGGTTTAGTCTGACGATTCTGCTGCTCCGCTGCTGCTCGCTGCCACTGCCTCCACGCCTACCGTCGTCACTGCTCAGGATGCCGCCACGCCACCGCCTCTACTGGACACCTGTTGCTCGCCGTCATCGCACGATACCCTCCGATCGCCCTCACTTCTCATCGCCGCTCAACACCTGCTCATCGCCGCCGCCGCTCGATAGAGCAGGTACCCTCTTCACTTTCTCCCTCTCTTTTGCTTGCTCAACACCTGCTCGCCCCGCCGTTCTACCCTTGGATTTCTGTTGCCTGATCCTCTGCCTGGAAGCAACATGAGGGGGTCACGACTGTGTGGGCCTCCACCTCTTCTTCTTCCTCCACCTCTTCTTCTTCCTGCTCCCTCTCCTTAACAAATAGATTAAAGCAAGGCCACGACCGTGTGGGCTGGCCACGGTCGTGGCTGTGTTGGCCGACCACAGCCGTGCCAAATAGATAAAAGCAAGGCCACGACCGTGTGGGCTGGCCACGGTCGTGGCCTTGCTTTTATCTATTTGGTAAGGAGGGAGCATGAAGAAGAAGATACATTTGCAATTAAATACTAATGCTTGACCTAATTCTGTAAATTTTGATGCATGTTGAATTAAGATATTAAAACCCTAATACACATTTCATCATAATATTGAATTAAGTATATTGCTGAAATCTTGTGATCAACCTATGTAAGATATTAAAACCCTATTGTTAAATCTCTGATTTTGTAGTGATGTGTTACCCTAACATCTACATGAATCCCTATTGTAAGATGTAGATTGATGATAATGCATGAGCTAGTTTGAAATTTTGAAATCAATTATGAATCTCTCCATCCCTAGGTCATACTAATTTATGTGTAATCTTTATCTTAATGATGAACATGCATGGACACTCGAAATGTTGAAATCAATGTTATAGAATGACATCACATGTATTTATTGTCCTAAAAACCCGTCTAAGATTTACTCATTAGGTGTAAATCTTGGATAGTCCCCAGTTTGGGACTGTTCTTGAACACCTAATCTCACTTAGGACGTAAGTGTATAATATGTATTGGGTTTTTGAGAAAATTTCGGTAGCATTCTCCCATTTTTCTCTAAGTACATATGTACTTAGAGAACGGCGGGGAAATGCTGCCGAATTTTTTTTTGAAAACCCAATACACATTATACACTTACTAGTGAGATTAAGTGTTCAAGGATGGGGTAGGTGGTACACATTTATTATATATAAGAAAGACATCACATGTATTTGTTGGCCTAGAAACTCGTCCAAGATTTACTCATTAGGAGTAAATCTTGGATAGTCCCCGGTTTGGGACTATTCTTGAACACTTAATCTCACTTAGGATATAAGTGTATAATGTGTATTGGATTTTCGAGAAAATTTCGGTAGCATTTCCCCATTTGTTCTCTAAGTAAATATGTACTTAGAGAACAGTGGGGAAATGCTGTCGAAATTTTCTTAAAAACCCAATACACATTATACACTAACTAGTGAGATTAGGTGTTCAAGGATGGGATAGGTGGTACACTTTTATTATATATAAGAATGACATCACATGTATTTGTTAACCCTAGACCCTAATCTTGTTGTAATATATACTTGTTTTCTCTTTGATCATAGAATGGATAGATCATGGATGTCCATTTGCAATCGCTGCACCCCATAGTTTATATCTGGTCTTGACCAGTTTATTAGATTTGCCGAGGAACATAGGAAACAACCTGGAGATAGGTTCTACTGTCTATGTAGGCATTGTGGTAACAACTTGAAAGTCAGCAGTGGTGACGAAATCAAAAGTCATGTCATGTGCAACGGGATTATACAAGGCTATACAGAATGGCACTGACATGGAGAGATTTCAAACCTGAAACCAGTGGATGTCGATAGCAGTGCTTGTGTGGAAGAAGAAATTGTCTCCGATGACGTAGATGTGAATGAACCAGTTCCAGTAGACATCGTTGATGCGATGCTAGATAGTTGTGGGGTAGAGCACACCGATCCACCTCCCATTTTTAGAAACATTGTGCATGATGTTGAGATATCGTTATACACAGGTTGTACTAAGTTTATGAAGCTTAGCACTGTGTTGAGATTATATAAGCTGAAAGCAAACAATAGATGGAGCGACAAAAGCTTCACGTCATTGTTGTCTTTGTTGAAAGAAATGCTTCCTGAAGGAAACGAGTTGCCAATCTCAACATACCGGGTAAAGAAATTGCTGTGCCTAATGGGAATAGATGCCAAGAAGATACACGCATGCCCAAATGATTGTGTATTATTTCAAAAGGACTATGTGGATTTGAAAGATTATCTAAAATGTGGTGCATCACGGTATAAATTGACGACTTCGGGGGAGTCCAAAACTAGATCTCCTGCCAAGGTGATGTGGTATCTACCTATAATATCACAGTTTCAACGCTTGTTTGCCAATCCGATAGATGTGAAGAATTTGAGGTGGCATGCAGATGTTAAGAAAAATAATGATGGGATCCGACAACATGCATCTGATTCCCCACAGTGGAAGAAGATTGATCTATTGTACCCTGAATTTGGTGAAGAAGTCAGGAATCTAAGACTTGGGCTTTGTACAGATGGGATGAATCTGTACGGGACATTGAGTAGCCAACATAGCATTTGGCCAGTCATGCTTGTCATATATAATCTTCCTCCCTGACTGTGTATGAAAAACAAGTATGTAATGTTGTCGTTGTTAATATCGGGACCTAAAAAACCTGGAAATGATATCGATCTTTATCTTGAACCTCTGATTGATGACTTAAAGAAACTCTGAGGTGAAGGTGTGATGACCTATGATGCTTCACGAAGAGAGACATTTCGTTTGCATGCTATGTTGTTTTGCACTATTAATGACTTTCCAGCATATGGGAATTTGTCTGGATATAGTGTCAAAGGAGCTAAAGTGTGTCCTATATGTGAAGAGAACACTGATTCAATAAGACTAAAACATGGCGGTAAGACTGTATATCTAGGTCATCGAAGGTTTCTTACAAAATTCCATCCGTATCATAGGAAGCGCAAAGCATTCAATGGATTGAATGAGGAACGGAGTGCACCTAAACCTATACCAGTGGATGTTGTTTATGAAAGAGTAAAAGACTTTGTCAATGAATTTGGTAAGAGATCACAATGTACTATGGCCACACGGAGTGACAAATCTTTATTCAAGAAGAAGTCAATATTTTGGGATCTTCCTTATTGGAGTTCTTTGACAGTCAGACATTGTATCGATGTCATGCACATTGAGAAAAATATCTGTGATAGTGTCATTGGTACTTTGTTGAATATACCAGTAAGACTAAAGATGGGATAAAATCCAAACTGGACCTACATGAAATGGGAATAAGGTCAGAATTAACAGAATTACGTGAAATGGAAAATCGGAGAACATACCTCCCGCTTGTTACACATTGTCTAGAAAGGAGAAGAAAGCTTTTTGTGAATGTTTGGTAAATGTTAAGGTGCCACAGGGTTACTCATCCAACATCCGTAGATTGGTATCAATGAAAGATCTGAAGTTGATAGGACTTAAATCTCATGATTGTCACACTCTAATGCAACAAATATTGCCTGTGGAAATTCAATCTATATTTCCGAAGCATGTAAGGTTTGCAATCACCATACTTTGTTTCTTTTTCAACAGTCTGTGCAGTAAAGTTATTGACCCTGATACTCTCAATAATTTGCAAAGAGAAGTGGTTGTTACCCTATGTCAGTTTGAGATGTATTTTCCTCTGTCGTTCTTTGATATCATGGTACATCTTGTTGTCCACTTGACTAGGGAAGTGAAAATGTTGGGACCAGTTTTCTTGCATTGGGTGTATCCCTTTGAATGATACATGAGCGTTTTTAAAAGTGATGTTCGAAACCGTTATCAGCCTGAAGGGAGTATTATTGAGGGTTATGTGGCGAGAGAGGCTATGGATTTTTGCAATGACTTTCTCAGTGGTAATGATACTCCTGGTAATGACAAGAATATTAAGGAGCAATTTGGCAAAAGAATTTTGGGATCGCGGGTGAAAGTAATCAGCTGTGAGCAGTTGGAACAAGGTCACTTGTATATTTTACACAACATGGATGAAGTGAATGTTTATATCGAGGAACATACCCATTTCATCAAGAGACAATATCCTCGAGCCAATACAATGTGGCTTGCTAGAGAGCTTAACAAGATATTTATTAATTGGTTTGAAGATAAAGTCTTACATCAACTATCTCAAACACCAGATGATATTACTGAAACTATCAAATGCCTCACCTTTAAACCAAAATTGAATGTTATGTCTTATGAAGGGTATGACATTAGTGGATTCACATATTACACAAAGCGCCAAGATGATAAGAGTGTCGTCCAAAACAGTGGGGTCACCCTTCAAGCGTCGACTATGTTTTTTGCAAGTGCAAAGGATAAGAGTCCACGTGAAGCTAAAATGTCATATTACGGTGTCATTGAAGATATATGGGAGTTTGACTACATATATTTCAGAATTCCGCTCTTCAAATGTAGTTGGGTTGATAACACCAAAGGAGTTATAGTGGATGAATTGGGTTTCACTTTACTGAACTTTGAAAATATTGGCGAGAAGGGTGAACCATTCATATTGGCATCACAAGCGAAACAAGTATTTTATATCGATGACCCTGCAAATGATAAATGGTCGGTTGTTCTTCATGGTAAAAGACAGTTCATTGAAGATCCTATAGATGAAAAAGAGTACTATGATAAGTATGATGACTCCAGTCCATTCTCAATTGGGTTGTCAACACCAGCAAATATTGAAGCTAATGATGACTTGTATGTGCACGGATATCACAATGAAAGATTGTTAATTGATAAAAATTCACAATATTAGAGGCATGTTTATATTTTTTTATATGTTTTATTTTTCTAAATGTGAACTTTACAATGTGAATTACTTTACAATGTGAATGTGAACTTTACAATGTGAATTTTACAATGTGAATTACTTTACAATGTGAACTTTACAATGTGAATTACTTTACAATGTGAATGTGAACTTTACAATGTGAGCTTTACAATGTGAATTACTTTACAATGTGAACTTTACAATGTGAATGTGAACTTTCAGATGGTTGTGCATTCTCCTGATTACCGTGAGGGTGAGGACATCAATGTGCCGCCTCACAATGTAAGTTTTAAAAATATATCATATATTTATATCTACATGTCTATTTATCGTTATATCCTATAAGTGTGTTTATTTTGTCAAATTTTAGGTTGATGATGCACATGTACCCTCTGAAGCACTTGAGGCACTTGATGAGCAACACCAAAAAGTTGACAAGAGAAGGGGCATCACTATGATGAAGAAGTTAATAGCACAAAGGGGCAATGGACCCAAACTTGTTGTGGATTTTGATAATGCAGGAAATGCAATTGGAGTGAATCACAATTCGTTTATTTCATATCCTGGGTATGTTACTCGTAGCCATTACGGTTGTAAGATAGATTCTTGGCATAAAGTTCCTACGGGGAAGAAAGACGTAATATGGAAGGATTTATGTGTCAGTTATTATTAATTTGCAATACTATTTTGTAGATTACTAATTTTTTAGATACTAGTTAATAGCAATTCTATTTTGTAGAGTATATTTAAATTAGATGAAAAGCTACATCGTAAATGCGTGATGCAACACTGTGGGAGAGTCCTAAGGAACTATAGGACAAATCTCACCCGAGAATACATAAAAGAAGGTGACAAGAGGAAGAAGCCAGCTGGTTGGATTCGTGTGAGCCTGATACATATATTCCCCAATTGGATGGATCTTCCATTACCATATGCCCACTCAGATTATGAAACGCTTGGTGAGGCAGAAGGTGGAGTGATATTGTGGCCAAAAGTGGATGTCCTCTATACTGAAATTGTATGGTAAATTTATATTACGTTAAATTGTTAGTGTGTGTATATTATGTCAATTGATCTGAAATTATATATATATACAGGTTAAAAAGAAGACACTCAGAGCATCTAGGCCTCCACCTCCACCTCCTACATTACTAAGTTGGGTTCCACAGGACCTACCTATCATGTTAGGTCCTAATTGTAGGGGTATGGTAATATGGTTAGGAGAACATGATATAAATTTCCCTATAACTATTTCTATAGATGTGGATGCTGGAGGTCAATCATACAAAAGCAAACTATTTATACAAGATATTTTGGAATTATTTCAATATGATTGGCTGAATACATCTGTGATAGAGCAATGGATAAGGTGAGATCTTCTTTATACATCCATATACCTTGTGTAGGATCTGGTGATCTGGTTTCTTATTTATTAATGCATACGTAATACATGTTTTGCAGCTACTTAGACAAGATATGTGTAGATTTTTCATTCGAACATGTAGGATTTTTATTTCATCTTTGATTAGTCTAGTAGCTAAAGACCCTCCGTCAGTTCAACAATATTGTTGTGATGCTTTTACAAATTTTGCTCAAAATAAGAAGACGTTGATAATAGCTTCATTCAATGTGGAGTAAGTTTACTTTGCTTATAATTTGGACTTAAAAAAATTACATTTTTATTGTGGATTTTAAGTTATTAATTTTTAACTTTTTTACCTCTAGTGGTATGCATTGGGAGTTACTAGTTATTTTCCCCGAGACGTTCACTGTCTATTATCTAGATCCTAAGGGGACTAAATTGAATTCAAAATATGGACACAAAATGAAAATGGCATTATTCCGGTGAGAAATATTTCATTTTCATATCCGTTAATATATGTTATTATATTACTATTTAATTATGCAATGTACTGTGCTACATTAACATGTAGGGGTTTAGATGAGTTCAAAACGGCTGGAGGAAAGGTCCCCAGGAAAAAGAACCATCCAATAATTTGGAAGAACGTGGAAGTAAGTCCCCGACTGCAATGTATATATTATTTATGTGAACAATGCTTAATTAGTTGTATTTTTTAATATTTTATATGTTTCAATTTATAGTGTGCTACACAAGACAACGGATGGGCATGTGCATACTATATGATGTGATTTATGCACATGATTATCAAATATGCCGCAGTGGACATCGATACCATTCCTGAGGTATTATATATAGTCTCATTAGATAATATGAAATATATCAATCTTATTTATATATTATTAATTATATATATACATCATTCTCTTTACATGTGTTAAAAACTGACCACCCTACAGGAAAGGCCTTACCAGATGTACATGCTCCATATACGACGAAAGAATTAAATGATGTAAGAGAAGAATGAGCAACAATCAAACAAGTAGTGGGGGGTTTTAACATATAATTGGGATGTTGATAGCGAATAATGACTAAAGAATGATATTTTATAAATGAATTTCTGAATTATAATATGTGTGAATGTTTCTACATGTCTGAATGTTTCTACATGTGTCTAAATGTTTATACATATGTGAATGTGAAAATGAATGAAATTGTTAGCTGCTATATGAATGGAACTGCAGGTTGGTAAATGTGTGAACATTAATATTGTTAATTTTGCAGGTTTGTGGCCTGTTGTTGGCTGATATCAATGGATGTCATAAAACCTGCAGTTCATAACTGAACTGCAGGTTTCTCATCCTGTGACCAGCCACAGCAGGCCTACAGACTGATAAGAAAAAAAACATAAAATAGGTGTCGGTTATTTGTTTAAAACCGAAAACAAATGATTACAGTGTCGGATAAATAATTATAACCGACGCCTAATGCATGTGATGTGGCATCGGTTATCAATAATAAACCGACACTTATGGTTCTGGCGTCGGTTTCCCTACTAGTAACCGACGTCGATTTCCCTAATGAGGCCAGACACCACGGCCGTGCTGGCCAGTACGGTCGTGGCAGCGGTCCAGACACCACGGCCGTACTGTAGCGGGCCAGACAACACGGCCGTGCTGGCCAACACGATCGTGGCAGCGGGTTAGATGGCATCCGTTATCACTAATAAACCGACACTGATAGTGCCCCAGATGGCGCCCTTTCTGTGGCGCGAAGGTTTATGACGTCGATTTCAAAACTATTAACTGACGCCTATACCCCATGCTGCCGCGTTTTTAGTGGCGCGCCAAGGGTTGTGGCGTCAGTTTGGAAACCGACGCCTAATGGTTGACCTTTTAGCGACGCCCACATAGGTGTCGCATTAAAACCTATGCTAAAGACCTTAAATAACCGACACTAAAGGCCAGTTATGTACTAGTGGTTGATCTATCACCTGCTTGCTTATCAATTAATGCGGTTGACTCTCAAACTAGAAATAGAATGTGATTTCTTCGAGGTCGTAAGTGTATGATCTGCGAGAAGACGAACTATCTAGCCTTCGGTGACGCTTCTGTGTGTCTAACGCCTGTACAGGGGGCCCACAACCTTTTTTGGATTTTTGTATCTTCAGAGCCGTAAGTAAGTGATTCGGTTGGTGACGAGACATCTGATGCCTAAGGTGATGCTTACGCGAACCTAACGCCTGTATGGGGGATTTTTACTACAGCTCTATTTGGATTGTTATATCTTGCCTGGAATGTTTGCGATTAAATATGTTTGCGTGTGTAGCGGTGGTGAAACCCGATACCATCCCAGCGACTCAATATCATTGATCTAAACTCAACTTTAATTCAACTTTTACTTTCGTACAATTAGTTTAATTAACCTCAAATCAACCAATCATTTTAAATATTAGTCTTAACTCGAACTGGATTAGACTGACAAGGATTCTTAAAAACGTTGTCATTTTGGTTCGATCCTTAACTATACTGCGATAATACTCGTACTCTTGCGGGTGGTATTATTGCACTTTGGTTTTGATAAAAGCTCGAGAATTTCAACCCGACTGAGTTTGTTAGTGCGATAAAATCCCACGTCATCTGGATTAGCCAGCTTTGGAATAAGAATAACAATGGCATTACATGCCTCTTCAGTGATGGGATTCCCAACAATTATCTTCTGGACAGTGTTTGTTACTGACCATCTTACCGCGTCCGAGTCAGTCATCCCATCTAGCCCAGTAGCCTTGAACGGCTTTATCATGTACAACACCTTTGCCACCTCTACAGTGTTAGGGAGTTTCTCTATAGACTGCTCTTTCGCCAGCTTGTAATCTTTCGAATCAGTGAGGGATCCCCTCGTAGTGTAATGATCTTTTCCGTGTCGGGTGCGGTGAGTATCCCTTCAAAGTGATCAACCACCATATTCATCAAGTCCTCCTCGTTCGACACCCAATTTCCAGCTACGTCTTTGAGGGTTGTGATAGTATTTTGTCTCCTGCGTTGGTTCACCCATGTTTGGTAGAATTTTGTATTGTTATCTCTATTCTGCAGCTAGTTAATATACGTCCTGAGTTTCCAGTTATCCTCATCTGTGTTGATAATTTGTTGAAGTTCTGCCTGCATATCTAGATATAATTTTTCAGTGATAAAATCATATTGTTCCGCTAGTAAACCTTGTAGCGATTATGTTCTTAATTAGCCTTTGTTTCTCCTGAACTTTGGTTTGCCTCTCTTGTATACTCCAGTTTAGGATGGATTCCTTGGCCTTCTGTAGGTCAACTTAGAAACTTGTGGAATCCGCCCACTCTTTGTGCACCAATTGTCGAAAAGCCTCCATCTTATTCCAGGATGGGATCGTCACAAACCTTGGTTCCTTTGCGTCCCTCCGAACCGGCTTCAAGAGTAGAGGACAGTGGTCGGATGATAGATTGGATATGTGCTTCACCGCTAAGTTAGGAAATCTTCTATTGAAGGCTTCATTTGCTACGGCACGGTACAGACGTTCTTGTAAACTCCCATGTTTGTATGTGAAGCACTTCTGAAAACCCCAGGTCAGAGAGGCTAGCTTCCATCAGGGTGTCTTTGAACACCTTGGCTTCAGTAAAGTCGTTTCGTTCACTTCCAAACTTTTTTTTCGGGAACAGGGTTGTGTTGAAATCACCCATGGCAACCCACGGGTACTCCATTCCTTCGCCAAGATCTATAAGATGTTTCCACAGGAGTTTTCTCACAAATATGTGTGGGTTAACATTGACGAATGTAGCCACCAAGTTATTGTCTATCTTGCATGTAATAAATTGCCTATGGCCGTTAATGATTTGAATCTTGTGTTCCTCACCTTTCCAGCACAGCCATATAACCGTGCAAAGCCTCGAGCCTCCACACGATATGAATGAGTAAAACTGAGACTTTTGATAGTTCTTGTAGTTGTTTTGCCACGAATCCTTGGTTCCAATATAGCCATCACCACCAGTTTGTGTACCCGCACTAGATTGGACATTATAGAGCATCTGTCCTTTTTGAACTAAGATTTGGGCATGTTCACGTTGGTTACGCGCTGCTTCACGCGCGCCCAAACTAGTCTGAAGCCAGCCTCCAAACCACCACCACGTGGCAGATGCTGATTGGGTGAGTTTTTTGAAATTATACAATAGGCAAATAAATTTGTTTGGCTAATAACTTTTGAACTGTAATAAATTTTTTAATAAGTCAAAAATTGTTGGTTTCGTTACAAATAATGCAATCTAACAAGCCTAATATTGACTTATTTTTGAGAAAAAAATATATAAAAATGATATATATAGGTTAATTGACAACCAACTATATATGGTATCCATAAATGGTTATTGACATCCAAAAATGGTTAGTTGACGCCCAAAATAGTTCGTTGACATCCAGAAATATAAAGATGACACCCAAATAAGGTCATTGACGCCTAAATGATTCATTGACACCCAGAAGTTTAAAATGACGCTCAAATAAGGTAATTGAAGCCCAAAATGGTTCATTGACACCCAGAAGTTTAAAATGATGCCCAACTAAAGCATTTTAGATACTATGACACCTATAAATAGTTATTGACAACAAAAAATGGTTAATTGACACTCAAAATGGCGCATTGACACCTAAAAATATAAAGATGGCGTCCAAATAAGGTAATTAACACCCAAAATAGTTCATTGACACTCATAAGTTTAAAATGACACTCAAATAAGGCATTTTGGATGCTATGACGCTCATAAATGGTTATTTACACCCAAAAAGGATTAATTGACGCCCAAAATAGTTCATTGACACATAAAAGTATAAATATGATATCAAATAAGATAATTGACGCCCAAAATAGTTCATTGACACCCATAAGTTTAAAATGATACCCAAATAAGGTATCGACAACCAAAATAACATAACGACACCCAAATAACTTATTGACACTCATAAATAGCTAATAACAACCAAAGATAGTTAATTGATGCCCAAAATGATTCATTGGCATCCAGAATAACCGATTCATATCATTTTTATATTTTTTTGTTAAAAATATATCAATATTAGTTTTGTTGGAATGTATTTTTCATAATAAATCTAATGGTTTTTATTTCGTCAAAAAAATTCATCATGGTTCAAAAGTTATAAGCAAAATAAATTTATTTATCAATTACATAGCATCTACATAACCATTCAATTAAACTCCGTCACGTCAACCCCTGCCCACTACCAAAATCATATTTAAAAAGACAAAACTTCTCAATTTTTTCTCAAAACCACCTTTGGACTTACGCCTGACTTGTATTGTGCGTTACCAAATCATTTTCGAATTCAATGTAGTGTATAAATTCCTGTATCAGCAACCGGGCCGCTGCCACTTCCTTCTCGTTGGCCTCCCCCCACACTAACATCTGCACCTCTGCTACCTTCCGCCTCGCACGTTTCGGCTGTGGTCTTTGTCGGGTTAGAACCCGTGTCAGGGCCTTCCGCAGATTGTTCACTTGTCATTCAATATAGGTTCTTGCTGGTTCCAGTCTTGCGAAGCAGCAAAGCTTTGTCCTTATCACGTGCAGATCTGCGAATCAGTTTCCCATCTTCGTCAGATTTCCAGCTTGTACTGTCTTTCGCATCCTGTTTCCCCCCTTATGCTTTTGGACCTGCCATCCACTTGAGTCTGTTTCCCTGTATGCTGGGGGCGTAGTCTGAGTATCACTCGTGGTGTTTTTGTCAGTAGCATTTTGGTTCACTTCGTCAACCTTGCAGTGTTTGGATATGTGCCCTCCCCTTCCACATATTGCACACTACCAGGGGAGGCCTTCATAAAACACTTCATACTCCTCTCCATTGATCAGTATAGACGTTACTAGGCCCTTAGATGTGTCTACTAGTAAAAGCACGTGCGTGAATCTTGTATGTTGTACTAAAGTAAATGAAAATTTAACTACACATCATGTTATCTCCAAAAAATTATGTATTCATACCAAATCTTTTTACATGTTTAAATTGGATCTCAGTACTCTTCATTGTCTCGTAACATTCATAGTCTTGTGGGGTTTTATAGGGGAAAAATGTTAGTGGTCAATATTTAATTTTCTTTTGTATTTTGTCAATAATGTCAATTCCATAGAAAATTAATATACAAATATGGCGGCAAATCATTTTTTTGATGATTATTTGATAAGGAATATTATAAGACATGATTTTACTCCATCGTTATTGTTTTAGGTTTTTATCAAACATTGGTTATTTTATGTCTGTGAGGATCGACATAGTTCAAGAGTACTTATTCATAGTTTTTTGCTTATTTCTTTCATATCTATAGTAGATATGTCCGAGAATAATAAAATGGATATAAAAAATACAAAATATTGATGTTTATATAGAACCAAATATTTGGCTTCCTTTATTGCATGTAGCCAACACAAGTATACAAGGAATACAATAGTTCATTACAAATCATTTATGATGATTGATTGTGTTATGTCGATTTTTCTTTGATGATTGTTTCACTTCTATTGTATGTTGGAAAAACAACCGAGTATGCTTTCATGACAGTCATAGATGTATGATTATGTTTCGTTTCAGTCAAAATTTCAAAAATGCTAAAAAGCATGAGTAAAGTGGCCTAAAAACTAAAGTGCAACCTTTCATTAGTACAATACATCGAATCAATGACATTAAGTTATTTTTATGTTGTATTATCTGTTCTAGCACGTCTAATTTGTGTATATATATTATGTTTAATAAATGATAACTTTGGGTTGGCATACAATACAGATTGGGAACAATAAGAAGCAAAATCTTAATCTTTATGTATAAGATAAAGTAGTTATAAATTACTTTGAAAATATGTATTTTTAAAAAGTGGTCATTGTATTCATCCTATGCCCAGGGGTCAAGTTTGAGACCTCTTAGAAACAAACCAAGTATCTAACCAACTGGGTATCCTCTGTTGGTCAAAAGATATGTATTTTTAGGTTATTTTATTCGATACAATTTGTGGATTACATGTCTAGTAGGGATGTACGATAATTTCTTTGTGGTCTATGAAATGCATTTTGGTTATATATTTCATATCCTAAGATGGATAGAATGCATGAGAAAGATAGAAAGCATCCAGTGTTTAAATCATGTCTCCATTAATAAATTTGATATCGCATGATCAGTCATGAATAAAAAAATTAGTAGGAATTCATTTTGTGTAATACAATGAATTATATAAATTATCCTATTTTGATAATGAAGAGTGGAAAAATCAAATAGAATGAATATTAGTAATCCATAAATGACTTTTAATAGCTCAATTATGGTGTGTGGAGTTATGAGGAAAAGACACAAATTTTCCTTTTTATAGTTTGGTATGCCAAACATCAACTTTGAGCTGATATCTATAAACTTTTGTTATCAATGCGATGAAAAAGTACTTTTAAATGATAGCATCATGTATATTTTTTATAACAAAATTTTCCACTATTTTCCATTCAAAAGGAATTTAAGATACAAAGTTTCATTGTAGATATAGAGTCAAAATTTATAGGAATAAAAATGAATTCAAGAAAAAAAATGCATACTACAATTTCAACCAGTCTTGAAATAAGGAAAAAAAAATCAAGATGTTGGAATGTGTGTATTACTATTTGATGTGGTTTCTAACTTGGGTTCTATTATGAAGACGGATAAATATGCTCAAGATGATGTATGTCGTAAGACATAATAGAGCGAAACAACAACATTTACAACTACAAGATTATACTCTCTTTAAAATGTAATGTTTATTAAAAAGATTACCATCCAATAACTTTGTATGAAAGTGAATTTTAGGTAGTAAAGAAACAATGTGTCAACAAAATGTACATGGAACATATTTGAATGTTAAGACTTTTTGAAGAGAAAAAAAAATCTTGAGAAATAACAATATAAGTAACAAAGTGAGGTTGGCAATGTTAGAAGACAAAATACATGAGTGCTGCATTAGATATTTGTATATGTGAAATATCGACTGACAACTATCACATTTTTATGCAATGTTGTTTAGTCATTCTTAGTAAAATAAGAAACGACACACCTAAATTATCTTGTATAATGCATACACAAAGATATTAATCAATACATTATGACAATATTATAAAGAACAAATCTATATGTACATAAGGATCCATGTGCCCATCCCCAACACTATTAGTTTTAAGAGATGAATGACAACAAATAAAAGAATTCAACTCATTTCTCATGTAAGCATGGTTGACCTGGGCTTCTAGTTGAGTACAATGTGAGACCTCATGTTGTGGTAATACATCAATGCTTTTGACATGAGCAGATGCAAATAACGTCTATTTTTTTCACAAGGTTGTATGTCATCCAATAGTTACATATGCACGTCAATATATGATGAGGTTACAAATTTGTTGTTGAAGTGGATATAAAACAAATATAATGCATCTAAAGTGTTTCCTTTCTTCAAAATATAATAACTTTATGGCATCTTTTTCATATTTCCTTAATTATGTGAGCACAAAAGGGAAAGATATAAATAGTAATAGATTAACATGCAAGTACTACATTAATATTCATGCATAAAAAAGAGACATTAAAACAAAACATAAAACATAATGAAAGAACGATTCTAAATATAATATGTATATGGTCGATTCTTCAAACATGGATTTGCAAAGGTGCCTACAAATTGGTTGTTTTTCCTTTGTAGAGAGGGCTCGTGTATATTATGGGGAAAATTATTGTATACTCCACAAAGAAGGATTTTACATTTTTCCCTTTCTTCATTGAATTAATACACAAAATATGTTAGGGAGAGGGCAATGTTTGTACATCTAGTCAAGTCTTATGAGTGTGTCATTTCACTCATAAACACCTCCTATGCATTCTATCCTATATTGTTCAAAGTTTCTCAATATAATTAATTAGTAAATATATGAAAAACTTAACCCCAAAATAATACTCATTCTAAAATTCAACATTGAGGTTGTTTTATAGAAATATATCATTTTCCACCTACCAAATCAATACTACGTTGAGAAATCCAAATCTCATTCTCCACCAACCACCTTACCATGTCTTCCTACAGTAATATCCAACAACTGTCATCTCCAAGAACAATTGTGATGGAATTAAAAAACATTAAACACACATTTGGTTCCATGCAATTTCAATTTGTCTGCTCTAATGCAAAAAATATAGAAATTTAAATCATGTCGTTAATTACATGGAAGTTAACATTCCCAATTAGTATGATTATTTTATCATCAAAGGAACTTATGAATTCTAGTTATCCTTGTTACCATGGGACTATTTTCTATATCATGTTGTCAATAGTTAGTAAGTCGAAAACTTATACAACTACCTAAACATTACACATATGACATAAATACAGAAACCAACCCTCCTAAATAAATTTTGGATAAATTTACTCTATTCCATAATTTTTTTCACATATTGATTATTGTCACTACTCTGTATTTTTAGAAGTACCTAAAATGCCTTATTGATAATAGTTTAACAAAAACATAATTTAATACCAGATATTGCTACTTGCTGAAATGAAAATAGTGTAGCCTTATCATGATTCATTTTTTCTAAAATATTAAAATGGTCTTGATTATATAACTATCCCATAAATGAACTTCATGTATATAGAGTTTCAAAATTTTGAAACACCCACATCATGTCAAAAAAATTAAAGGTGGATATATTATAAAAGACATTATAACAAACATCTACATGTAACATAAATCTAATAATGATTCCAGAAAGAATAAGCCACTACTCTGTTTTATAATATGATAGAGGGACATTTATCAGTGTTGGAAAATTCAAATTGATACACTTTACCATGCCTTGTATGGTTCATCTTGAATCATGACATACATATAATTCAATTTAAAAGTTCTTGTTGTGCACAAGAAACTATTTCATTTTTTAGGCAAAGTGTTAATTATAGGTGTTTTAATACTTCCACTATATTACACAAATCACACCATTATTTGTGTTATATAGATAATTATTGCACTTATTCCGAATTGTGAGAAAGAACAAACATTAGTCTTATATTTGAAAACTCTCAATATAAGAACATGCATTAAACAAATTATACATTATATCCTCAAATTTAATCCCATATTATGAATAGAAAAGAAATATTTTTTTGAAAACATGTATGTTAATAGCAATAATACCATGTGAAAGGCTACAATCTTTTTTTTTTGGTGACCGAGAGAACCCAACTCGGCCGAGCCTGACATGGTAAACTCTCGAGGCATGAGAGGGTGTGGTCCAGTCACACCCCTCCTCCCACACCAAATCAGCGTGGATTTCCATTCGCACAGTGCCTTCGGTGAGGTTCGAACACGAGTCCTTCATTGGGACTTACCGAGCTCTTACCACTCGGGCTACTATGGCAAGATAAAGGCTACAATTTTGTTTGATCTTTTCTTGTCACTATATTTTATTATTACATAATTTATTAGATCACTCAATCAAAATATTAGATACCAATTCCAACAACATAAAAAAATTATATATAAATATTAAATATTAAATTATTTTGATCTTAGTATATTCTTATAGTATATATAATGTTAATTGCATAAGACAAAGATGTAATGGGGTTTGTCTTATTCCTGTAAGATGGATATATGAATAGGTAGACAAATATATGAAAGACATGATAATAAATGGTTATCATATATCAGATAAATTAGGAAATTGATGCATAACAGGCTTTAATAATAAATAGTGTAATGAACCCTTTATGTTTGAAATAGTTAGTATATTAATGGAAACTTGTCAATAAACCTAAATTTCTATAATGAACTCCATAGAAGGAAAGAGTGAGATGAATGACATTGGACCAAGAGTTTTATGAAACCAACTATATGTTTTATAGATCAAAAAACACAGTCATGGAATTAATGATATAATAAAATGCCATTAAATAAGACATGGCGTGTACTATAAAAAATGTAAGGACAATTGTAAAGATTTGAAAACTGTATTGTAGAACATTAAAACAACATATATAATAAAATAGGAATAATGGCCTTTCTAATTCTAGGAGGCACCTAGGAAAAGGCATAACAATGTCCAGAAGAAGAAACTGCTAATTAATATGATTAAAAGGATGCTCATTTGTTACATGTCTTGAGGAATGAAAAAATGAGTTGTTAGTAAATGGTATACTCATATGATTCCATGCTTATACCACCCATTAACCTAATCCTTTTTTATCCTTTCATACCTCTCACCTCTCACTTTCTCTCCCCTGATTCTTCATAGAACCACATGAGATGTGCACGAGGCATCATCTTTTGATAATCATGACCATAACTTCTATATAGTGCATTATGTGGAAATATGGGTACCATGTTGAAAGAAGACACAAATTTATGTTATAGAGTTAATAAAAATTATGTGTCAAGTACGAGTCCATGAGCCACACACCTGAAATCCAGACACCAACAAGTTGAAAATGTGGAATACATGATTTTCACAAATCAATGGTAATATGCTTAAAAATGTATATATAGTATTGAAGAAGATTAAAAATTAGAAATTAATTATGAGTACCATATATTAGTTTTATATATAGGCATGGTACACCCAAAAAGACTAATACACAACAATATTGTCTTTGGGGTTGATTGCATAGGTACAAGATTTCCATGTCAAGGAATATTTGATTATAACACAATCAAAATCCATCTGAATGAAGATATTAATTTCTAAAAAATCTAGTTCTATAATAAGTTAGGGGTCTAATGAAAGATAGTGAACTGCTACCGAAAGATTAGAATAATTTATCTGTAAAACTTAAATCTTAAATGGTGTGTCAAAGCGTTAAATTAGATGATATCAATGTATTACCCACCAAGTCTGAAAGGTAGCTGGATTTTATTGCATAATTGGTTGAAAAATACACGTAGGAACTTACAAGTAAGCATATATATCGTTCCATCAATAATTGGATACTCCGCACATATTCAATCTCTTATGCACAAACATTCCCATTCTCGAAAGGAATTGGGCTATTCAATATCGTATACCTGCATAACTAAAATCCTTTGTATGTGCCCCATAGTGAAGAGGGAAACATTCACCTAGACAATCCTATTCACCTTCTTCTTGTGTCGTAATTGATGCAAAAATAGGTGTTTGTACTCTACATTGCATATTTCATAAAGGAACAACATTTGTGGGTGGGTGTGACACATGAAACCTTTTCTCATCTAGATTATAAGTGGATGTGTGGTGGTCAATCGTACATGTTGCATACCACAGGTAGGTTTATACAAAACTCTAATGGGAATATTAGTAGTTGTGTATGAGTGTTGAGATTGTCACTTGTATTATTAAATGCAGTAGTTTGATGTGGATGGACAAATTGGGAGACAGTATATGTGGTTACTCGTAATAGGGAAAATATGGCTTTTGATCATCAAGAGCGCAACAACTGAAATTCTATTCAGGAGAAGTTCAAAGATGATCCAAGACCGAAGAGGTGTACATCTAGAAAGAATCTAAGAGAAATTGTTACAGAAATTCTAATTGGAACTAAAATGAATACTGCCATGTGTATTAGAGCGACCGTCAAAATTCTAAAAAATGAAGACATGATGAATATTGTTATCGTGGTAGACGATCAGAGAGAAAGTAGCTTTACTTCCATTTAGATGATTGTGTCTTCATCATGAGTAACTATATAAATCGATCACTACTTTGTCAACCATCCTTCGACTTCTATGATTACTGCTAGATTTTCTAGTTGATACACTCCATAAAAATTAGAAATGGGACAAAGACCAGTCCATTGTAGTCATTGTAGTCTGTAAAGATTTAAGCATCCAAGTAAGACATGTTCCTTGACATTGTAGTCTTTAAAGATAATAAACCGAATAAAACATGTTTGTTGACGTTGTAGTCTGTATATACAAGAAGCCAAATAAAGCATGTCTACATGGCTAATATGGATGAAGTTTTCGACGTTATCTGAGAAAGCAGGATTATGCCAAAAAACTGGTTACTAAAAATCTAGATTATGCCATAGAATTGATGGCTAAAAACCTAGGATTATGCTACGAGATGGTGACTAAAAACATAACCTTGATATGAAAAAGGAGGCAAGTGAAGAGTCTGGCTTTATTAGTAAATAGAGAAAGGAGAGGAAGATTTAGGGTGTGGAAAATAAGTACAAAGTCCAGCTTTATTAACGAAATGGAGAAGGGACGGAAATGAGTATTGGTATCTAGTATGGTAGAATAGTAGATTTCCACTGCAAGTCTAGCAAAATGACTTCTGGTTCTATTCTCTATGTGGTTGTCTACTTTAACCAGACAGCCAAGAGCCATGCCTATATATTTGAAAATTGTGGACACATATAAGTGAATGGGGAGGTTTACAATTCTTACCCAGGTAACAATGTAGTCTGAAAAAGCTTCAATCAGTTGAAAATTTGTGTACCACTCCCAAACAACTACGTTGCAGCCAAAGATCTTCCATGGACCTCCCACTAGGGATGTGTCAAAGTCATGTTGACATGATAGCTACACTACAAAGTGCCCATAAGCAAGATCGAACATGTTAAACCTCCCTTTGATTTGTCAGATCATTTTGAGTTTGCCTCTTAGCATCATGTAGCCAATATTCGTTCCTAGCATCCTCATCACTACTACATACCTCCATGGCATGGTGAGTTTCTCTTTTGCTTTTGGTTCTATCAAAATCACTGGCGTGTCGTCCATGTCATCCAAAGTTAATACTCCATAAGGCACGTCTTCCTCGAATAGTTTTTCGATGAAAAGTAGCTGCTGTCGGCATTCCCTTGTGTAGGTCTCTCCTATGTCTTATCACTGTCTATAACACTGGCATATGCGTTGGGATTTATCACATCATTGTCCTACTATCGTGTAGCAAACTCGCTCCATTTGGCATTAGCGGCTTGTTTATCTACCATATTCATTACAGTTACCGTGTCTTCTGTATGTGACTGTATGTGCATCCCTGCTACATTGAACATAAACCCTAGTTCAGAAACTTCGTGAGTTGCCTTGCCACTTTTCCTTTCCCTTGTTTGTATGTTCCTTCCTTTTCTACCAATCGATCTTTCCCCAGATCTGACCCCGGATGGAAAACCCAGTTTTCCATTTCCCCTCCCAGATCGACCGCCACATCTCCCCAAGCCTTCCCATTGCCTCTGATATCCCCGAATGCCCCCATCGCCTCCGGTTTCCCCAATCACCCTCGTCGCACCCCCTAGCCCTAGTGCCTCCATCTTTTACAGGAATGACTTGCTCAAGGATATCTGGGAAATCATGATTTCCTCCTCAATGGCTTCTCTCTTTTGGCATTTATTGGTGAAGTGCCCTAATGAGGTTGCAGAATTAGTGTCGTTGTTTTCCCCAGTGGGCATCTCCATGTTTTCGATAGAGTCTTGCTCCCTCTCTCTAGAAGATTGCTCTACCATTACCTCTTACTATAGAAGTGGTGAACTCTACCAGTCCACAGATTAGCAAACAACATGTTCGCTTCCAGTTGCACATCAACATCTATTGTAGGTGACAAGGCTTCATGATCGATGACGATTTGTCACTTTGAAGCCACTTTTTTGTGGGAAGACGATTGTGTAGGTTCCTACTTCCACTTCATCCCTTCAGTGTGCAACCACTCATTCTCCATGTGTAAGTTGCCCCATTTTTGTCGGAGAAAGGCAACTTCTTTTGTCATTCCCGCGAAGGTCTCCACGATCTGCATTTGATTTGCATCTAATGTAGTAGGCCTAGCATGGGCTACATGTCAGCTTCTATTTCCTCCATATGTGTATTTACTACAAACATATTTGTAATTAAATATGAAATATTGAAATAAGAGGTAGAGACAATCTCATGGAGGTTGTATACTGCTTTCTCAATCTCCATAAATCTTGTCACAATAGGGGTTCATCGTGGTTGCTCCATCCTCCTTCTTGATCTTGCCTCCTGCTCTGGTAGTTTTTCATACACAGACTTTTCATGGCCCCCTTCTCGTATGCAAACTTTGTTCCCCTTTGTATCTTGGTTGGGGCTACTCTTTCTCTAGAACCCCTTTTGGATACATTGATTGAGATATCAACATGTTATTGTTGTCTGTTTCCTCAGGGAGAGTGTGGTGGGATGCCACACTCATATTAGTGGGAGGTTCTCTCATTCCCTTTTACTCTTGTTCTATCGATGTTTCTGGTACATAATTTTGTGTGTTTATTGTCAGCCTAGTACCTGTTAAAGCTTCATCATATTTCTCTGGGACATTAACTGTAGGAATATTTTTCAGAGGTTTGATCTTTACTCCTTCAGATTTCCCATGTATAGTAGTGATAGATGTGATCACCAGATTTTTTATTTCTTTCTCTACAAGATTTATTGCCTTGAGTGTGGGGTATTTTGCTTTCTTCGATTTTGTCACCATATTCTTTGGGAGGTGCAATGTCACTCTTTTGTTTACAGGTTGCTTTGTAGAAGTATTTTCTCCTACTTCATTTCTATTTTACTGGTGTTTGCTCTCTAATGGAAGGGAGGGGATTGGCTCCATCCTTCATATTCAAAATTTCATCCTCCCCGAACATTAGTTTGTCAAAATCATAGTTACACATTTCAAACACGGACAGATAGTCATTAGATATGTAGAATTGGTAGAAATATTTTTTCTTATGTCTCCTAGATATGGTGATGGAGGTAAGATATTTGGCATCAACTAGTGTTTCATCATCATATTTGCAAAAGAAGTTGAGCTTGTTGGAGCATTCTAGATGGTGAGAAATGTAAGTTATGAGGCCTCCCATGCAAAAGTCATGGGTGCCCTCTGGCCCAATTGTTGTTGATAGCATGTCGATTAGTTTTCTTCTAATGTCAACCAACTTTACTTCCATGAATCTCCATAGGATGTGTAGGTCCGCTCTAGTCACATTCCCCATGTTCATTCTAAAGAATAGGGTGTTTTTGAAAATTTATGTACCACTCTCATAAACTCCGAACGCATCATAGCAACTTTTGACTGCCCCAAGTTGTACCAACTTTCTCATGATAACTTCTTCCATGTATGATTGGTGAAAAAGCCTCATACTTATCTATCTACCTTGGATCCATTGGTTTCTTCTACTTGTTCATTAGAGTCTATAAAAATGGAATTGAGTCACTTCCCAGCGAGTATATATTCTTCTTTGACAATTCACACTGCAAATTTGTAATTCCCCCCCACACTCTTTTGCTACTTCTATTGTTAAAGACAGCTTCTTTAGAGATGACATGAATTCTAGGTGAGTTAATTGTTGAAGAGGTGCATGTTGAAGCTAATTTTGTAGATTTCTATCTTTACAAGATTCTCATTTGCCCTTTGATAATTCAGTCTTTCTAGGGTGTCCACATCACCAAATCTTGTAGCTTTAAAGTTTTTCTTTGTGAACATCTGGTCCAAAATCCGATGTTCTCATCATCTCTGGGTAGGAAATAATTCTCAGTTTGTTCCTTATAAACCACATTCGTCATTGGTGGAACAACTCTGCCAAGCACCTCTGTGGTGTTGGTGGCGACTTCTGGCTGAAGTTTTTCTTGGTCCTTGATTTTGTCTTTGGTTGATGTATTTTCCAACTTGCTTGGTTTATCTTGGGGATGAGGAATTTGCGAAATCCTCTTATTTGGGTTCTAGACCTCTATAGAAAGTGTGTATCCAAAGGTCTCAATCCCAGTATATTCCAAAGTACTAGAAGATTTTTAAGAATTGTGTCATCCAACATTTTTTGCCTATATGTTTTTAGTCTTGGTTTGATGCTTTCAGGGGTAGGGTTCCCATAGAGCTTGACATATGCAACCATTTTGTCTTTTAGTTATTCCATTATGTCCATTTCTTCCTGATCCATACCAACTCTAATTCTACTGGTCTCACTTTTCTAACTGACCAGACCCTTGTTTGTACAATGTGCCATTTCAATAATTCTTGCTATGTAGATATCAGTGTATCTATTGCAATGTTAGGCCAACAATTAATTTGGAATATAAAGATTTATGCAAGTATGAAGTTGTGAGTCAATGGTTTGCTTAGATAGACTTGAACTTGATGGTTTTAGTTAGGAAGAAAACAACAAATGGTTTGTTTAGGGATACAACAAACTGATGGTTATATCTAGTTGGTTAGAAAACTAATGGATACCTAGGAAGGCTTCAAATTGATAGTTCTTAATAGAAAACCAATGGTATTCAAAAGGTGATGATACAATGGTTTTCATTGGAAGAAGGCAAACTTCTGGTTTCACCTAGGTATCTGTGAAACAATGGATCATTTTGAAGGGACCATCGGTGATTAGATAACTCTTCCTAGTAAGTAGACTTGATGGTTTATACTGTATCACAGTGGGAAACAAGGTGAGAGTCAATGGTAGGAGTGGACTTGATGGTTTATACATATCAAAGGAGTGTAATTTTGTAATCCTAAATGTCCAATGACATAAGTGAAATCATATGGTTGAGTTATATTAAGAGTTCCAAGCTTTTGACAAAGTAGGTGCGTTGATGTGAGGTTGACTTCATGATTAAGATATATCTTTTTAATGCCTTCTTAAGGAATTTAATAGAATGATCAAATAGATGAGTTTTGTCACCAACTTTGAGTAGAAGGTAGCTCGAGAGGTAAGGAAGTTATGGTTAAAATTTAGTGACACTCAGAGTATTCGAGAGGGAGTTATTAAGGTTGAAATTTGAGAAATAATGTGCTTGATTGATGGTTAATATACCTAAGTTCAATAATCTAAGCCTAAGTTAGGTTGTGTCACGCACCCCTTATTTGTGGGTGGGCTACGTGGAGGTTTTGTAGCCTTAGATCTGAGATCCACTGGTTTGGACCAATGAGGAAGTGCCACGGATTGGCTCAGTGAAGGGACTTTTTGGAGCCCTTGGATTAGATCTGACGGATGTCAGCTTGTCCCCTACCTTGCGGTTAGAGCAAGGTAGTGTGATAGCTGATCCCGCGGTCTTCTAAGCCACCACTCGTCGAGAACGTGGGTCGTGGGCAAGAACTAACTGAGGAGTTGGGTTCCTCTAGTGAGCATGACCTGACTGACCCCTCATTTGGGGCATATGATGAAGAGAATAGGGAGAACAAGCCCCTGGCTCTCGTGGTATCTCCACTGCGGCGAATAGGTCATGGCCAAAGGTGGAGTGTTGAGCTAGAGCACCAACCCAAGGGAGATAAGAGAAGGGAAATGAAGGTTGAGGTCATTAGAGTCCAACCCAGATGCTCCCATAGACCCTCACAGAGATTTTGAAGGTGGACGAGGAGCACTTCACTGCTGGATGAAGGTGAAGCTCAGGGATGGACTCTGGAGTTGCTCATCACAAGTGGAGATGGCGAGTGACTTCATGGAGGTCTTGTGAAGCTTTTTGAAGCTTCAGACTAACACAAGGATGAGCAGAGGCAGGACGCATCTTTGATTCCTCTGCAACAGAGCCCCATGGCGGTGAGCTTGTGGTCGAAAAGACTTGGAGCTGAGATCGAGAAGACTTGGTGGTCGTGGATGTGAGGAAGTTGACCCCAAAGTTGATGGAGGCCTTCAGAGCTGGTGAGGAGCTTCTCTAGTGTGGTTGCTTGCTCGCCGGAGTACAGCCATGCTGCGGCACTCCCACAAAAAAGGGGCAGTGGGCGTCCGCGCGAGATCATGAGAAAGGGGACAAGAGAGAACCAGCTCAAACAGGTCCAATTAAACCTGATGCGAACCAACCGGCCCAATGCAAACCAAGGAAGAGCCGGTGCAGTAGGTAAACAATGCATGCAACCCTAGTGGCTACGTGGCGCGACGGGATTGGCTCAATGAAGGTAAATACCTCAATAATGCCTAGATCATGTATAACTCATAGTAAATAGCATGATTATCAGAAAAATATAAGTACGATACTGAAATTCTCAGAAAAATGAGTAGAACAGAATGAAAGAATAATATCAGGCTTTTGATGAACAAATATTAGAGAAATCATGTAAGATGTAAAATGGTATTTTCATGCATAATAAATAATAAATGAAGATCTAAAATTGTGAGAATATGTCAATAAGTCTATAATCATGTTTAGAATCCATATGATGTCAGTAATTATGATGTTGTTGCACAAAATCATGCAATTTCCTTATATAGCTAATTAGGGTTGGTAGCCCTAAGTTAAATGCAATAAACACATACATGCTCAATAAATGATAGAAATTACAAAGTAAGCTCATATCAATATATGGAACCTCAGTTTTAATTATGTGATCAGTTTTATACACAAAATCCATGTTATGTGAAGTTAACCCATAATACATGGTTTAAAACCCTAATTTAGGTTAATGATGTAACCTAGGGTTAATTTGTGCACAAAAATGTTATGGAAGATAATGTTCATATAATGAACCATAATCTGGAATATGACATCAGTAAGATAATCCCAAGAAGATAATACAAGTAACAATGAGAATATTCTAATGAGATAAGCTAAACCCTAATGAACATGATTAGGGTTAAGATGAGATGTATGATGAAGTGAACCTGATGGTGACATGTAATCTTATCATAATTAGGGTTGACCAAGGATATAGTTGACATGAGGAGTATATGATTAGGATGTCTTGATCAAGGTATGCCATTGCCACTTACTTGGCTTATTATACATTATGCTTGTGTTATATGTAGTAAAATACTTGGCATATGGTATTGGATGAAATGATTGTTCTTATATGATATCTTGCTTGATTTTCAATACTTATGGCTATAAACACCTACAAACATAATATAGATGTTACATCATAAGATAGCTCATAAACCACTTGGTGGTAGAGCACATGCATAATGATCACAAACCACTTGGTGGTAGATCATATGATGTTTGTATAATGATCACAAACTCCTTGGGAGTAGATCATAAGGCCTAAAAAGATTGAAGCCCTTGGGGGAAGATGTATGAGATATATGATGGAAATGTGCTTAAAATATGTGTTCTCTTTTGTTAATGAACATCTTTGTGCAAATATATGCTTTACTTATATTTCTTTATAACTGCCAAGTAATAGTTTTATCTTATTGCCAAGATATGATGAGAGGTATATAAAAGACACGTAGGCGTACTCAGTACAATATTCTTGAATATTGTGCTGACGTATACCACATGTAATCTTTTGTTTAGGTTGTGGATATATGCTCTTGAAGATCTAGGATAGTTGAGAGTTGTGTGGTGAGCTGGTGTACAGGTGGACCTGTTGTCTTAAGATCTTATAGTTTAGTGGTAGTACATGTATATGTATAGTTTTCTATTCAATATGTAATATCAAATGTTGTCACAATTCATGTTGTAATTATATGTTGAATAGTGAACATGTGTTGTATGGTTTTATTATTGTTCATGTGCATGTGCTACTGGTCGTTTCCTTCTGACTTCCTCTGATTTTCTTCTTCTTAGCCTTGTGTGGGATGTTTAAATTGGGATTCTCACTGAGGTGAGGGTTTCGATTTGGATGTCACACATTAGATTAAGTTGACGTCCCTGGATTTTCTAAAAATTAATCTAATGTGTGATGTCCAAATTGAAACCCTCACCTCAGCGAGAATCCCAATTTAAACATCCCAAACAAGGCTAAGAAGAAGAAAATCAGAGGAAGTCAGAAGGAAATGACTAGTAGCACATGCACATGAACAATAATAAAACCATACAACACATGTTCACAATTCAACATACAATTACAATATGAATTGTTACAACATTTGATATTACATATTGAACAACAAACTATACATATACATGTACTACCACTAAACTACAAGATCTTAAGACAATAGGTCCACCTGTACACCAGCTCGCCACACAACTCTCAACTATCCTGGATCTTCAAGAGCATATATCCACAACCTAAACCAAAGATTACATGTGGTATACATCAGCACAATATATAAGAATATTGTACTGAGTATGCCTACGTGTCTTTTATATACCTCTCATCATATCTTGGCAATAAGATAAAACTATTACTTGGCAGTTATAAAGAAATATAAGAAAATCATATACTTGCACAAAGATGTTGTTATAGCCCCATTTTTACAAAACATGTAATGAGATTCTTTTTAAAGATACATGAAATCCATGATTGATTTGATGAGTTGATTTGAATGAATTTCGTGTATGATAGCCTTGTGTGTTTTATTAATGGGCCTTATTGGCCATTGAGCCTAATTGAAGAGAAAATAAAAAAAGAAATTCAGTTAGATAAGGAGTACATAAGGAAAATAAATAAAGTAAGAACAAAAGGCTAAGGGATAATTCTAAAAATAGAATTTCAAGTTTTTAGGGTTCCTTGGGGTTCAAGGAACTCAGGATAATAAATTAATGGTAAAAGAAATAGAAAAGATATGGAAAATATGAATAATGAGATGGTAACTTGCAATCAAAGAAAAGGGATCGTTTCCTTGATATTATAATCCCATTTTTTGTAGGATGTAAGATAAAAGAATGAATAATGTTTCCTCAAAATTTGATTTAAAAAGGAAATCAGATTTGAGAGTTATTTCTTTCTCAAGATCTTCTCAAAATATGGTTTTAATTGGGAATTTAGGAAATTGTTTCCTTTAGTTGGTTGAACGCGAAGAAGGTGGGCTGTTGGATCTTAATCCAACAGGCACCACTCATCGTCTAGGTCCCAAGCAGACTAGGACTCTGGCTATGTCAGAGGGATTTTCCCTCTTAGTTTCCTCACGATCCAATGAGTGGGCAAGCTTGCTGAGTTGTCCTTTGAACTTAGGAAATGAAAATGAACGGAAACACCCTTGGTTCGACTAGGATTGGAGGTGGATCTGGGAAATGCCCAAACCTCGCAAGCTGACACTGACCCTATATATAGGGGTGGTTTATGGAGGGAGTCAACAACTTTTCTCGCTAGCCCAACCTCTGCGGAATAGTGCAAGGAGCGTTTTTGTGCGCTCGATTGGTCTTTTCATCATGACTTGCACCCCCAGCATCTCAGTAACCCTCACCGGAGTCCGGCGAGTAAAGGACAACGTTGGAGAGTTCGGGTGAAGAATTGGACCATCCACCAACTTCGTTGAGGGGAGGCAGAGCTCCCTGGAGGATCAGTATGGGCAGAGGACGTCAAGGGCTCAGAGTCAACCTCGAGGTTGACTTTGCGAGGTTGCTGAGAACTGAGGAAGACGACGAACCGTCGCCCTACGATCTGAGTCTACGGTGATCTCAACTGAATCCAACGCTCCTGAGCAGGAGCGGCTTTTGTTAGGTGTGTGCAACCAGGATCGTTAGATCCAAGAAGCGGATCACTGGACCACAGATTGAGCGGCCCGTTATTTTGGTAACTATTCCTCTCTAATCGAATGATCAAGAAAAAGGGTTTTATTTGCAAAATTCGTAGAAATTGATAGGATTGTCTAATGGAAAAACCTTATACATGAAAGTTGTGTAGAAAAATACAAGGAATCTAATAAAAATACTTTGGGAACTTAGTTCTTCTCCGTTTTACAAAATTACTTTGATTTTCTAGTAAAATGTATTAAAAGTTGATGAGAAACCCTAATTGAAGATAAAGGGTGTATTTTAGTGAATTAATAGGTCAAATTGATAAGATTAACCCTGTTAATAATAAAGGTGGTTTTTTTATCCGTTTTGAATGCAAGGTTGCCTAATTTAGAGTTGTAATCCATAAATAAAGGATAATATTTATTGAAACCCTAATTTGGGGATAAAGGAAGAGAAAACCTTGATATTTCGGATTAAGAAA
Organism: Alisma plantago-aquatica; assembly: GCA_963693085.1. Lineage (NCBI taxonomy): Eukaryota > Viridiplantae > Streptophyta > Magnoliopsida > Alismatales > Alismataceae > Alisma > Alisma plantago-aquatica. The sequence continues at coordinate 104,724,070 of OY856415.1, read as the reverse complement.
GTAAATTGCCAAATAATGATCCTAATACTGTTGGGAATATTAAAATGAAAGGAATTTATGGTTTTATGAAGTTTTGATAAATTAGAGATCATAATATTAATAATGGAGGAAAAACCCTAATTTCCAAGGAAACCCTAAAATTGGAATAGAAACCCTAAGGGATATGATGAAATTGGATAAATATTAATAAAAGTAAACTTGTACTTTTATTTCAGGGTTTCTGTACAATTTGTTTGATTGATTGGATTTTCTCTCTCTACAAATTAATTCTGTATCTGAATCTGCAATACAGGTATGTGATTACACTTATGAATATATCGAGTTAGTTTTCTGAGGTTTATCAAAGTTTTCATCGATGACATGAATTAATTGTTGGATGATTTTAATTCATGCAAACTATAATGTGGATATGACTATCACCAAAGATATGTGCCTACTAGCTCAGATCCTGGTCCCCTCTGTGGCTTATTAGTTGACCTAGTACATGGCTACCTATGGGGTAGGTCCATTAGGTCATTGGATGACTTAGTACATGGCTACCAATGGGGTAGGTCCATCAAGTCACATTGAGTTAGATATTGGGCTACCTTCGGGTAGTGCCATGCGACTCTATTACCCTATGTATTGGCTACCTATAAGGTAGGACCATGGTGGTAAGAATCTACCTAAAGAGAGGTAGCATACAAGTCCACTACAGGGATAGCACAGAGTTAGGGGATAGGTAAGGATTGAGTAGTGTGGCTTAAAACGTAATCTTGGTTGTTAAATGATTAATTGCATGATTACATTGTTATTATAGTTGCATGATTATTGTTTCCCCCACATACCAGCTTCTTGTTGACCGACATTTCGTTTGTCGGCGTTTTAGGTAAAAATGAAAAGAACAAACAGTAAAGTGGCATATGCGGAATTAAATGAGAATTAACGTTCAAGGGAGGATTAGTTAGATTGGTATCTTCATGGATAGAAGTTTAGAAATCCCAGTTTTTAAAAGGTAAGCAAAGTTTTATTTTATACCAGTTTTTAGTTTAGTTGGTAAAGTTTATTAATTGTTATTGATTATTTGTCGAACTTTTGATCTGGGTTATTGGTTAACGGCTCTAACCTTTCAGTCTCCCTTAATTGGGGGTTACCGGGAGACGGGGTCTTAATAGATGTTCATTAACAAAAGAGAACACATATTTTAAGCACATTTATATCATATATCTTGTTCATCTACCTCCAAGGGCTTCAATGTTTTTAGGCCTTATGATCTATTCCAAAGGAGTTTGTGATCATTATACAAACATCATATGATCTACCACCAAGTGGTTTGTGATCATTATGCATGCGCTCTACCACCAAGTGGTTTATGAGCTATCTTATGATGGAACATCTATATTATGTTTGCAGGTGTTCATAGCCATAAGTATTGAAAATCAAGCAAGATATCATACAAGAACAATCATTTCATCCAATACCATATGCCAAGTATTTTACTACATATAACACAAGCATAATGTATAATAAGCCAAGTAAGAGGTAATGGCATACCTTTATCAAGACATCCTAATCACATATTCCTCATGTCAACTATATCCATGGTCAACCCTGATTATGATAAGATTACATGTCACCATCAGGTTCACATCATCATACATCTCATCTTAACCCTAATCGTGTTCATTAGGGTTTAGCTTATCTCATTAGGATATTCTCATTGTTACTTGTATTATCTTCTTGGGATTATCTTACTGATGTCATATTATAGATTATGGTTCATTATCTGAAAATTATCTTCCATAGCATTTTTGTGCACAAATTAACCCTAGGTTACATCATTAACCTAAATTAGGGTTTTAAACCATGTATTACGGGTCAACTTCACATAACATGGATTTCGTGTATAAAACTGATCACATAATTAAAACTAAGGTTCCATATACTGATATGAGCTTACTTTGTAATTTCTATCATTTATTGAGCATGTATGTATTTATTGCATTTAACTTAGGGTTACCAACCCTAATTAGCTATATGAAGCAAATTACATGATTTCATGCATCAACATCATAATTACTAACATCATATGGATTCTAAACTTAGTTATAGACTTATTGACATATTCTCACAATTTTAGGTCTTCATTTATTATTTATTATGCATGAAAAGACCATTTTACATCTTATAAAATTACTCTGATATTGGTTTGTCAAAAACCTAATATTATTCTTTCATTGTGTTCTACTCATTTTTTTGAGAATTTTAGTACCTTACTTATATTTTTCTGATAATCGTGCTATTTACTATGAATTATACATGATCTAGGCATTATTGAGGTATTTACCTTCATTGGGCCAATCTCGTCACGCCACATAGCCACTAGGGTTGCGTGCATCCTTTGCATGTTGTGCCAGTTCTTCCCTGGTTTGCACTGGGTTGGCTAGTTTGCATCAGGTTTAATTGAACCCGTTTGAGCCGGTTCTCTCTTCTCCCCTTTCTCATGATCTCACGCGGACGCCCGCTGCCCCTGTTTTGCGGGGGCGCCGCCGCATGGCTCTACTCTAACGAGCAATCATCCACACCAGAGAAGCTCCTCACTAGCTCCAAAGGCCTCCATCAGCTTTGGGATCAACTCCTCACCTCCACGACCACCAAGTCTTCTCGATCTCAGCTCCAAGTCCTTCTGACCACAAGCTCACCGCAAGGGGCTCTATTTCTACGGAATCGAAGAGGCATCCTACCTCTTCTCATCCGTGTGTCAGTTTGAAGCTTTAGAAAGCTTCACAAGACCTCCACAAAGTCACCCGCCATCTCCACTTGCGATGAGCAGCTCCATAGTCCATCCCCGAGCTTCACCTTCGTCCAGTAGTGAAGTGCTCCTCGTTCACCTTCAAAATCGCCATGAGGGTCTATGAGAGCATCTGGGTTGGACTCTCATGACCTCAACCTTCATTTCCCTTCTAGTATCTCCCTCTGGTTGGGGCTCTAGCTCAACACTTCACCTTTGGCCATGACCCATTCGCTGCAGTGGAGATACCACGAGAGCCAGGGGCTTGTTCTCCCTGTTCTCTTCGTCATATGCCCCAAATGAGTGGTCGGTCAGGTCATGCTCACTAGAGGAACCCAACTCCTCAGTTAGTTCTTTCCCATGACCCACATTCTTGATGAGTTGTGGCTCGGAAGACTATGGGATCAGCTGTCTCACTACCTTGCTCTAACCGCAAGGTAGGGGACAAGTTGACATCCGTCAGATCTAATCCAAGGGCTCTAAAAAGTCCCTTCACTGAAACAATGTGTGCCACTTCCTTCTCATTGGTCCCAACCACTGGATATCAGATCTAAGGCTACAAAACCTCCACGTAGCCCACCCATAAATAAGGGGCGCGTGGCACAACCTAACTTAGGCTCAGATTATTAAACGTAGGTCTATTAACATCAATCAAGCACATTATTTCTCAAATTTCAACCTTAATAACTCCCTCTAGGATACTCCAATTGTCACTAAATTTTAACCATAACTTCCTTACCTCTCGAGCTACCTTCTACTCAAATTTGGTGACAAAACTCATCTATTTGATCATTCTGTTAAATTCCTCAAGAAGGCATTAAAAAGAGATATCTTAATCATGAAGTGAACCTCACATCAACGCACCTACTTTGTCAAAAGCTTGGAACTCGTAATATAACTCAACCCTATGATTTCACTTATGTCATTGGACATTTAGGATTATAAAAGTCCACTCCATCACAACAATGGATAGAGATATTTACTTCTAGTATATACATAATTGTGATTAGCTTTGCTAATTCTTCATATTGGATACTAGATGCCGAATATGGATCAAACATTTTCTCAAATGTGAAGGATCTAGAAAGATGTAGACCTTTGAAGAATGGTGAGGTTGAACTGGGCATTGGTAATGGAGCAAGAGTTGCTACCAGTGTCGTTGAAACCTATGAGTTATCTCTGTTGAGTTGGTTTATAATAGAGTTGGAGATTTTCTATGTACCTGCCCTTATTAGGAAATTCATATAGTTTCTTGTTTGGAGAAGAATGGATTCAAATTTCTTATAAAGAATGGTCGATATTCTATTAGTAAAGATGGGATCATTTTTGGAAGTACCCCAATGTCTTATGGTATATACTCGGTTGATCTGGAGACAAGCATATATAATGCAAATACCAAAAGGATAAAACATAACTCAAACCAAACATACCTTTGGCATTTACATCTAGGGAACATAAATGAGAAACACATCTATAGACTCCATAAAGAAGGTTATATAGACTCTTTTTATTTTGAATCAATAGAGACATGTGAATCTTATTTTTTGGGCATGATGAAAAAGACTGTTTACTGGAAACAGTGAGAAGGCAAGTGATCTATTAGGACTCATACATATTGATTTATGTTGGCCTTTTAGAACATATACTATAGGTTGTTATCAATACTTCATTACCTTTACTATTGAATTTAGTAGGTATGGTTATGTTTACTTGATGAAATACAAGTTAAAATCCATTGAAAAGTTCAGGGATTTCATGTATAAAGTACAAAACCAACTTGGTAAAAGTATTAAGGCACTTCAATTTGGTCAAAGTGGAGAATACTTAAGCCAAGAGTTTGAGGACCTTTTGAGAGTGTGGTATCATATCACAATGGACTCCACTTCGAACACTGCAACATAATGGTGTATCAGACAGAAGGAATCACACATACTAGATATGGTGTGGTCAATGATGAGTTTTATTGATCTTCTATTTTTTTAGGGGGGGATATACTCTAGAAACTGCATCGTTGATGTAAGGACACTGACCTCCGTTTAGGGTCTACCTTGTTTGCTTTGCTTAACCCTAATGCTTAGTTGCTTGCTAATCACCTTTGATGGTGATTAGGGTTTGTTGTTGCTTGGTTGAGAGCTGGAGGTGCTACTTGCAATATACCCAAGTTTAGGGTTTGTGGGCAAGTTTGTCACCTTGTGAGGTGTTCCTCCCTCTCCTTGCTTCCTCTAGTGTTGAGATGAAGGTTTGATCTCCTTGCTAGAGTTCCCTTGGGCTTGGTTGAGCCTTGGTGGGCCTTGTCGAACTTGCCTTTGCTTGTTTGGGCCCTTGTGTCGGCCAGGAGTGCTTGTGTCACCCAGGTTGTGTCGCCCAGGGTGGTGTGTCGCCCAGTGTGGAGGTGTGTCGGCCTGGAGGTGTGGTGGTGTGTCGCCCATGGATCTTTGACTCTCTTTGACCTCTTTTGTGTCACCACTAGTGGATACTTGGTGCTTTATGCTTGCATGTGGCAATGGCCTTGGACATGTGTTTTAGACATGTCAAGAGTGGTGGTATTTGCACATGGACAAGTGTCCCTAGGTGGGTGACACCTTGCTTTTCTTTGCTTTGGTTTCTCCTCCATCCCCTTCTATATATGTGTTTCCCTTCTCTTGCTAAGGATCCCTTTAGTTCCTTAGTCTTCCTCTCCCTTGGTGCACGACACACTCTCTTCTCTTGCAAGCTTGGTGGCCGATCCTTCTTGGAGTCTCCTTCTTCCTTGGTGGTGCTTGGAGCTTGGAGCTTGGAGCTTGCTTAAGGCGGGTTACATAACTCCTAACCCTTACTACACTACCTTCTTTTTATGTCCTTATATGTTGCTAGTTAGTTCCTTGCTTAAGTTGTTCTTGTTGGCCAAACCATGTGTTCTAGGGTTTCTTGGTGAGCAATACTCCCTTCTCTCCTAGGTCTTGAGGAGTGAGCTTGAGTTCTAGTATCATGAGCAACACTCCTCTCTCGTTTAAGTTGAGAGGTGAGCTTGTGTTCTAGTAGCTTGAGCAACACCCTCCTCTCATCATGGACTTGAAGGGTGAGCTTGGTGGTAGTTGTGGACCTCGTCTAGGGTTGCCCTTGTGTTTCTCGATTGGTGTTAAGAGATGTACAAGACCCCTCTCTCATTTAAGTTGAGAGGTGAGCCATCTTCTTGATACATTAGGGTTTGGTGCCCTTGTGCTTGAGGTTGATGACGATCTTGTGGAGTTGTTTCTTGGTCGTTAAGGTGCTAATAGAGGTGTTGCCTGATATCCCTCTTGTCCTAGAGTTGTGGATGACATGTATGTGTAGTGGTTGTTATTGACGATACCCCCCTAGTCCCTGACCTTATGACGGGCACCTCAGTCCTTGCTTTGTGACGGTCGATAGGGCATGGATAGGTGGGCTACACGATAGGTCCCTTGGCCGACTGTTTGAGCTACACCTTCAGACGTTGCCTCTTGTGGGGTACTCTGCCTGACACATACACACACACATGACCTAGATGTAGCTTGGTGTCGTTGTGCTTTGAGGTGGAAGTTGCTAATTAGTTCTGTGACGGGCATCACACTAGTCCTATGTGTGTGTCGGCTGATAGCCCTACACCTGATGAGTGTTTCTCTACACCCCGTCTCACGATCTGCTTCTTTGTTTAGCTGCACGCTTGGTTGCTGTTACCCTTGGTGCTGACGCAGCGTTGCACGATACCACAGTGCACAACACTGGTGAGTGCACGACACGCCTGACGCAACATTGCACGTTACACCCTTGTGTTGGTTGTTGGATACTGGTGTGCTGACCGTTATGAGTTGGGTGATAGATGAGGGTTCCCTGCCCGATATCATTATGGTGAGGGTAGTGGGTGCTTTTAGTGAGGGTCCTGCCCTTATAGAAATCGATATGTTGTTGTTGCATCACGTTTTAGTTTTGATAAGTAACCCTGGATGTGCACGATATAGTAGACCACATCTATGATAAACCTTGTGCATGTATCATGTTTAGTCATGATGGTGGCCCTTGATATACTTAATGGTAATCATTATGGTAAAGCTTGTCCATGTAACTTATCATGACTTTACATAGGTATGTGATCATTTTGAATAATGCTGGGCAAATGGTAAACATGTAAGATGCTTTGCTTAATAATATGATCAATGTCTGTGATCTCAAGTTGAGGCATGATTATTAAAGCATATAAGCATCAATGTCACCACTATGAAGATAATATGAACTTCTAAGTTATCCATGATGATTATGTATACTAACCATGCAGGTCTCATACAGATGCATACCCAGGTAAAGGGCTATGAGGTATATATGTTGAGTAACTCTGCTATGATGGTTACTCTTGATAATAAGATAACCTGTATGATATAATTAACTAAAGTGTTTGGGATTTCTATCCCATGTTGATGATGTAAGCCTTGAGAGGCAGTGGCACTATGTGATAAGGGATTGAGATCCCATGGCAATGTGATGATCCTAGAGATGGATCAGGATGATTGGCAAGAGGCCCAGTGATAACATGTAATGTGGGATCCTTGTGATGGATCAGGATGATGTTGACTACAATGAAAGCATATTGTTGAGTTTCATACTGTTTATTCAGTTATAGTTTACATGTTATATAACTTGGTTGAATCTTGCAATCCACATAAAAGATATTAATTAATCACAGTGGAATATATCATGTAGTTGCCCTGGCCATAGATCCATCATCGTCAGGAGCTGGTGATGGTGAAATGGGTTCTCCTACGGGTTAACCTAGAGCACATATTGTTGAGTATGTGAGGTTTCTCCTAGCCTAAAGTGAGGAGGTAAGAGTGCAACTTCGGTTGTAGACTCCAAAGTGCGGATTCAGTCCCGTAGCTCTGTATGTGAAGAGCATTGTGAACAGGCCCATGGCTCAGGATATGTGATATGGGAGCATGAATGCGTTCATGGATCAGAGCATGGTGAACAGGCCTGTAGCTCAGTTTCACTAGCGCCGATACCTGTTCTGAGATGGGCTAGGCAGATGGTAGTCTGACCCTGTGGCTGAGGCCACTTAAGCACAGGACTGTGATCCTACTTGTGTTGTACTCGTACACTGACTACGAGGTGGGAGGTCATAGAGTCCGGCTCTTCCATTGACCTTGTATGGCACCGGCTTCGGGTTTTGCAACCGTTGGTTGGACTTGAGCGGTACGGCTCACTTCCTCAGGGCATAAGAATATGTAATCCAGCCGAATAGTATTTACTTCTTAAGACAAAACACGGAACATTGGTTGAGGCCTTGCTTATAGTTAATCTTGTTATACATGCAGTTACTTATATGTTCCTCATGTTATGTGATAAGATCTTATAATCTTATCTTGTCAATTATGTTCCATAAAGAGATAATTGATGATATGTCTTCCATACAGCCTGGTAAGCTTGATGGTACAAATAGCCTTGCTTATAGACTGTTATTATTCTACGTTTTACAGTTTATCTTCTGTTGTTGCTTTATCCTCTTGGTTCTATAGTTTTGGCGGGGAGTTATGTTTCTTGCTGGGACAATGTTCAATTGTCTCACCCCGCTAGTTTTCAGGTGTTCGAGCTAGACGTGGTGGTGGTGGTCACGGAGTTGCGGCTGAGCAGCAAGAGGAGCAGTAGAAGGCAAGTGATGGATATGCTGCTGTTTTGGTTGTTTTGTAGTAGAGTCTAGAGTCATCCCTGTACTCTCAGGTCCTTGGAGGTGTTTTGACATTGTTTCACAATGTATAGCTATTGATGGTTTGTATATCCTACTGCTGGCCGGATGTGGGCCGTTAAATATATTATAACAGGTGATGACCTCATGGGATGGCTAGATTGCTGATCCCCTAAGCTGTGGGCACGTGTCAAGATCTTGTACATATTTACATAACATGTTTCCTTGCAGGATGAGGACCTAAATGTAATAGTTTCTTAGTTATTCCGCTTTCAGCAATCAGTTTTAATTAACCCATGTTTTGATAATCTGTGGTTATGGTGATTTCCGCACGTTTTCACGTAACACCTCGCTGTCTGTGTGATAGTGGGATGTGTTGCCACAAGTTTGGTATCAGAGCTCTAGGTCTGCTGAATTATAGAGATTTAGGACTAGGTTGTGTCTGTTCTTGTGAGTTTTCCTGATTTTCTTACGATCATATTCTGCTATCAGCGGAAGAAAAGTCAAGATATCTGGAAACCATGAAGAACATGCTGCTGAGAATAGCAATGTTGCATCAGTTGATGGAGCAGAAGGGCAGGCACATGGAGATTGGGTGCCTGTGGTCCCCCAACCTGACCCAGCCATTCTTGAACACCCTGTCTATCAACATCTTATTGGGCAGATGATGGCTACGATGAATTTCATGGTGGAAAGACTGTCAGTGCCTCCTCCAAGAGCACAGGCTCCCCATGGTGAAACATCGGGTATTGGGAAGACCTTAGAGCGACTTCGCCAAGTTGGAGCTTCTAATTATGCTGGAACGGCTGATCCAGTGGATGCAGATCTGTGGCTGACAAGTCTTGAAAAGGCTTTCCGGATCCTTGACATCCCCGAAGCAGACAAAGTAAAGCACACTATCTACCTTCTGAAGGGTTGTGCTAGTCACTGGTGGACCATCGAGGAAGAGAAGTGACTTGGTGAGGTGATCGGTTGGGAAGTTTTCTGGCACGAGTTCGTCAGCATATACTTTCCTAAGACGTATCTGGATGAGAAGATCAGCCAGTTTGAGCGCCTGCGGTAAGGAACGATGAACGTCACCGAGTATGAAGCCAAGTTCATAGATCTGTTGAGGTTCTATCCTCACATGGTAGCAATGGATGAAGAGCGGATCTGACGCTTTGAGAAAGGTCTAAGTGTTGAGCTGACAACACCTATTTCTGCGTTGGAGAACCGTGAGCGGTTTGCTACGTTTGTGGAATCTGTCCGGAGGATCGAATGGTCGGTAAGGGAGAAAAGAGAATCTATGTCTCACAAAAGGCCTTCTCAGTTCCAGGGATAGAGGTTTAGTGGCTTCAAGAAGCCCAGGTTTTCAACACCTTCAGTGATGAGAGGTTCCAGTACACCGTCGCAGTGGTCTCCGAGTAAAGGAAGAGGATATGTTTCTTCACCATCAAAGGAACATAGTACAGCTTCAGTGGCAGTGACAGGGCCATTTAGGCCACAGTTCAACGATAGAGTATGCCATCTGTGTGGTCAGACCGAGCATTTCAAGTTGCATTGCCCGAATAGAGATGTTGAGGTGACGCAGCAGCCAAGATAGAATCAACAAGGATCAAATAAACAATAGCCCAATAGTAGCAGAGGACAAGGACGCGGTCAAGCGTCGCAAGTTGGAATGACTGCTCAAGGAAGCAGAGGACGTGGACAACAAGCAACGGGTTGATTCTATGCTATGAATCAGCCGGAGGTGATAGTCAACCCGCGAGTGGTGACAAGTCAGATGGAGTTATTTCATTCTGATATGTCTACTTCTTACTTTATATCTGTTCTGGTTGACCCGGGTGCTACGCACTCTTTTATCGCCTATAGTATGCTTGAAAGCTGTCGTTTACCTGTTAGTTGTAAGAGAGATACCTTGTTGTTAGAAACCCCTCTTGATGGTTCCTCGATGCTTCGAGAAGAGTGTCCATCTTGTGTCCTATCTTTCTCGGAACACAGTATACAAGTGGATCTTATACCACTTGATATGCATGGTTTTGATGTGATCCTTGGGATGGATACCTTAGAGAAGTATAAGGTTGTTTTGGACTGTGTTTCCAAGCAAGCTATGTTTGATGATGGCGGTAAGAAGTAGATCTTCCAAGGAGATAGGAAGATTCTTCCGACATGTCTGGTATCAGCTATGGTGGCAGAGAAGTTGTTACGACAAGGATGTGAGGCATTCTTAGCTCACGTGGTGGATATTGTTGTGGATAACAAGGCAAAAGGTCCTAGCCTTGAAGAGGTGTCGGTTGTTCGAGAGTTTACGGATGTGTTTATTGATGAGTTTCCCAGTGTTCCTCCACCCCGAGAGATTGATTTTGAGATCAATCTGGTTCCAGGAACACAACCATTTGCACAGACACCATATAGGATGGCTCCGGTGGAGATGGCAGAGCTTAAGAAGTAGTTGTAAGAGTTGTTGGAAAAAGGTTTCATCCGACCAACTACATCGTCTTGGGGTGCACCAGTGTTGTTCGTTAAAAAGAAGGACGGATTGATGCGGTTATGTATAGATTATCGACAGCTGAACAAAGTCACGATAAAAAACAAGTACTCGTTGCTGAGGATAGATGAACTGTTCGATCAGTTGCATGGTGCTACAGTGTTTAAAGATCGATCTATGGTCCAGATATCATCAGTTGAGGATTAAGGTGGATGACATACCAAAGTAAGCTTTTAGGACAAGGTATGGTCACTTCGAGTTTGTGGTTATGCCATTTGGGCTAACCAATTCACATGCTTCTTTCATGGATTTGATGAACAGAGTGTTCCGTCCGTTCTTAGATCAGTTTGTTGTAGTCGTTGTAGATGACATCTTGATTTATAGTCGGGACAGCCAAGAGAATGAGCGACATCATCGACTAGCGTTGACTCTTCTTCGCCAACACCAATTGTATGCCAAGTTCAGTAAGTGTGAGTTCTGGTTGGAAGAAGTGACTTTCTTGGGGCATGTGATATCTATAGAAGGCGTCAAAGTGGACCCGAGGAAGGTAGAGTCTATTGCAGAGTGGGAACAGCCGAAGACACCGACAGAAGTTCGTAGCTTCCTGGGTTTGGCAGGATACTATAGGAGGATTATCAAGGGCTTCAGTACGATTGTGTTGCCAATGATGAAGTTGACTAGAAAGGGTGTATCTTTTGTCTGGGATGATCGTTGTCAGCAAGCTTTCCAGAGTTTGAAGGAGAAGTTGACTAGTGCCCCAGTATTAGTGTTGCCAGAGCCTGGAAAGGGCTATGTTGTTTTTTGCGATGCTTCCAAGAAAGGTTTAGGTTGTGTGCTGATGCAGGAAGATCATGTGGTTTCTTTTACTTCGCGACAGCTTAAGAAACACGAGGAGAACTATCCAACTCATGATTTGGTGTTGGCGGCGGTGGTTCATGCGTTAAAGATTTGGAGACACTATCTTTACGGGGAAGTGTGTCAGATCTTTACGGATCATAAGAATATGAAGTATATCTTTTCATAGCATGAGTTAAACATGCGACAATGTCGATGGATGGAGTTAATCAATGATTATGACTGCACCATCGAGTATCATCCTGGTAAGGCGAATGCGGTAGCTGATGCGCTTAGCTGAAAGTCTTCTTCTCTTTCTTAAAAGAAGGCACAGTTGAGTTCCCTGGTGTGCCATAGACGGGATATGCTTGTTTCCTTGTGACAAATGAATGTACAGATGGAAGTTTCTTTGTTAGCAGGACTTTTAGCACAGATGCAAGTCAAGCCTACGTTGAGACAGCAGATCAAAGATGCACAGCAAGTGGATGACACAATACAGTTGATCAGATCAGAGTTCGGCAGCGAAAAGCGTGATGGGTTCCATGAGTCCGAGGATGGACTAGTTTGCTATCGTGATAGGGTGGTGGTCCCCAATGCTGATGATCTAAGGAAGTTAGTGCTCTAGGAAGCACACACGTCGATGTATGCTATGCATCCAGGTGTCACCAAGATGTATCATATTCTGAAGGACTTGTATTGGTGGCCCGACATGAAGAAAAATGTAGCTGAGTTCGTGGCTAGGTGTGCAGTTTGTCAGCACGTCAAGGTTGAGCATCAAAAGTCGGCAGGTACGTTGCAACCCTTTTCGATACCATAGTGGAAATGGGATCATATAACCATGGATTTCATAGTTGGTCTACCCAGGACAACTAGGAATCATGATTCCATTTGGGTGATAGTGGACAGATTGATGAAGTCTTCCCATTTCATACCAGTAAAGACAACGTATACAACTGAGAATCTCGCTCGAGTGTATGTGGATGAGATAGTGCGGTTGCACGGTGTGCCAGTGACAATAGTTTCCGACAGAGGTCCGCAGCTCACGAGTCATTTCTGGGAATAATTGCACAAAGCGTTGGGAACAAAGTTGAGGTTCAATACCTCCTTCCACCCGCAGACTGATGGACAGTCTGAGAGGACTATTCAGACTTTAGAAGATCTCCTTCGAGCTTATGTCTTGCATTTCCTAGGCAGTTGGGACGTGCATCTCAGTCTGATAGAGTTCGCCTACAACAATAGTTATCAGCAAAGCATTTACATGGCTTTTTATGAGACCTTATATGGAAGGAAGTGCAGATCTCCTTTGTGTTGGTATGAGTCTGATGAATATCAGCTTTTGGGTCCTGGATTAGTACAGTAGACAACAGAGAAGATCAAGGTGATACAACAACAGTTGAAAGCGGCATAGGACAGACAGAAGTCTTACGCAGACAATCGACGATGACCTTTGGAGTTCCAAGTAGGAGACATAGTATATCTTAAAGTCTCACCATGGAAAGGTGTGCTAAGGTTTGGCCAAAAGGGTAAGCTCACACCCAGATACATGGGGCCATACCCGGTCATAGAACGAGTTGGCAAGGTAGCTTATGAGTTAGAGTTTCCTCCAGAGTTGCACAGGTTGCATCCAGTGTTCCATGTCAGTATGCTGAAGAAAAGTCATCTGGATGCAAGGACAGTGATACAGTCAGTCGAAGTTGAGCTTGATGAAGATGTGACCTACGAGGAAGGTCCTGTGATGATCCTTGACAGAAGAGTTAAGAAGCTGAAGAGGAAGGACCTGGTTCTGGTGAAGGTTCTTTGGCATCATCGTGGCATTGAGGAAGCCATGTGGGAGCTTGAGGAAGAGATGAGGAGGAAGTATCGCTCGCTTTTCTCTTCAGATTTTAAGGACTAAATCCATTTGTAGGGGGTTAGCTTGTAAGGACCCTAACCTCCATTTAGGGTCTACCCTATTTGCTTTGCTTAACCCTGATACTTAGTTGCTTGCTAATCACCTTTGATGGTGATTAGGGTTTTTTGGTGCTTGGTTGAGAGCTGGAGGTGCTACTTGCAATATACCCAAGTTTAGGGTTTATGGGCAAGTTTGTCACCTTGTGAGGTGTTCCTCCCTCTCCTTGCTTCCTCTAGTGTTGAGAGGAAGGTTTGAGCTCCTTGCTAGAGTTCCCTTGGGCTTGGTTGAGCCTTGGTGGGCCTTGTCAAACTTGCCTTTGCTTGTTTGGGCCCTTGTGTCGGCTAGGAGTTCTTGTATCGCCCAGACTGTGTCGCCCAGGGTGGTGTGTCGCCCAGTGTGGAGGTGTGTTGGCCTGGAGGTGTGGTGGTGTGTCTCCCATGGATCTTTGACTCTCTTTGACCTCATTTGTGTCACCACTAGTAGACACTTGGTGCTTGATGCTTGCATGTGGCAATGGCCTTGGACATGTGTTTTAGACATGTTAAGAGTGGTTGTCTTTGCACATGGACAAGTGTCCCTAGGTGGGCGACACCTTGCTTTGCTTTGCTTTGGTTTCTCCTCCATCCCCTCCTATATATGTGTTTCCCTTCTCTTGCTAAGGATCCCTTTAGTTCCTTAGTCTTCCTCTCCCTTGGTGCACGACACACTCTCTTCTCTTGCAAGCTTGGTGGCCAATCCTTCTTGGAGTCTCCTTCTTCCTTGGTGGTGCTTAGAGCTTGGAGTTTGCTTAAGGCAGGTTACATAACTCCTAACCCTAACTACACTACCTTCTTTCTATGTCCTTATATGTTTCTAGTTAGTTCCTTGCTTAAGTTGTTCTTGTTGGCTGAACCATGTGTTCTAGGGTTTCTTGGTGAGCAATACTCCCTTCTCTCCTAGGTCTTGAGGAGTGAGCTTGAGTTCTAGTATCTTGAGCAACACTCCTCTCTCATTTAAGTTGAGAGGTGAGCTTGTGTTCTAGTAGCTTAAGCAACACCCTCCTCTCACCATGGACTTGAAGGGTGAGCTTGGTGGTAGTTGTGGACCTCGTCTAGGGTTGCCCTTGTGTTGCCCGATTGGTGTTAAGAGATGTGTAAGACCCCTCTCTCGTTTAAGTTGAGAGGTGAGCCATCTTCTTGATACATTAGGGTTTGTTGCCGTTGTGCTTGAGGTTGATGATGATCTTGTGGAGTTGTTTCTTGGCCGTTAAGGTGCTAATAAAGGTGTTGCCCAATATCCCTCTTGTCCTAGAGTTGTGGACGACATGTATGTGTAGTGGTTGTGATGGACGATACCCCCTGGTCCCTGAACTTGTGACGGGCACCTCAGTCCTTACTTTGTGACGGTCGATAGGGCATGGATAGGAGGGCTGCACGATAGGTCCCTTAGCCGACTGTTTGAGCTACACCTTCAGACGTTGCCTCTTGTGGGGTACTATGCCCGACACATACACACACACACATGACCTAGACGTAGCTTGGTGTCGTTGTGCTTTGAGGTGGAAGTTGCTAGTTAGTTCTGTGATGGGCGTCACACTAGTCCTATGTGTGTGTCGGCTGATAGCCCTGCACTTGATGGGCGTTGCTCTACACCCCGTCTCATGATCTGCTTCTTTGTTCAGCTGCACACTTGGTTGCTGTTACCCTTGGTGCTGACGCAGCGTTGCACGATACCACAGTACACAGCACTGGTGAGTGCACGACATGCCTGATGCAACGTTGCACGTTACACCCTTGTGTTGGCCGTTGGACCCTGGTTTGCTGACCGTTATGAGTTGGGCGATAGATGAGGGTGCCCTGCCCGATATCATTGTGGTGAGGGTAGTGGGTGCTTTTAGTGAGGGTCCTGCCCTTATAGAAACCGATATGTTGTTCTTGCATCACGTTTTAGTTTTGATAAGTAACCCTGGATGTGCACGATATAGTAGACCACATCTATGCTAAACCTTGTGCATGTATCACGTTTAGTCATAATGGTGGCCCTTGATATACTTAATGGTAATCGTTATGGTAAAGCTTGTCCATGTAACTTATCATGACTTTACATAGGTATGTGATCATTTTGAATAATGGTGGGAAAATGGTAAACATGTAAGATGCTTTGCTTAATAATATGATCAATGTTTGTGATCTCAAGTTGAGGCATGATTAATAAAGCATATAAGCATCAATGTCACCACTATGAAGATAATATGAACTTCTAAGTTATCCATGATGATTATGTATACTAACCATGCAGGTCTCATACAGATGCATACCCAGGTAAAGGGCTATGAGGTATATATGTTGAGTAACTCTACTGTGATGGTCACTCTTGATAATAAGATAACCTGTATGATGTAATTAACTAAAGTGCTTCAGATTTCTATCCCATGTTGATGATGTAAGCCTTGAGAGGAAGTGGCAATATGTGATAAGGGATTGAGATCCCATGGCAATGTGATGATCCTAGAGATGGATCGGGATGATTGGCAAGAGGCCCAGTGATAACATGTAATGTGGGATCCTTGTGATGGATCAGGATGATGTTGACTACAATGAAAGCATATTGTTGAGTTTCATACTATTTATTCTGTTATAGTTTACATGTTATATAACTTGGTTGAATCTTGCAATCCACATAAAAGATATTAATTAATCACAGTGGAATATATCATGTAGTTGCCCTGGCCATAGATCCATCATCGTCAGGAGCTGGTGATGGTGAAACGGGTTCTCTTGCGGGTTAACCCGGAGCGCATAATGTTGAGTATGCGAGGTTTCTCCTAGCCTAAAGTGAGAAGGTAAGAGTGCAACTTCGGTTGTAGACTCCAGAGTGCCGATTCAGGCCCGTAGTTCAATATGTGAAGAGCATGGTGAATCGGCCCATGGCTCAGGATATGTGATATGGGAGCATGAATGCGTTCATGGCTTAGAGCACAGTGAATAGGCCTGTGGCTCAGTTTCACTAGCACCGATACCTGTACCGAGGCGGGCTAGGCAGAGGGTATCCTGACCCTGTGGCTAAGGCCACTTAAGCACGTGACTGCGGTCCTGCTTGTGTTGTACTCGTACACTGACTACGAGGTGGGAGGTCATTGAGTCCGGCTCTTCCATTGACCTTGTATGGCACCGGCTCCGAGTTTCGCAGCTGTCGGTTGGATTTGAGCGGTACGGCTCACTTCCTCAGGGCATAAGAGTATGTAATCCAACCGAATAGTATTTACTGCTTAAGATAAAACACAGAACATTGGTTGAGGCCTTGCTTGTAGTTAATCTTGTTATACATGCAGTTACTTATACGTTCCTCATGTTATGTGATAAGATCTTATAATCTTATCTTGTCAATTATGTTCCATAAAGAGATAATTGATGCTATGTATTCCATACAACTTGGTAAGCTTGATGGTACCAATAGCCTTTCTTATAGACGATTATTATTCTATGTTTTACTATTTATCTTCTGCTGTTACTTTATCCTCTTGGTTCTATAGTTTCTACGGGGAGTTATGTTTCTCGCTGGGACAATGTTCAATTGTCTCACCCCGCTGGTTTTCAGGTGTTCGAGCTAGACGTGGTGGTGGTGGTCGCAGAGTTGCGGCCGAGCAGCAAGACGAGCAGTAGAAGGCAAGCAATGGATATGTTGCTGTTTTGGTTGTTTTGTAGTAGAGTCTAGAGTCATCCCTGTACTCTCAGATCCTTGGAGTTGTTTTTATGTTGTTTCACGATGTATAGCTGTTGATGGTTTGTATATCCTGCTGCTGGCCGGACGTGGGCCGTTAAATATATTATAACAGGTGATGAACTCATGGGATGGCTAGACAGTTGATCCCCTAAGCTGTGGGCACGTGTCAAGATCTTATACATGTTTATATAACATGTTTCCTTACAGGATGAGGACCTAAATGTAATAGTTTCTCAGTTATTCCGCTTTCAACAATCGGTTTTAATTAACCCGTATTTTGATAATCTGAGGTTATGGTGATTTCCGCACATTTTTTCGTAACACCTCACTGTCTGTGTGATAGTGGGATGTGTTGCCACAGTTGATGCTTAACAGTGTACCATTTAACTTGATTCAAAATACACCATATGAGATATGGTATGATAAGCATAATGATGTGTCTTTTATGAAAATTTGGGGATGTGAACCTTAGGTCCAAAAAATTTTTCCTAAAAATCTTGCACTCAAATCAGATAAATGTCATTTTGTTGGATATCCCAAAGAAAGTAGGGGATACTCTTATATACTACATCTGACAACAGTGTGTGTTGCTGGGACTGGTGTATTCCTTGAAAATGAATTTATTTCCAAAGGAATTTGTGGGAGAAAAGTAGATCAAAGAGATTTGATATCAAAAAGAAAATTTGAACCTGTAGAGGTACAAAAGGACCAAGGAGACTCACAAACTATTTTGGAATCTCAAGTTCCTCATGTAACATAAGAACCTCATAGATCTAGTAGGACACACCTTGAGCCTGAAATATTTGGTTATCATGTGAGTCAAGAAGGTAGTGAGTTGGTCATAGATGATGAGATAACAACTTACCTAAAGCTACTGAGGGACCTAAGTCAGAGAATGACTTAAGGCCATGAGATCTGAGATGAAATCCATGTCCATCAACAAGGTATGGACCTTGATGGATCCACCTAAAGGGGTAAAACCCATAGGGTGCAAGTGAGTCTTCAAGAAGAAGACTGATATGGATGGTAATGTACATACATATAGTGTAGAATGGTTGCAAAAGGTTTCAAACAAGTTCAAGGTGTTGACAATGATGCAATGTTTTCATCAATTTCCATGGTTAACTCCATCAGCTGGATCATGCTTGCCATTGTAGCTTATCATGACTATGAGATTTGGCATATGGATGTTAAAACCACTTTCCTTAATAGGAATCTTCTAGAAGATATGTACATGACATAACCTAAGGGTTTTATAAATATACACAAATCCAATCAAGTTTGTAAGCTACACAAATAAATCTATGGATTGAAGCAAGAATCTCAGTGTTGGAATCTTTGATTCGACAAGACAGTCAAAGAGTTTGTCTTTAGTCAAAATGAAGATGACCTTGTGTGTATAAGAAGTATAGTGGGAGCATAATTGTATTCCTCATATTGTATGTGGGTGACATACTTTTGATGGAAATGAATCCCTACTTTACACATGGTAAAGAATTGGCTAGAAAATACATTATCTATGAAGGATTTAGGCAAAAAATCTTATATCTTAGGAATTAAGATCTATAGAGATTGATTTAGAAAGATTCTCAGCCTAATCCAGAGTACATACATTGACAAAGTGTTGGAGAGTTCAACATGCAGGACTCAAATAGAGGGAATTTCCCCATGCGTCATGGAATTAGCCTTCTAAATCCCATTGTCCTAGTTCTTCTGAAGAAAATAAACACATGAGTAAGATTTCATATGCATTTGCAAATGGATCTATCATGTATGCAATGTTATGGATTTTCCTTGATGTCTCGTATGCCTTGAGTATGATGAGCAGATATCAGTCAAATCCCAGTGAGAGTCATCAGATCGCCATAAGGTACATAAGTACTTGAGAAGAACTAAGGATCACATTATTTTTTATCCTAGTGAGCTAAAAGAGTTCCAAGCAAGAGACAATTTCTAATTCTACTATAGAGGGTGAGTATATTGTTGCATCCAATGCAGCAAAGGTAGTTGTTTATAACACCAATTTTTGTGATGTTTTTGCCCTTTATTCTGTTATCAAAACTGCCATTTTCTACTATTTTCCTCTCTTTTATAAGTACTTTTGCAATAATTGGCCAAATCACGCTCTTAATCCAATATTTCCATTTTTTTGCAGAGTTTTTCCTCATTTTGGTACGTTTATCGTCAATAAGGTCATCCCGGCCCACAAATAAGCTCCACCTGCTTTCGGCCTTCCTGAAGCCCGATACGAACTCTACCCAACAGGGTGGAGCGACACAACGACGCACGACAAGGGGATGCCGCGCAAGAAGAAACTGATGGACGACACATCTTCTACCCGACAGGGAGCCAAATTTTCCATGACAACCCAAACTTGTCGCGCGACACAGCCACCCACCGGCAGGCGCCGCCCATCACATGACCGATAGCTGATACCCCTGTATCGGCCGCCCACCGACCCGTGAATAAGGAGGACACGTGGCGCTTCGAGCACCATAACTTCCCCCAACCGCTGCCTATAAATAGAAGCTACAGGAAGCCGAAAAGACAGTTTGGACAGTTGGGAATTTTGAGCAATCTTCGGAGGAAAACTGCGAGAGCAAGAGTATCGTGCCCCAGTGCTCATGCCGGGCAACTCTAGGTGAGCTCTTCCTCATCCCGAGAGGGAGGGGATGGTTCACTTAGGACCGTCCCGGGCGACACTGCGGGCCGACACTGACCAACGTAGACGAGCGACATAAGTGCCCGACAGTAGAACGCGTCGCTCCATGCCCGACACGATATCGAAACTGATACGCTTCGCTCGTCATGCATGCCACTCGAGAGGGTGTGCCGCCCGACATGAACGTATCGGCCAGGGTCCTTGAGCGATACAGTCGGCCATCACGGTGTGCCGCCCGACACTTCTGTATCGGGCTAGGCTCCTGACTGGTATCGGACTGGAGAGCCGTAGTAGCCTGTCGTCCTTCCACATCAAGAAGGTGACATCTATCTTTAATTCTGTTATTTAATTCCTTACTTATGCAATGTACTAAGACCTTTAATATTTATGGGAATGGAAAATCTTAATTATTTGCTGCTCTATGCTTGGTGCAAAATGTTGGATGACTGCTATGTTTGATATATGAACTCTAGCTTGCATGTTTGGATCGCGTTTTGCTTAGCTACCGAATCGTGTTTTCCCGTTGCAAAAACTTCGAGAGTTGTATTGTGTCTCTAGTGTTTGGTCTGAATCTGGAGTACGAGAGTGCCTGGAATGAAGTTGTTTCAGTAACATTCCACTCTAACTTAAGTCCAGCAACCTGGAGAGGGGTGTTGATGCTTGGTTAGAGGTACCCGCTCTGAGAGGAGGGGTGCAGGATGTTACTGCTACCACTTGTTTAATTGAAGTCTTATCCTTCATACCTTGTTCTAGATCTAGTCTTATCTTTCTGTTCCTGTTGCATGAAAACCCCTAAAAACTGCTAAATGACTAAAACCTTAAATCTTTCTTGTAGATCCAGTTGGAGATAGTTTTCTTTGTTTTGTTTGTGACATCTTGTTGTTTCCCTTTTGGGAGTTTACTATCTCTTCATACCTTCCGGAGTGTAGCGTGTCAATTCTGGGTTCTCAACACTACCACCCTTGTCCCTGTGTTCGACCCCGTATATCTACTTTGACCCCGTAAGCAAATTTGCGGGGGCCTAGAAGGATTCGGGTTATAAATGTAAAAGCTCGACTACCTCAAATCCACCTCCAATTTTAGGACGCGCGATTTAGGTCGGTCAACTTTTTGGCGCCGTTGCCGGGGAAAAGGCAAAATGGCACTGTTGACGAATCTGAATCCACTAACTACACTCCCGTGCCTCAAGCTTAGAAATGAGCTTGATAGCACTCTTTGCTTTTGTTATTTTATTATCATTACTCTTTGCACAAAATAAATAATTCTATTTTCTAAAGTTGATTTTTCGTGTCGTTTCAGGAACTCTGAAGTACGGTGATCTAGTCCGCCAAACACCAACACCAATATGCCTCCTCGCATCGAACCCCAACATTCTGGAGGCGAACGCCAAGGGAGGAGGCCTGACTCGCCGCCACCCGAAGGCGACGACTGGTACGACGGTAACGCTCAACAGGAAGATCCAGAATCGGGAGAGCACGAGGAAATACATCGCCGCGATAGACGTCATCGCCACCAGAGACACAGAAGGAATCACGACAATCAAGAACGATAGCATGATGCCAGCGACAGTGACGAGTCGGAGGAAGAAGGGCAAACGCTGAGGGAGTTAGCGTCTACGAAGGCCAACAACTCCCGATGCCCCGTCATCGTCCCCCGTTTCAACGCGGCAAATTTTGAGCTCAAGCCGTCAATTATCTCAATGATCCAGAATAAGAGCTTTAGGGGAAGTTCTAAGAATGACAACCCGTACCACCATCTGGACAATTTCAAAAATATATGTGATACCATAAAGATGAGGGGGGGTTCCCTAAGAGGTAATTTATTGTAAGGGCTTCATTTTCTCCCTGGAGGACAAAGCCCTATCCTTGTATCTTGGGATACCCCACCAATCTCTAAATGGATGGGGAGCTTTGGCTGACGTGTTCGTTAACAAGTTCTACCCCACTAAAAGAACTGTCAGAAACAGGCAGACAATAACCTCTTTTATGCAAAAGCCGAATGAAAGCCTCCATGACGCCTGGGAGCGATTCCACGAATACTAGAGGGATTGCCCCCAACATAATTATAAGAAGGGCTTCCTTGTCACCACCTTCTACAATGGCCTGACTCTCGATGAAAGGGTGTCACTGAACGCGGCAGCGGGTAGTGACTTCCTAGGGAAGAAACCAAGCAAGTCCAAAAAGATCATCAAAAACATGGCCGAGCTACTAGCTAGCACTGATTACGATGGATCTGACAGAGGACAGGTCAAAAAGGTCGGTGAAGGGCCCTCTCTTGAGTCCAAAGAGCTGGAGTCCATTACCTCGCAGATACAAAGAATCACCACTGATGTTAAGAAACTGCGGGAAGCTAGCGGGAAAGGCAAGAAGCCAGTTGAGAAGGTGATGAAATGTGTAACCTGCTGTGAAGGAGGACACGGGGTAGACAATTGCATCTACACCCGACCAGACGCGGATAGTGATTCTGACTCGAAAGACGGAAGGACTGAAAATGCCTCTTTCGTAAACTACAAAAGGCCAGACCACCCCGACTTTAACTACGGCAACAAGGATGCAGCTGAAAACTCTCATCAGTTGCATAAATCGTCCAAGCCGACACAAGCTTTTGATAAGAGAGGGGGGCCTGGTCAATACACCAAGAACAACCAGTTCCAGTCGGCGAAAGGAAACTTCCAAGTGCAGGGAAAGTATCAAGGGCCGAACCGAGAACAAGACAACGGCACGGGCCAAGTAGACGTGATTGGCCAGTTATTTGATTTTGTTAAGAAACAGGATACGATCAATAATCAACTGGCGCAAAGTGTGCTATAAAATTCTGGAGTTTTGAACTCTTTGCAGGTACAACTGGCGGATATGTAGACGCATCAATGCCTGATCGACCAGTAGCTAGCTCAACTGGCCGAAATTGTAAAGAACCCATCAGGGAAGATACCATCGAACACCGAGACTACCAAGAAGGCAGGTCTGTGACGGCAGAGGCAAAGATGAAGATGTAGGAAGAAGAAGTTGAATGCGTCCAGATGAATACGGAAAACGCATCACTTCTCGGGAGGCAACCCGAGATGCCTTTTAAATTCCTAGAATAGGACGCTTTTACTTTTCTGCATGAAAAACACTACAAACATTTTGGGATGTAATAAGGCCTGAGTCAGTGCATGCGCCACATGTGCTGACTCTAATGTTTTAGGGGTCACCACTTTAGTTTTATTAATCGTGATGGGTAATACCATCTGAGGCCGGGAGCTTAGTCTTAGGCCAATGATGTTTTACTCATCATCCGCACTTTAAACCGCTTTGTTTTCATGACGTATCGGAAAGCAACCCAACCGGTGCTATGAATGCGCCCATATCGGGTAGTGGAATTTCGGGGATCGCAAGGGTCATGCCGACAGATGGACTTTCCCAACATACGAGTTTCCCTAACGACCGACACGCGCCCCAGATTTACTTGTTTCACCCCGGTTGAGTTTGCTATATAGAGGGGTGAGTTTTTACCTTGTCGGGCTCCTTGCCTTACTGTTTTCACGCTCCCGTATCGTGCTAAGACCTTGTACTTTTGCTCCCGTGTCGTGCAAGACTGCCCTACTCTCGTATCGTGCGGAAGCTCAGATTACAGCAAGGTATAGCCCGACAGGCCCTATCGCCTGACAGACCGTGTCGCCTGACATGTTCCTTTCTTTAAGAAAGTAGCTTATCGGTCTTACGGTTCCTACGCTGAGCAGCCTTGTATCGCCCCATATGGATGTCGTGCAACACACCTTTTATTCACGATTGCCTGATGCACCATGTCGGGCGATATCTGTGTCGCCCGTATTTGCACCACCTCACATGTTTTTGTTGTCGGGCGACACACTGCTTTCCTTTCAAGAAGACCTTATCGGGCATCTGAACCGACACGCCCGTATCAAGCGACAGACCTAACACGCGTTTATCACCTTATCGCCTTGTTAATATCGCGTGTTTGATCTTCTGACGTAACGGGCGATACCCATCTCTAGTATGGGACACAAGACTTCTCCTCTGAAACCCTTGTATCGCCCGATATGGGGTGTGGGACAACCTTTGTGTAGAGAAATACTTTGGCGCACATTCATTTAAACTTTTTCAAAGCATCCACACATTTAATTAATTGAGGTATTTGCTTATTGTTTAAAAGAAATGGCCCGCATCAAGACAACTGTTGTCCTTGTTGACGCACAAGGCAGGAGAATATACCCAGAGACTGCTGCTGAAGGACAAACTGCCAGGCCCAAACGCTCGAATCGAGGAGCAGCCGGGGTGTCAACAGTAGAAAAGAGGGCTAGGGTTGGGGAAGTGGCGACTCCAACTCCAACACCAACACCTCTAGCAGCAGCCGAACTCCCGGAATTCTTGTTAAGAAGTTTCGAGCCAAGGGACGACGAGCACGCTCGCCGATATGCTGAACTAGTGACCAAGGTCTACCGACCGAGCAGGTTCTGCCATCAGGCCTCGTTTGCTGAACTGGGGATCGTGGGGAGGCTGAAGGGCGTCCTCGCTGCGGTAGGGCTGAAGAAGATCTGCTTCAGCCGGTCTTCTTCATACACCAAACTGACAATGGAGTTTATGTCTTCTCTCCACCGGGTGAAGAATTCTGCGGTAGAGAGAGAAGAATTTGGCAGGCCAGACAGACTCCAGGCTCGACTTTACAACTCGGAGCACCCCATCTTCGAGAAGCTGTTGAATAAGATATTCTCTTCCAACGAGGAGGAGAGGAATCTCATGGACAATGGTGAGAGAATCACCGAGGGAGACGGGTTCAATCCCGTGGAGCTCTGGAGCAAGCTAACCGGCGAATCTTCGTTCAAGACGGGAAGAAAGGTGGTGGCAGTGCACTCCTGCTTTTGGAGGATAGTGCACAAATTGGTGGCATGCTTGCTGTTCAGCAAGAATGAGTCCAGTAACATCTATACAGAAGAACTCCACATCATGTGGCACATAATGGAGGGCCGAGTGATCAACCTCGGGCGGTTCTGCTAAACAGACTGCACCCAATGAAAGAAGCCACAAAAGAGTACTACATGGGCGGAATAGTCAACTTAATCACAGTAGGGCTCGGGTACCTAAAAGAGTCGCACAACCTTTCGAGGACGCAAGGCGATGAGGTGATCGACACCAAGTACCTGATGAGGACCAATATCATAAAGAAGGAGGGGAGGGAATACTTCTACAAGTTTTCAAGAACAAATACACTCCTCTCGCTCCCTCGTTGTGCCGCCTATGACGCAAAAAAAACTGGTCTTCACCGCCGCCGAAATTGAAGCTGTAGCGAACAACGCAGCTTACAGCACCGTCACCAGGGCCCAGGAGGGGGCAGTTCCAGAGCTACCAACGAAAACTGCTAATAGAGTTGTCGTAACTCCAACTATATCAGCCACCACCACAACAAGGGCGGTGGTAGCTGAAAAAGACCCGGTGATCGTTGAGGTCACCGAGACACAAGCTACGGGAGCTGCCGCGGGAGAGATGGTCGCAGCCCTCGTCTATGTTTCAAGGCCTGTAGAGGTAGAAGAGGAACTTCAGCAGGACGTCAGCAACGGGGTGTTCGACAAGATCCTGAGAATGGAGCTCGGAGGAACACTGACACCGCCGCCGAAGTCCCCACCTGCAACAGTTGAGGAGATCGCCGACAGTGCAGAGGTGGAGCAGAGTCCGCCCTCACCACGACCATCTCCACCCAGACAAGAAGGCAAGGCATTGGCACCTGAAAAAGTGCCGACACCTGGCCTGGCGACAGTTGGATCACGAACGATTCTGATAGATTCTACCTCACCGGGTAGACCATCGCCCGAGCAGGATGTCGCGAGGATGGAAGGGAGAACCACCAGAGCTCCCCCGTCACTCGGAAAGATGCTCGGGCACGAGCTCGACTATTTGCGGGAGGTAACGGATACCAACTCTGCTACTTGTATTTCCCTAACCCACAAACTTGTATCTTTCCAAGACAGGCTGAATAGCCAAGAAAGAGATTTGTTGACTCTCACGAGTCTTCCCGGCAGACTAGAGGCCTTGAATGCGACGCTTCAGCAAGTTCTCCAACGCCTGGACAAGATCGAGGAGAGGCTAGAGAGAAGTGACGACCATCTGCGCCGAACGCAACCGAGAAGGTCCCCGTCACCCCCTAGTTGTGGCTCTCCTCCTTCTTCGTCAGCTTCCGCCTCAGGAACATCATCCTCCGCATCCTCCAGCGGGCGATCCTCAACGCCCGAGGAGGGGACGCAACAAAGGTCAGCCGAAGGAGCTCCAGCAGAACAGGAGAGCTCTCTAGGATTCGAAAGAGAAAACCTCTTCGTCCCCCTAGATGAAGCCGAAGATGATAGCGTAGATATCAGCATCGAGGGAGACTCTTCCGATGAATCTGAGGGAGAGAAAGAGGATGTCTATGCAGTCAATAAGAGACATCTACCCCGATGAAGGCGCTCGATGGCGGATAGATTCCGGGAGCCATCCGAGATACCTTCCTTCAAAATGGCCGACTTCGACAGAAGAGTAATCGGATACCTGACGATCAGAGACCAGAAGTTGCTGAATAAGGTCATACGATCGCAGGCAGATGAAGATGACGTCGTCTGGACCGACAGATACCTCTCCATGTGACAGGGAGTTCTTCGAAGTATGTTCCGTACGCTGGCCATGGTCGGAAAAAGACTATTCAGAGTCCTGGAGATTGTGATAATAGCAAATATCAACAACTGGACAGGTCGGAGGGCACTATACACAGCCACCCCAACCTTGGCAAGAAGGCTGATGAAGGGAGATCCAGACTCTCGTGCGGTGGCCGACATGCTGCAGCATATTGAAGAGAATGGGCAGAACTTGGTGTTGGCCCCGTACAAGCACCGGAACGTGTGGTTTCTCTGCATAGTAGACCTCAGAAACCACGACGTCCGGCTGTTGTGTTGCAGCAATGACGAAGTGCCACGCTCCGGGGGTGTTTTCTGCCGCCCAGAGGATAAGAAGTTGAGACTCCTGCCACTATGTCTGCTACGAGCTATAAAGCAAGGAAGCCAACATCACCAAGGTCCTTGGAACTTCTTTACTCTCCGAGACCTCCCCGTCTAGGCAGATGAGGGGAGTAGAAACAGCGCTTTCGCCATCCTGAGTGCCATTGAGGTGCTCAATACATTTGGAAACTTGGGAGCCCTCAAAGGCTGGTTCTTCTATCAACAAAGGGGCATTTACGCCATGTTGCTGATCAAGGATAAGTGCTATTTCCAAGATGCAGGGGTACCGGAGCAGCTACTGGACAGTGACATGGAAGAAGACTCTTCTCAATCCAGTAGCTCCTCAGAAAAAGAAGAGGAGATAGCAACTGATAACTATGGGGCAGGCAAGAAGTAGGAAGTCCTGAAAAAAGTGCACAGGATTTAAGACACTGCTTCGTCTGAAGCTTCGGAAAGGCTGATCAAAAATTTTGACCATTTTTTGTGTGCAACTCTCACACAGGAGCAGGTCAACACAATCCAGCTGAAGTTAGCTGATTCTACCCCATCAGTTGTCGCCTTTTAGACAGGCGATGTCGTAGTCCCGGTCGATGACCAAAGGGACATGGTAAAGGAAGGAGGATGCCTGGCTGTATCTGTGGCAGCCGCTTACATCCAATATATACAGCCAAGGCTAGAACATGCATACATAGCCCATCTTATGTTGTTCAACGACATTTGCCTCGCCGATGAAACCAGAGCGAACAAAGCTTTTCTGCAGGAATTGGAGAGAGAGGTTCCACGCACGATCTTCCTCCCCATCCTCCATTATAGTCATTGGATGTTCCTAATAATGTACACTCGGCAATGAGCAGGAATCTTCTACAACAGCTCAGACGGGAACAAAAACCATCCAGTGTCATGTACATCAGAACCTTTGTCATCCGTCGAACATATGGTCCGAAAATACTACGACGAGGTGTCAAAGATGATCCAACCATTCCTGGACATACAAGAAGGCAAGTGGCACGAACTCTAGTTCTGTCACCGTAGTCCGTAGCAACTTCCCCTATCCAACGACGGTGGCATCTACGTCCTGGAATGGATGGCGAACAAAGAAACGCTTAACCAGCTCCACCACACCGTCTATCACAGCAGAAGGGGATAATATGTGTGGGAGCTTCTTTCTGACGCAGGCGCAACCTCACTGGAATAAACATTACCCCACCTTATCTACTTCACAACTCTGGGAGGTACCATGTACCAGTGAGGGAGGTATAAAATTTGGGGGGGGGTACCATTTACCAGTGAGGGGGTACAAAATTTTGAAAATTCTAACTCAATTTATTTATGCTTTTGTCTTAAATTCGTTATTCTTTTGTTCTTTGTGTACATATATATGTTCATACCAAAGTTTCGAAAATTCTTTTTGTTTATATATCATCTCCATACATATGTACAAAGTTGCTATAATAGTGAAAACTTGTTGCGACTTCTTGCAAAGTTTGTTTTCTATGTGCTTAACGAGATACAAGTTCTGTTATATCTTTTTGATAATGCTGCCTCAAATGAATAAAAGATTATATTTTGCCATGCCAAAAATTTCGAAAAATATAATAATCTCGCAAACAGCTAAGAGACGACTATGGAGAAGGAAAAAGCTGCCCAAACATCAGAAATCTCTTTGTTTTCCCCCACCCAATGAAAATCCCAAAAAGAGAAAGAAACCTTATGAGTGTGAATAAAAGCATGAGAGTTGTGCCCAATAAAAGAAAAAATATATATATAAGCACACTTGTTTTCCAAAAGTACCCATCTTTAGGCATGGTAGATCCGGGGCAGTGGTACGTAGGATGTGAAATCACTACTCTAAAGCCAACTGGCTTGGACTGCAGGGACCACTTGCCCGCTAACGGACCCTTACCTAGATGGACTGATGGGAAATAAGAAAAACCCCAAAAAGTCTTAGCCTACCCTATACATAACTTTTTGCCCCAAAAATAAAGCTGTTTGGTATGTAAGCTAACTTCGAAATCATACAACAAAGTCCCACCGAAGCTGTAGAGAAGAATCTTACTTAAACAATAAGGTAGGAAAAACAAAGTCTTTTGTTCGTAGTGAGACAACATTATCTCTAAGGCATTGCGATTCTTGTTTCACCTTTCGAACAGAAAGCTACTCCGAGCAGAAGAAGCATCACTACATAAAGTTTAAATATAGATTTAGGACAATCAAAACGCTAAGTTTGGGGGAGTAGATAACACCAATTTTTGTGATTTTTTTCCCTTTATTCCTTTTCTGCTATTTTCCTCTCTTTTATAAGTACTTTTGCAATAATTGGCCAAATCACGCTCTTAATCCAATATTTCTATTTTTTGCAGAGTTTTTCCTCATTTTGGTACGTTTATCGTCAATAAGGCTGTCCCGACCCACAAATAAGCTCCACCTGCTTTCGGTCTTCCTGACGCCCGATACGACCTCTGCCCGACAGGGTGGAGCGACACAACGACGCACGACAAGGGGATGTCACGCAAGAAGAAACTGACGGATGACACGTCTTCTACCTGATAGGGAGCCAAATTCGCCACGACAACCCAAACTTGTCGCGCAACACAGCCACCCACCGGCAGGCGCCGCCCATCACGTGACCAACAGTCGATACCCCTGTGCCGAGCGATACCAGTATCGACCGCCCACCGACCCGCGAATAAGGAGGACACGTGGCGCTTCGAGCACCATAACTTCCCCCAACCGCTGCCTATAAATAACAGCTATAGGAAGCCGAAAAGACAGTTCAGACAGTTGGGAACTTTGAGCGATCTTCATAGGAAAACTACGAGAGCAAGAGTATCGCGCCTCAGTGCTCGTGCCGGGCAACTCTAGGTGAGCTCTTCCTCATCCCGAGAGGGAGGGGATGGTTCACTTAGGACCGTCCCGGGCGACACTGCGGGCCGACACTGACCAACGTAGACGAGTGACATAAGTGTCCGATAGTAGAATGCGTCGCTCCATGCCCGACACGATATCAAAACCGATACGCTTTGCCCGTCATGCGTGCCGCTCGAGAGGGTGCCCCGCCCGACATGAACGTATCGGCCATGGTCCTTGAGCGATACAGTCAGCCGTCACGATGTGCCGCCTGAGAGGGTGTGCCGCCCGACACTTCTGTATCGGGCTAGGCTCCTGACCGGTATCGGGCTGGAGAGCCGCAGTAGCCTGTCGTCCTTCTACATCAAGAAGGCGACATCTATCTTTAATTCTGTTATTTGATTCCTTACTTATGCAATGTACTAAGACCTTTAATGTTTATGGGAATGGAAAAGTTTAATTATTTGCTGCTCTATGCTTGGTGCAAAATGTTGGATGACTGCTATGTTTGATATCTGAACTCTAGCTTGCATGTTTGGATCGCGTTTCGCTTAGCTACCGAATCGTGTTTTCCCGTCGCAACAACTTCGAGAGTTGTGTTGTGGCTCTAGTGTTTGGTCCGAATCTGGAGTACGAGAGTGCCTGGAACGGAGTTGTTTCGGTAACATTCCACTCTAACTTAAGTCCATCAACCTCGAGAGGGGTGTTGATGCTTGGTTAGAGGTACCCGCTCGGAGAGGAGGGGTGCAGGATGTTACTGCTACCACTTGTTTTACTAAAGTCTTATCCTTCGTACCTTGTTCTAGATCTAGTCTTATCTTTCTGTTCCTGTTGCATGAAAACCCCTAAAAACTGCTAAATGACTAAAACCTTAAATCTTTCTTGTAGCTCCAGTTGGAGATAGTTTTCTTTGTTTTGTTTGTGACATCTTGTTGTTTCCCTTTTGGGAATTTACTATCTCTTCATACCTGCCGGAGTGTAGCGTGTCGATTCTGGGTTCTCAACACTACCACCCTTGTCCCTGTGTTCGACCCCGTATATCTACTTTGACCCCGTAAAAAAAGTTGCGGGGGCCTACAAGGATTCGGGTTATAAATGTAAAAGCCTGACTACCTCAAATCCGCCTCCAATTTTAGGACGCGCGATTTAGGTCGGTCAGCTGTTTAGATCAAGAAGTTCATCAGTGAACTTGGGGTGGTTCCAAGCATTAGAAATGCAATAGAGTTGTATTGTGATAATAATTGAGCTATTTTACAAGCTAAGGAATCCACATCACATCAGTGTTGCTATGGTGGTTCCATCTCATATGAGAGATTGCACAATGAGGAGATGTGAAGATTTGTAGAATATCGACTGAAGGCAATGTTGCTGACCCATTGACAAAAACACGTTCACAACAAAAGCATGATGGGCATGTTAGATAACTTGGAATAATATTCATGAGGTACTGACTCTAAGTGCAAGTGGGAGTCTTTTGGTATGTATGCTAAGAGATCTAATCATGTGATGACTATAAAATGGCGTGATGTAATTGATTTGATAATAATAATCAAGGGAAATTTCATTTATTATTGTTTTATTCAGTTATAAGATAATAATGTAACATAATAAATGTTTATAGAATGATGTTACTCGGTGACCTATGTCTTTAGGTTGAGGATCTGAACAATGGGATCATATGTATGATAAGATTACATGCATTCTTGTTATGTCCCTAGTCGGATGTTACTGTGGAAGAAAAATAGACAACAATAATACATAAGACTAGAATTTACATTGGTTGATGATGGAATTTCATTAGTCATGATATGGGATATCAAACCAAGATCATAGGTACTTTTTAGAGAACAATGTACCAGATAGACCCACCTTGAGAGTGATACATGGAGACCATGGAATGGTAGTCAGATTCAACTCCCATAGTGATAGTAATGATTGTGATTCTTATATGTTAAGTCTCAACATTCATCACATGTCATTCAATGTATTTTGACACCATCAAACATGACCTTAAATAAGGATTTCCATAAAGGTGGTGCTCAGGTACATTGTTACAAATGGGAATTGACTATTGAGTTATGTAGATGTCATTTGTCCCTCGTATTAGAGATTGATATCTTGGAAACTTGATAAGTGAGATTGAGAAATGTATGGTCATGCTCGTGTGAGTCAATATGTACTATTGATCTCACATGTATCTCAATAGTCTGCCCTAATTCAAGAAATATAATATTGAAGAGGATGACGATTCCATGCTTTGAGTTCAATCCCGATATCAGAGATAAAGGAACTATTGATCACAGTAACATGGACCACATATTGTAGGTTGAAGTTGTTCTTCAACTTTCCAATTACTTGGGTAGCAATGATGTATTTCTAGATACTACTCATTGCTTGTGATGTCATAAATTGATTATGTACATTCACTGCCAAAATAACTTGGGACCTATAGGGTCACACACATAGGATGCACCTAGAAAAGGAGTTTACTCAAGAATATGCTTTAACTTGATTACTAAAGCTTTTAGGTATATAATTCAAACAATATTGGTTGTATATTGGTTGAACTGGAATTGAACCACCTAGTTCAGAATATGAATCGCTCGATTCAGATGTGAACCAACTGCTTCAAAATTTGAATTGACCACTTGATATGTAATGATCGGTTGAACAATCAGTATGACTGGATCATGGATTGATGTTGACGTCATTTTTTGCATTAATCATCACATTGAAAGCCAATATGTTTACAAATAGGAAATATAGTGAACTGACCAATTCAAATTTTCAATCGACTGATTCACATGTGAACCGACTGGTTCAAGTGTTGAACCGACCAATTCACATACAAACTGACCAATTCAAATGTGAACCAACCAATCTGTGATTCACAACAAATAGAAATTCTTGAAAATCCATCTCTTTGACTTCTAATTTATCTGGGAACCTTGACCATGACCATCCTATAAATAGGAGGTGTAGTCAAGGCTTTTAGAAGATGCAGTAATAAGCTTTAACAATTATTGTCCTCTAATAGTTGTGGTTGTTAGTATGTATGCCGAGAGAGCCAATCATTTGATGATTGTAATGGCATAACTTCTAATTGATTTGATTAATAAATAAAGACAAGATTCAAATTTATTCTATTTAATTTAGTTATGAGATAATGATGTAACATTATAAATGTCTAGAGAATAATATTTCTCAATGATGTATGTCTTCAAGTATAGGACTTGGGGAAATGAGATCATACGTATGTTAAGAGTACATATACATATTCTCATTATGTCCATGATCGTTTTTCATTGTGGAAGGTTGATAGACAATAGTGACACATAAGATCAGAGTGTGAGTTGGTTGATGGTAGAATCTCATTAGTCATGATATGGCTATATCAAACCAACAACATAGATACATGTTAGAGAATAGTGTATCAGACAAACCCATCGTGAGACTGACACATGGAAGCCATTATCATGGAAGTCATAGTCAACTCTCATAGTGATGGTGGTGGTTGTGGTTCTTAGACCTAAAATCACTACACTCATCATATGTTGTTGGTAACTCTTTGAAATCATCAAATGTAGTCCTGAAACATGGGTTGTTATAAAGGTGATGATTGGGTGACTTTGTCACATAGGAATATATTGTGAGTGATAGAAATGGGATTTGTCCCTTTTATAGGAGTTTGATGTTCTAGGACTCTTAATTAGAAAGACTGAGAAATGAATGGCCATGCACATGTGAATAAATATGTGATATTGAGCCTACATATATCTCAGATAGTCTTCTCTAGTCTAATAAACAAGATCAAATGATGAAGAGGATGACTACTCCATGGCTAAACTTCAATCTGGACACTAGTGACAAAGGAACTATACAAACACTGCAACACCATACATAGATTGTAGGTTGAAGTTGTTCTTCAACTTTCTATTAACTTGGGTAGCATTGATGTGTGACTAGGCACCACTCATTATTTGTGATGCCATAAGTTGTTATGGAACCTATAGGGTTACATACATAGGTCTCGACAATGAAGAGGAGTTTAATCTTGAATGACGGTTGAATTGATTACAATAGAATTTAGGTATTCAATTCAGACAAGTAGCCTGACATCACTTCCAAACACCGATTTCACTTAGTGAGATGACCGTCTATATTGCCAAATGGTCATCTCAAGGGTTGAGATGGGCGTTTGGAGGTATCAGGCTCATTCAAGTTGAAATTTTCTAAGGTACGAATAGATTGAACTGGCCGGTTCGGCTCAAGTCACTAGATGATTGTCTGGGTGACTGATACAACTATATTGCATGGGCAAGATCGACCAGTTCGGATGAAGGAAGGTTCAAGGTACTTTCTATATTCATCTGGATTGGACATTACTTGTTGTGTAAGGAATTGATGCTTGACATTAATGGTAAATGAATTGCAAATTTCATATGTGAGTGGGAAACTATGAAATGACTATCTCATAGAGTGAGACGATTGTTTCACATGCCAGGTGACCGTCTTGTGTGCCATACGACCATTTTGGTGGTTGTAGGTTGCAAAAATTCAAGATCATCATATCCCTTGTACTCTGGCATAGACTGGGAACCCAGACCCTAACCCCTCTTATAAATAGAGGGGTACAGGGGGCTTCCTAGAACACAACACATATGATTGAGAATTAGTTTCTCTGAGAAATGTTGTCTTCTATGGTTGTGGTAGCCATGAGAGCTCAAGAAAGTCATACCCAACAAAGGAGGGATAACAAGAAATAAAACAACTAAGATCATTATTGTGGGAGAGAAATTTGGTGACTAGTATGCCAAGGGGAGGGATGACTCCTTCCTGTATGTCAAATTAGGATGACAAGAGTTATAGGAGGTCTGTGTGGACTTCTCTAGAGGTGGGAGGCCATTGTCTGCCGCTAGGAGAGCATCATCAACCAGCACTCTATGACAACATGAGATGTAGTAGAAGACAATGTTCGAGTTTGATGTCTGTGGAGGAGCAGTCAGAGGAGTCCCAGTGCAACCAGGAGTCAGAGTTGTACAGCTACAATGATGAGGATTGTCACTGGACTTGCTCTAGGTCTAGGTATATCCTTGAAACAATCCTTCCTATCTTATAGTAATTGACACGATTCATTAGTTATGGGGAATATGGTAGATAATTTTTTTGTCTCTGGTGCTTATTGTGTAGCCATATTTCCCTACAGTGGTAACGTTAGATCCCAAGCAAGTCTTACCTATAAAAGGGAGAGACAACAAGGGAGTTCAAGTCAATTCTAGAACATTGACGTTTGAAGGGACAAATCCTTCTCGTTGGCTTTAGGAAAAGCAACTTGGAGTTCTTGGTGGTCCGCATGGACTACATAGAGGTGTGGAGGCCGTTCTATCATGCTAGGAGGATAACAACCACCACCGCCCATGGTGCTACACCCGGAGGCCATTTCCAATAGTTTTCTATGTGCATCTTGCAAAGAGTGCACATCATTAAGCAAGAGTAGTCGTTGGACTATCTCGAGGACCAGGTACACTGATTTCTACCTTCTTTACTAGATAGAACATTGTTGACACGATCTCTCTGGCAAGGAATAGGGGAAAATGTTTTTGTTTCCTCTACCTTCTCTATTGTCCCTATTCCCCAATAGAAAGACTATTTTCTATTGTGTAAAGGCTCTCTTCTCATTCATGTTGATTATCAGTTAGCTTTAAGATTTGGTGAAGTGGACTACTACTAATTCAGTTGTTGTATTTTTGGCAGTATATGGGTATGTCCAAATTTTTTAGGGGTAAAATCTATTCAAGGCATTCTTGATAGTATTTCTACTTCATGTGGGAGATGCCGATCATATCCTTTATGAGGCTATAATATTTTTAGAGTAAAGGATATATGGAATGCTTTTAGGAAGAAGAAATCCAAGGTTGATTGGGTTGAATATATCTGGAAGGGAGGCATTCCACACAGATACTCCTGTCTTCTATGGAGACATTTCCTTAATATATTACCTAATGAAAACTATCTTCACATGATTATATTATCATTGAGGTGTTCTCTATACAAAAATTGCAAGGAGAGGAGTAATCATATTTTCTTTTATTATGACTTCTCTTCTATTATATGGTTCAAGGTCTTTGATGTATATAGAGCTTCTTTGAGGAGATTTTATGATTTTCTTCATCTCAAAAGGGATAGTAGAATTGTTGATGCTCTGCCTATTTACTTCATTTAGTGGGATAGGAATAATAGAGTATTCCAATGCAAAGACAGAAGCCCTAGCCTTGTTATGTCTCTCTACAACAGTGATATTACAACTTTGTGCAAATGATTTACTTTTTTCTTGTATAGATTTTTTTGTTTCTTTTATTGATTACACCTTGTAACCATATGTATTTGTTGAAACCGTAAGATGATACACATTTGGTTCATCGAAAAAAGATATTTGATCATTTTTAATATGAATTATAATTAAACAAGAAATAATTTGGAACTTAAGATACCCGTAATTAAATGATTTCCATTTGCATTAGCTTCATCAACATTATTGGCAAAACCACAAGGTTGTTGATGTTCATTATTTTTACCCTTGTTGGGTTGTGGAGGATCAGGGTAGGGACAAGCTCCTGTAAAGTGTCCCTCTTCATTGTAGTAGTGATACACTGGCTTTTGGAATCTGCAATAACTAGGGTGACGGGTAGCACATTTGGTGCACCTCAGGATCACACATTTTCCACTATTATTCTGATAGTTCTGTCCCTACCTGGACTATTGGTTGTTGTTGTCGTTTCCCCTTCCTTGACCTTTGTTCTAGGATTGATTTCCCCTACCATGACCTCTTCCTTGACCCATGTTGTTGTTTTTGCATTGAGGTGGTCCTTTGGGTACTAGGAAAACTAGCATTGCATCAGTAACCCTACGTAGGCTAGGCTAGGCATTTTCTTGGTTCCCAAATTCAAGGTTCTCTACATGGACAAGGCCTACTTGTATGGCTCCTAAAAGGTGGTGAGATAGGATGTGGACATGAAATAACATATGGTGATGAGCATCCCATTGAAAACGGTCCACCATATTTTTTTTCTCAGTTAACATGTGGTCAAGACATTTTAGGGAACAAAAGTTACTTCCATAATCAATCACAAATAAGTTTACTTGGGGTGAGGTGGTAGAGCCATTCCTATTTATCTTTTCTCTCACAAAGGGACATGCAACAATTGGTGAATATGGACTTGAAAGTTCCCAATTTAGTGGGATGACTTGTTGGGAGTGGACATACTTGTCCTACCATAACTTAACATCCCCCTAAAGTTGGAAGATGACATAGGTAACCTTGTCCTCCTCATTGCATCCAAGGACCCTGAAGGTGTTTTCGATGTCAAGAAGCTAGGAATCAACCTTATCTAGGACATCAAATCTCATTCTCACCATGGAAAGTTTCTTGGTTTAGCTTAAGAAAGTCAGTATGGTAAGTACTCTTGGGTTATGGTTTGGTGGTTCGGCTCCCTTGGGTAATACTGATGTGGTGTGAGAATCCAAGGTGTGCATGATATCCATGAGGACATGCCTATGTTCTTTCCAGTCTTTTGATTCCATGACCTTACTAGCAGGGGTCTCCTCAATCTCATTAGACTCCACTGCGTCTCTTTTTTCCTTGCCCTTGTCACCCTGTTGGGGGCTTGAGGTACTAGCATAAGAGGCATGAATTTTAGGGGGAATAAATACGAGATGTATAATTAGGATAAGTTTTATGGTTATAGTTAATAATAAAGCATCATTTTATAATAATGTAGTATGCTAACATTATTCTACCAATAATAAAGATATCATGACAGTATATTGAAGAGAGAGAAGGGTGTCGGATAACTAATTAATCACACCTATTTGGGTTTCTTAGGGTAGTCTTTAAAGAAGATATGAGATGCTAGGAAACTCTCTTAGATTTTAAGGGAATACCCTAATCCAATTTTAGATCTACAGTGGATAGGTTGGTGTGCACACTTCATTGATAGGATGTGATCAATACCCAAAATATCCATGTTTAGCACCAAACCCATTTCCTTGGTTTCACAATCATGGATTTCAGTTCTTTATAGGTTCATATGAATTGTAATGCCTTAAATGTACATAGAGGCCTATGTGTATGAATCCAACATATTTGTCACAAGTTTGTTTACTACTTAAATCCTACCTCCCTTGATTAGAGAGTCACTAAAGATATGACTTGAGTGTATGTCTCTATAATGATACTAATTCACACATAAGCACTACACATGTAAAAGGAATCAACATTCCATTAATCATTATGAACCAAAAAGCTTAGTATACTAAGACCATAGGCAAAATAGAGGAAATATATAATTAAAAGAGATAAAAAAATTATAACATGAAGATAGGAATCATATACCCATTACTATTACTAAAAATGATTCCTCGTTATTGTTTCATTTCATAGCATAAAATTTCTAATGTTGTAAGAAGTGGATCATCACTTGAAAGAATCTAAAATGTTAATAAACAAAATGTATCAATGAGAGTGCATTGAGAAAACTTAAATTACTTTCATTTTTGGAAAAACACGTTTCATATTGTATTTCCCATTATATTATCATCATAATCATCATCCTCAATATTAGGCCTTTGACAAACATCCTAAGGAAGGGTCCATGAGGAAAATTTTGGGTGATCAAAATGTGACCCTGGTTTTATGTGAGGGACCTCAAGACCAATGTCATTGAGAAAACACTATTTCAAAATATGTTGTGCCTTTGTTTGATTGAGACAAGTAGGTGCACCAAAACTTGTGCCCATGCCCCATAAGTTCATGCAGTTTCAAAAGGGTTATGTAATTGATTTCTATATTATATTCAAGGTCTCAGCGTAGTATGGTAAATCATGAAAGTAATATTCAAATGAACAATATCTCAAACAAATAATTAAGTAGCCAAGAATTATAAGATTCATACATACAAAGAAGTCAATATCAGCGAAGGATCAAAGTGATTAAGTATATCTTGTGAGTAGTGAGTGACTTATGATCCATGAAATATATTTCTAGAGAGGGCCAAACTCAAGGGGGACCCATGATGTAAAAGAGATAACATGGGGTCTTCATTTGTAAGATTTTTTCAAGATAATCATGTTTCATGTTATGTGGATGTTTCCTACAACTTAGGTTTCAAATAGATCAAGTATAGTTCTATCAAACATGCATGTACTTATACAATCATAGTTCAAGTATCAGAACAATATCTAAAGTCTAGGTTGAAAATTCACATTGCTAGACTAGATAAAGATAATCTGTATTTTGGAATTAGGTATGGCTTGAGATTCAAAATATTATCATGTTCCCAAAAGAGATATAATAGATAAAGATACTCTCAATATTCATTGTTTGGAAATATGACAAGACATTTTAGGTCATCTTAGTCTACAAAGGCGAGTCTTGATGTCATATACAAAAATAGAAAAAGGTCCTAGTCAATCATGTCACATAACATCATATATTTTACTGATTTCAAAGTAGGATAGTGATTTGATAATTAATTGAGAAAAAGTTTAAGTAATGATTATGTTTTATCATGCATTATCTCAAAGGAGTCTTTTTTAGGCCAAGATACTCTTTAGATGCACATAAAGATGATTCATATAATTATTCAAGTCAAATAGTGCATAAAAGTTACTAGTATAATAGTTAAGGGAGTATATGACTATTAATGACTTAAAAAAAGTATATTAGGATATTTAGATCAATTAATAATAAAAATGCATCACTTATACCATAATCAAGGTGACACCGAGTAGAATTATATTTCAACAATAAAACTATAAGAAAGGTTGTTTTATGATCAAAATAATAACAAAATTTTACTATATTTGGATATAGTATAAGAAGATATGATTTTTTATAAGAATAATGCATTTTCATGTATTGTGGTGAGATGGAGGGGTAGGAAATACCACATGGCATATGTGAATTGTCTGACAAAGGGGCCCAATTTGTCTGGTGTGGGCATGTGTTGATGGCATAGTGTGTCATGGTGGGATATGAGCTCGAGCCTTGCTAGTTCGCTTTCAACAAGGTTGGAGTCATGAGGGTGCGCGAGGGGCCGCATGTGACTAGTTGGTTGCCAGGGGCTCAGTCAACCGCTGACTACAGCTCATGTTCCTTATCACTACAGAGTGGGGGCGTCGAACACCATGCTGCGTGGTGAGAGTCGATTGGAGCGGGGTGCTATGCAACAACAAGAGTGTGGGTGAACGTAAGTGAAAGAGAGGGAGAGATAGATAGAGAGAGAGAGAGATTAGGGCCTTAGATGCTTGATCAAAAGTTCCCCTTGCTTTATTCAACTCGTTGCTAGGGTTTTGAAAATTATGTAGCCACAATGGTGCCAAGGTGCAATGGTGGATTTGGGATAATGTGAGAAATGGATATGCAAAAAGGGAGGTTGGTGGAGCAAATGGGAGATATTTTAGGTGATGATGGTGTATAGTGAAGCTAGGGTTTGGGAAATGGTTGACGTCCATGGAAGGGAAAGAGGAGGGGGACCGCTCTTCTTCAGCCCCGCCTTGAGGCATCCTCACCCCATTGGCACTAGGCATGGGTTAGGAGGACCAAAAGTGGATCACGAATGGACTGGGGTTAGACCAGTCAAACTGGGTCAAAATATGCCAACACCCAAGTGTCAAGACATTTAAGTTAGATTTGGGCCATGAATTTTACCACCCGTTGGATATCACTCAAACATGTACCCACACTTATAGTTAATGAATTTCATGGGAAGCCCACAATTGACCTGGTTAATTAAATAAAATTAATATATTTATAATTATATTTGTCTTACTTATATATTCATACAACAAAATAGCAAACAGAATGATGCTGAAGGCCTTGCGGCCTATGGGCCAGCCAATCACGGCTCAAGTAATCTCATTTCTCATCCTCCGTAGGGCGGCTACTTGGCTGTAGATTCAATTTGATAATCAATTCAACAACAATTCTCAAATCCCAAATCAGTTGTAAGCAGCAACTCTACCCCCATTTCTATGTTGCATGTCCTAGCCAAAGGATAATATGACACCCGCTCCGTTACCAAACTCCAGTGACGATGAAGATTGCCATAAATCTGAGCCAGGGTCGATAGCTTCCTGGGTGGGATTGTTTCTTCTTCCCCGCTGCACGTTATAGGTTTTCAGACCGAAAAATAGGCAGGACAGGAGATCTGGGAATAGGAAGTCTCTACAACAACGTCATATTCTGAGCTCGCTCGCTACTTGGGGCAGAGCAGACAGTATCACTGAATTAGTGGACAACATGATTGACGTTTGTGCACAAGAGGATATGGGTCATGGAGATGACAACTTTTTGGAGGATGATATAAAGGAGAACACTAACATCAGGCAATGTCTTCGCAAAGTCGCAGATGGTCACTTTACAGCAGCAGTGAAAGTCTTCTGCTCTTCAAGTGTGGCCCCTTATCATGATGATACCTTGAAATCCTTAGAGGCTAAGCATCCTTACAAGTTGCCTCCTTCCAAGCTAGATATTCTTATTTCAGAAGCCCCTCTTGCTACTAATGTTGATACTGTTCTCAAGTGCATCAAATCCTTTCCTAAAGGGACTTCATGTGGCAGAGATGGCTTGAGAGCCCAACACATTTTGGACACTTTGTGTGGAGAGGGTTCTGTTGTTGCCACAAATCTTATACATGCTATCACCTCGGTGGTTAATCTATGGTTGGCAGGGAGATTTCCTTTGAGTTTAGCAGAGTTTGTAGCTTCTACACCTCTTACTCCATTACTTAAGCCTGACAATGACATTCGTCCTAATGTAGTGGGCACTATTTGGAGACGGCTAGTGTCTAAAGTTGCTATGATAGGAGTAGGCAAGGATATGGCTAAATATCTCAATGACTTTCAATTTGGAGTTGGTGTCTCAGGTGGAGTTGAAGCAGTTTTACATAGTCTCAATAGGCTTTTGAGTGCATATCATGAAGACGAGTCTCTCTGCATGATTACAATAGATTTCTCTAATGCTTTCAACTTGGTGGATAGGTTTGTGATCCTCCATGAGGTGAGGAAGAAGTGCCCATCTATCTCTTTATGGGTGGAGTTTCTCTACGCTCAAGCAGCTAGGTTGTATATTGGAGATAAACATATCTGGTCTACCACTGGGGTGCAACAAGGTGATCCTCTGGGCCCACTTCTTTTCTCCCTTGTATTACACCCACTTATTCACGAGATCAGATACAATAGTAAGCTTCTTCTTCATGCTTGGTATCTTGATGATGGGACCATCATCAGAGACACTATGGAGGTAGACAAGGTGTTGGACATTATTCAGCGTAGTGGTCCAGAGCTAGGGCTTGTTTTGAACATTCATAAAACGGAGGTGTTTTGGCCTACTTGTGATGGAAGGGAGGTTGAGAAGGGTTGTTCCCTATGGACATTGGGAGGCCTGTGTTAGGAGTAAAACTATTTGGAGGAGTTGTTAGCAAGAACAAAAGTTTTATTGAGGAGTTGGCCATGAGAAGGGCTACTAAAGTTGTTGACTTGATGAATCTACTTCCTTAGTTGCATGACCCAAAAAGTGAGCTTCTTTTGTTACGGTCTTGCATGGGTACGTCTAAGCTTATGTTCGGCTTATGGACATGCTAACCCACACATGCACATCAGGCTGCAACCTTTTTTGACAAAGGGTTGTGTGGATCTATTGAGGATATTGTGGTATGTGGAGGTCCTTTATTTGGGGATCTTCAATGGCATGTGGCATCCTTACATATTAGACTCGGTGGTTTGTGCCTATATTAAGCAATGGAGGCTTCTTTATATGCGTTCGTGGCCTCTAGAGCCCAATCTTGGGTGCTCCAAGACCATATTTTGTGAGATAGCGGGATACATGGTATGGACTCTGATTTTAACTACGCTTTAGATTGTCTACGTGTTACAATTCCGTCTTTCGATCTTAATTGTTTTTCTAATAAGGACACCGTCCCCCCTAAAGCCCAAAATGCTTTGGCGAGTTCCCTTTTTAGCAAAATCGTTAAGGGCATGGATGTTGAATTTGATATGACCGTAAGACAGAAAGCAGTCTTCTAGTGTTTACAGGCTGAACATGCTCAGGACTTTCTTCTTGCTATACCTATTGATGGCCTTGGACTACATATGTCTCCAGTGGAGTATCGTACTGTTCTCAGATATTGTCTTATGACTTCACTTTTTCCTATTGATGAGGTATGCCCAGTGTGCCGCAAATCTTTCTTAGACACTTTTGTGGAGCATGCAGTTCATTGTAGGGAGCTCCCAGGCTTCATGTATCAGCATGATCTTGTAAGAGACGTTCTTTATGATGTTCTTAGACATGCGGGAGTTGCAGCTAAGAAGGAAGCTCCTGTGAACTTTTTGACTGATCCTCAGGAGGGCAGGTCGACACTTAAGCCACAAGACGTTCTTATTTTTGGCTGGGTTGGAGGAAAACATGCATGTGTAGATCTAACATGAGTTTCCCCATTGGTTGGTCTGAAGGGTGGCGACTTTACTGTGGGACATGCTGCCCATAAAGACGTTTCTGCTAAAGTGGCCAAACATGAGAATGCATGTATCGACAATCAACATGTTTTTATCCCGTTTGATTTTGACTCTTTTGGGTTCCTAGAACCTAAGGCTGTGGAGCTTCTTAAGAGAGTTCAAAAAGTTATGCATAGTAATGTAATGACTCCTAGATCTATGGATGTGGTGTTTCGGAGGATTGGATTTGCCATTTAAAAAGGGGTGGCGGCGCAGCTTGTTGCCCGTCTCCCTTCTATTTCCTTGTAATCTTGTAGTTTTCATTTGATATTTATTCAAATGCATATATCATTCTTTAAAAAAAAATGATTTGATTGTTATTTTGTTATCACTTAGCAGCCTCTTACGTATTATTCTTTAGGCATGGCTACTACTTCGATTGTGTTTTCTTATCAGTTTGTAGGAACGTTGTCAGGTATATGAATTGTGTATATCACTTGTTACATATGTTATCTGAATTCGTTACGTCCGACATCTTGGCTTGTTATTTTTTTCTTTCCCTGCTGGCTGGTGCTCACAAGGTTCGCTTCCTGTGTCAGTAAGTTGATATTCCTTGGATGGCTAGTGTTTGTAGAGTGCTGTCCATATGCGACGTTAATTTGCAGCAGCATGCTGTCCATGCATGACGTTAATGTGTAGCAGTGTGGTAGTGTTCTTTGTGCGTTATATTTGTGTAAAATCTGTTCTCTTCTTAAAATTGTTTGGGCTCGTGCGGGTCGATCCACAAACTGTTGAGTCCAGCAGTTTGGATGTGTCTTTTGTCTATCTGTTTGAAAATGAGTCTTTTTAACCCACACCTTGGACATCCATATCCACAATGACCCAACCTGAATTCAACCCACCCACCCGTTTAACAAGTCTAGCTGGGGTGAGAGTAGGTGGTGTTGGTGGCAAGCAACTTTGTTGTTACTGCAATGAATAGCGCGGGGTGGGTGGCAATCCCATGGCCGTTGGATATTTTGTTGATCCATAGCACACTAATCTCACAGTCCACAGTGAGCTCGGGGGTGAAAGGGGTTGGATCTCGAGAAGAGTAGAGGGAAAAGAACTATAGGTGGGCCGCATGCCCAGTCTTGGGCCCAAGCGGCCGGCCCAAAAGTTAAAAAGATGGAAGAAAGGTAGGAGATTAGCTTTTTCAAGTAGGATTGTCAAACAAGCATGCCTCCCTCATCTTGGCTTTGTTTGGGTGAAATGTGTTGCGTTGAATGTGTAAAAGTACCCTTTACATAACAAACACTAAATGCGGCTAGAACGAATTCATAAATGGGGTCAAAAATTAGACGAAAGTGAGTAGTGTATAGTGTAGACGCAACTTTAAGTTTCATATCATAACTAAAATCACAACTTGTTATATTAAG
Organism: Alisma plantago-aquatica; assembly: GCA_963693085.1. NCBI lineage: Eukaryota > Viridiplantae > Streptophyta > Magnoliopsida > Alismatales > Alismataceae > Alisma > Alisma plantago-aquatica. The sequence continues at coordinate 104,679,353 of OY856415.1, read as the reverse complement.
ATAAGATGAACTCAAATAATTCAAAATAAATAAAATCATGAAACTAAAGGCAAGAGTAAGAATGCAACATACCCAATTTTAGGTACTAAATCTATTTTGAGATATAATTCATGATTTCCTTAATTTGAACCTATTTCTTCATCCCAAGACTCATTCATATATTTTGATCAATTTCTTATTCTTTCATACTAATTCTCACCCATTGAATTCCTTATGTTACAATAAGTTCATCGTGAATACTATTCACAAATTAATCCCTTCATCTTTATGAATCACTTTTACCACATTTGCTACAGTTTGAAATTTTGAGGCTCTAATATTTGGATAAAACCTTCTGATCCAATAATACACTCATTTGTTGACTACTGACTAGAATAATTCAAAATATTGGTTATAGTTAATAAATGTTGGAATTTTTTTATGATTTTTACTTGATTAGAGATTTAAAGTAGAGGTTAGTAATGTTCACTCCGTAGAATGTAATGCTTGACAAAGTTTTGATCTCATTTGGGCTGCTAACATTTGAGATATGAAAAAAAGAATTATATTATGTGTTTAATGCTAGTTAACCATTAATTAGTTTATATTGGGTAAGATTACTTTTAATAACACATGGATTTCCCTCATCAACATCATCAGGTGAAAGTTAGAAAGAAGATGATTGTTAAGGTTGTTTTTCATTCGGTTTACAAGTCTTCACTCAAATTAGCAACTCAAGAAACAACCAGCTACATTATTAACTCTTCGCTTTCATTAGGATGATAAACCTGAGTCATTAGACTTCTATGAAACTTCCTCAAATTGACTAGAGACTACACGACCTTGCTCATCCTCTTTAGTAGACAAGATAAAACCCAAGATACACCCCTCTCCCTATATAACACATAGACACATAGTGATGAACACCACAAACCCTGCAATACAACAAGATACTAGCCATAGTTCTTGCTAATGAGAAATCCAGATCTCAATCATCATCTAGAAAACTTCCAACACCATGGAACCCCTATCTTCCCCTCAATAGCATTTTGCAACTCAATGCACCCATTGATCCTGAGCCCCTCGTGCCACCTTATAAAACCCAAGGAAACCACCCACTTAAGTCTTCAGAAGATCCTCGAATCTAGAAGACAATCCAACTATTTTGAAACCTGAAATACCTCTTTCTCTTTTGCGGAAAGGAGTATGAAGATCCATGGACTCCTCACCGACAACAAAGTCAACACTACCTACTAGACTCCTCCAATTAGAAGTCTCCCTCCGCCACTCCATGACCACCAATCCCTCTCACTTTGTTCCAACACCTCTCCCTCAATGACAAAAATGAAGTCGAAGATCGAGCTCTCTGTGGACAAGTCAACATTAGCTTAATCCACCATCAACGTCACCACCATGCTACCTACTCAAATTATCTGAGACCCAAACCTATAAACACACCCCCGTCGGCCCTACGACCTGTATACACCCTTAGATTTGATGACGGTGTTCTTCAAACCAGGGTAGTCGATCAAGAAGATACATGGGTTTGAAGCAGATGAAGTCCCATGCTTAGAAGACTGATCATTGAAGATCTATGATGATGTTGCCCTTACTTACTATTCTAACTTCCTGGGTTGGTCATTTTCATCTTGGGGAGATTGAAAATTGGATGGAATTACTCTCCTACCTCCAATCACACTAATACATTTTTGGCCAGTAATGTCACTACCCATAGCGTCATTTTTACTAGAATAACCGACCTAATAGACTACTGTATCAGTTTTATCATAAAAACCGACCTTATAGGTTTCCCGCGGCAAATATTCGTGCGATTTTGGCTTCGCGCCTCGATCTATAGGGTCGGATTTTTAAAATAACCGATACTATAGGGTCAACAAAAAAAGTGGGCACTGCTTTGGAACTCTAGAGTCAGTTTTTATATATGACTGACCTTACAGATGTGGTCTGTAGCGTCGGTTATCCTAAAAAACTGTCTCTATAGGTTAAGTCCGGGCACCGTTTTTTTAATAGACTTTTAGGGTTAGTTTCTTACCCAAAACTAACGCTACAGGTCTTCTACATTGCACATAGCAACCTGATTGTAAGGCTTAGGTTGCCATTTGTTGTTGCTACTACTCCCCGTTCTTACTCCCGCACCCGAAGAAAGGTAGCGCCGCCTCTACAAAGGTGACCTCCCCCAACCATCTACTCATCCGAAAAGAGGCAAATTAGCACTGCTTTCCTTGGACGACGCCGCCCAAGCTTCTTACCACCATCTTCGGCGACAACGAAGCTCCTTACCACCATCTCCGGCATCGTTTTCCTTGGACGACGACGCCGCCTTAGGTGTTGTTTCTCTCTCCGGTGTTTTCTTCCTTGAAAGTTGACGACGACGACACCTTAGGCGTTGCAAGGGCCGTGCACATCTTTCTAGTTCTTTTCCCACATAGGCTCCCTCACCGATCCGTTCTTCTCAAGGTATTGTCTCTACTGCCTCACTCCTCTGTTTACGTCTTACGTCGGGGCTGGGTGACATGATTTTACCGTGCGTATAATGCAAGTACACACGTCAATGTAATATAGGCCTTTGTGAGGCCTGAGTCAAACTCATGGACACTGAACTATTGGTAGACAACTACTAACTGTTCACAATCAACTAGACCGGTTAAAAAGGTTTTGAGAGTTGATTAAAAATAAAAAGAAAATAAAAGAAAGAAAAGCAATCGATTAAATGTTGAGTTTAATCAATTTAGATGGGAATCTTTAGGATTGCGGTTTCACCGCGGGTTCTCATTGTATGAATTTATATATAGTTAATCAAATTCGTCTCTCATTCTGGGTAGTGGCATGTAGTCAGAATTGTTCACTGTCATGATACAATTCACTACCTAAGTCTAGGTCGGTTCCACCCTCGTAGTAACTTATACCCTAAACTAGGTGCATTAGAATCAACCTCTGGTTTTCCACCATTAACCGTACATCACCTTGTTCAAGGAATTCATGAGTTAATGTGAATTTCATCTCTTTTCAACCATTAATTCTTCTTTCAAAGCAATTAAAGGCATTAGATTATCATTAGGGTGATCAAGCATAATGATATAATGGAGAAAATGAAATCATATCACGGATTTAAGAGACAAAATATGAATTACTATGATAAAAATGTCATACAACGATTACCCGGGCTACTCCCAGTCCTAAAGACAAAGGGGATTAGCCCCGCATGTTCATCTCAAAGTAAGACATGGTGGAAGAAAGGGAAAACATGAAGAAAACATGGATGAAGTGATGTAAACCCCTGAACGGAGAAGATCCAAGCGTTCCTCGACGTAGAGTGCGCGATCTACAGCCTTTCGGCGGTGGAAAACGTCTTCTGTGGCTCTCAGAATGGTCGAGGCATTCTTCTGGGCTCTGTTCTTCTCTTCTTCTCTCCTTGGGATGCGTGCAGTGGCTAATGATGTGATAGATGGCTCCTGGCCGCCATCATTAGGTATAAACACCAACTTAGATTGCCAAAATATCACCACCATTGGATTCGGGCCGATCTGGAACAAAAACTAATCTGACGGCGTCAATACCATTAATGTGGGTCGATGATATCGACCCCTCATGACATCGGAAAGCTTTCCTTCTTCTCTGACGCTCCGCACTGATACCGACTCGATACCATCGACACCTTTAGGTGTCAGTTTTGTCGCTTTTCTGTCGCTGAAGTTGGGTCCGTCGATAGTATCGACTTTTGTGTCAATAGTATCGACCGGTTGATCGCTAGCAACCTAAAGGTAACTCGCTACCATCGACTTCCCAGTCGATGGTATCGACACTGCTTGGCTCCTCGCGACTGTCTCTCTGTGACTGTGTCGATACTATCGACAGATGCCAATGGTATCGAGAGTTGTATATATGCGTTTTTCCTAAAATTGCGAGACAAAGCCAAATCAGCCAAGCTAAAACCCATTATAATAATTGATTATAATCAAAAAGATAAAATATGAGAGATTTGATGCAAAATTAGATTATAGACTAAAGCAATATGAATCATGCAATATTAACCACCAAAGTGACTAATAAACACAGAAAACACCTGTAAATCAAGTCTATAAAAGTGACTAAAAACCACCGCATCAAACTCCCCTAAGCTTGAACATTGCTCGTCCTCGAGCAGCATAACTATAGAATAAAATTGCGAGGGTCAACTAAAGAACATATTTTCACAACAGACATTGCCAAATGATCCCCGTCAGACATTCACATTCCGGCGCTCACTAACCACAGAATGATAATTACCCTCAAGGCGACAATGATCATCCATAAGAGATGTCTACCCCATGATTGATGAACACTATCACATAAGGCAGTTAACATAATAAAATCCTCTAGTTTAGGCTTAGTGCATCTTTGTGATCTTCTATCTACGTTGCTCATTCCCTAACTACCATCTAGATGGAAGCAGCTCTCCTGATATTAATGAGTGAGAAGATAATCACGATGGCCTACCAATTCAAGCAACGAGTGGATGGAATAGGTGGATGTGGAAGAAATGGAAGAACAATACAGTTTTGACATGCATAATTAACAGTAATGACCTAAATGATGCATATGCAAATGAAATTGCCCTAATGCCTACATTTTGGGGTGGAATGATGCATGTTCCTACTATCCCATCTCATGCGAGATAGAATATCTACAAACTACATAATGTGCTTATTCTTCCTATTATACGGGTGAGACAAGATCTTTTCTCCCTCTAAAATCAGCCTTTTTTTTTCTTCAAAGCCTTCTTTCTCTCAAATTGGTTAATGCAAAATGTACAATATTTTTCAGAATTTTTTTCATTTCCGGCTTATTTTCACATAACTGTTATTCTTGAAGCATTACAACTTAATTTTAGAGAGTATAGAATGAGTCACTCGCTTCTCTTATTTTTCAGAAGAAATAAAGCACAACTTGTCCTATATGCTCAAAAATATGTCAAAATGCAACTACATGAGATCAGTTATGCAACTGTGATGACATGCACTCAAGAATGTGTGCATGCATGATTCATCTAATTTTTTTTTTCATTTTTCATTTTTTTTCTTCTTTCATGCAAAATCTAACTAAAATGATATGCAATCAAAAGATGAAAACCGTAATGTGCTTCCAGTTCTTATGGTGGAGTGTGAAAACAATGGGGTGTATAGATCACAAGATTAATTGACCAAACCATTGGAAAATATTATGTGTCCCTCCTTACTGACCTGTGTAACAATTAAGAGGTTTCTCTCTCTTATTTCAGATTAAGGTCCCATTACCATTTGGTCAGTTTAGGCTCAAACAACCAATTCCGTCCACTTTTCGTGAATCATAGGCATGTACAGTTGTGGTTTTCTATTTTAAAGTTGACAAACCCAATTATTTTCATAAGTCATGTGCTCAAGGTTGAACAAAACAAGCTTGCAATTTCATTAAAAAATTCAAAATGACCCCTGATTCCCATGTGACAAACACAGAGATGACACATTACATTAGACATCCACAGATACACTAGATAGAGTGTGGATCCTAAAAACTAAGGACTAAGAAAATTGCTAAAATAAAAGAGAGAGAAAAACAATAAATGATACAAACTACAAAAAATAAAAGATAGAAAAGGATAGAAGTTGTTCCAACTCCCCCCCTAAGCTTGAATTCGACTATGGCCTCATAGTCAAAAACAATCTTAAAAGGTGGAACAGTGATCCGATCATTGGTCAGGTTGTGGCGGGTACAGCGGAGCGGTGGGGTCCCATGATGGATACTGCCCCTGAAAATTCGGATCATACGGGGGCATGGGTGGAGGTTGAGGATATCCCCCGAAATAGTTCTGGCTCCAATAGTTGTCATAAAAAGGTTATTGCTGCATCTCCATCCTATGCAACCTGTCATGAATATTCTCTTGGTTGGCGAGGAGGAGGCGCTCATTCTCGTAGATGGCCTACTGATTCAAGAAGAGCCAGTTTGTGGTATCCTGAATATCGGCGAAAGAAGCAGTGTTCTGTTGTTGGGTCTATTGAATCTCCTACAGCATTGAGTACATCCCCTGCATCGAATAGACATCCTCTCCTTGTTGAGAGGGCTGAGGTGGAGGAGGATACGAAGAAGATGATGCACCCGGGTGGAAGTGGGGATGTTTTTGCGGTGCCACTCGTGCCCAAAGAGGAGTGAAAGCCTCCTCTTCCTCTTCATGCTCGTCGCCGTCATCATTGTTGTCGTCAGTATCACCGTCTTCGTCAGAGTCGTCGATGGCAATGATGGGCCACCTGAAGTGTTGAGCTTCCTCGATGTTGAAGGCGGGGTCTGGAAGCGCACATTCTTGATATTCGTGATTGACATGGCAGTGTGCATAAGTCACGCCATCACAGAGCATAAGGAGATTGGAGCGGTGTAAATGATGCAGGTTGACCTTGTTCCTGTTGGAAAGCGGAGTGAGTTGGGAAAAGTCCAACCCGAGGTAGAGAGCCAACGGTGTGATGAGCCCTCCAAAGTGGATAGAAGCTTTTCGTGTACACCTCTTCACAGCCAACACACGCGTCAAGAAAAACACACCCCAATTGCACTCCTCTCGCTTCAGTAGCTTATACAAAAAGAACAAGTATGTCTCCTGAAATTTACTAAGCGAGAGATCGCCCCGAGCAAAAAGAGTAGTGCACAACATGCGGTGCAGAATCCTCACAAATGGATGCTCGAAGTCGGCGACAACTATGTTGTGGTATCTGACAGACTTGCCTGGTGGTGTGGTCACCGGCTGGGAAAAGATGTCATCGTAATTAGTCTGGTTGTCCGGCCTCCTGTGCTGGTCTCTTCCATGATTCCAGTTGAAGATGGAATTGAATTGCTTGAGGATGAGATTGTAATTGTTGTTGTAGATCCGGAAAGAAACACGACCTTGTATCCATTCCCGATCGGTGGCGATGAGGTCGTTCAGCACGACGCATATGTCCAGTGACGCCATGAACTCTGCCACCAGCTCTTTGTATGTCGGCCACTCACCAAAAAAGGGTTGGCCGTCAGCGTGGAACTCCATCTCGTCGGGCCTCCTGCCCGTATTCCTTGCTTGCCCTTTAAGGACATAAGCAAGATTGGGCGAGAACCCAAGGTCGCGAACCATGGTCCGATCAACGTAGCGGGTTGGCTCGATTTTCCTTTTCAGCAACTCCTCGTATAACTTCCGTACTTCTGCGGAAGGATGAACAATCCTCAGACGAGGAATAGATCTGGGTGGTGGAGGAACAAACATCAGGATCTCCATCGGGACCGCCCTTGAAGAAGACGCTCATTTTGTCTGCACCATCATCACAGAGAAAAAGGGGAATAAGAGATAGAGCTCGAGGAAGGTCGGAGAAGACGATCTTCGCTCGATGCAGAGCTCAGTGAAGATATCTCGATCCTTGGACACTCGATGAAGGCCTCCGGTCGCACAGCGATGCTCAATGCACAAGTGGAAGGAAGAAACTCCAAAGGTGTACAGACAATTGACAATCAACCCTTCCTTTTATAACTGAGTCTGTCGTTGTTGTCGTTCTGTCGATACCATCGACGGGGTGTCGATGGTATCGACACCTGTAGCACAATCTGGGTCTTCGCTAGTATCGACGGTTGTCGATTACTTGATGTGGGGGCCCGGATCGATGACGTGTCGATACCATTGACATAGGTCGATGGTATCGACCCATCCCACGGATCGACTTCCTTGATTTACCGGCCATCGTTGATTTCTTCTCGCGGATCGGTGACGTGTCACACCGATACCATCGACGGGAGTCGATGGTATCGACTCTGTATGGATCAATTGCCCTCGCGAGGCCCAGGCGCCGCTTCCTTGCTGTTGCTGTGTCGATACCATCGACGCGGCCGTCGATGGTATCGATTTCACTGAGACAAAATCTTCTGTAAATCCTCAGGGATCTCGTGAGTATTGACATCACAATCGATACTATCGACCCCGATCTGCCTTTTTCTTAGGCGTCTCTGATGGTAGGTCGATACCATCGACGAGGCCGTCGATGGTATCGACTCAAAAAAATTTCTACAGTCGCCTACCTGTACCCATGTCACTACCATCAACATCGTAGTCAATGGTATCGACTCTGCCTCAGCCCTGCACACTGAACAAACGATCAAGGTGTCATTTTTACACTAAAAACAAAATGAAACCAAACTAACTTGTAAATGCAAAAGAAAATGGACGAAACTACCAATGGTTGGGTTGCTTCCCAACAAGTGCCCTTCTTTAATGTCTTAGGCTAGACAAAATCACACTCAACTTGCATCTATAAGTGCTATGAGTTTGACCTCATGCACTTTCCTTGTGTAGTCCTCACCAAAGTACAACTTCAACCTCTGTCCCTTGACCATAAATGTCGTCTCTCCATCATGCACCAGGATGGCACCATGTGGTCGTACCTCCTCCACAATGAAAGGTCCACTCCATCGGGATTTCAATTTCCCGGGGTGCAGCTTCAACCTCGAGTTGAAAAATAAAACATGATCTCCCTTTTTGAAGACACACAATTGAATGTGTCGATCATGAATTAGTTTTGTTCTCTCATTGTAAATCCACGAGTTTTCATAGGTGTTCATCCGCAACTCATCCAACTCATTCATCTCTAGCATTCGTTTCTTCCCTGCATCATCATAAGTGAAATTAAGCTTCCTTAGCGCCCAGTGCGCCTTATGCTCCAACTCTACCGATAAATGGCAGGCCCGCCACTAAGCTAACCTAAAAGGCGTAGTGCCTATATGTGTCTTAAATGCAGTCCTATACGCCCATAAAGCATCCGGTAGCAAAGTACTCCAGTTCTTTCTTGTCGAAGCCATTGTGCGCTCCAAAATTTGCTTGATTTCTCTATTGGACACCTCGACCTACCCTTGTGTCTGCGGGTGGTACGGGGTACCAATATTGTGCTTTACCCCATACTTCCTCAACAACACAACAAACTTTTGATTTTTGAAATGGGTGCCTCCATCGCTGATAATCATCATTGGCACACCAAATCTACAGAAAATGTGATCTTTTACAAACCTGCACACTATAGCAGCATCATTAGTCCTTGTGGGTATTGCCTCTACCCACTTCGATACATAATCAACAGCCAGTAAAATGTACAAATTAGAGTTCGAGGAAACAAAGGGTCCCATAAAATCAATGCCCCATAGATCAAATACCTCAACTTCTTGCAACACGTTGAGGGGCATCTCCTGCCGCTTGGAAATATTACCTTCCCTTTGACAAGAATCACATCGTCACACATAGTCATAGGCATCCCGAAAGAGTGTAGGCCAATAAAGACCACTCTCTAGCATCTTGGCCACCGTCATGGAGCTCGCATGACGACCACCAGTTGCTAGTGTATGACAATGACTAAGTACACTGTCATATTCTATCTCCGGTAACACCTGCGCAAGACGTCGTCCCTGCATTACTTCAACAAAATGGGATCATCCCAGAAATAATATCTTAAAGAATGCAAAATTTTCTTCTTCTCTTGATAAGTCCAATCATCTGAGATTATTTTACAGGCGAGATAATTAACAATATATGAAAACCATGGATCCTTGGATTTTACAGAAATGATTTTCTCATCAGGGAATGTCTCGGTAATGGGTATATTAATGTCCTTCTCATCTACCCGTTCCAACCTAGACAAGTAGTCCGCAACCACATTCTCTATCCCTGCCTTATATTTAATTTCAATGTCAAATTCTTGTAACAATAATATCCACCTAATCAATCTAGGTTTGGCATCTTTCTTTTCCATCAAATATTTTATGGCGGCGTGGTCTGTCCATACCACAACTTTTGACCCTACTAGGTATTTCCGAAATTTTTTGAATGCAAAAACAACGTTGAGCAGTTCCTTTTTAGTTGTGGTGTAGTTAAGTTGTGCTTCATTTAAAGTCTTAGATTCATAAAAAATCACAGCGGGTTTGTTTTCAAAACGTTGTCCTAGAACATCCCCTACTGTGAAATTCAAAGCATCACACATTAATTCAAAAGGTTTAGTCCAATTCATCGTTTGAACAACCGGTGCAGAAATTAACTTCTCCTTGAGTACATTAAAAGCATGCAAACACTTATCATTAAAGTCAGACATCGCATCTTTCTCAAGTAGTTCAGATAAAGGTTTAGCAATTTTTGAGAAATCTTTAATAAAGCGGCGATAAAATCCTGCGTGACTGAGAAAACTTCTCACCCCTTTAACCGAATTAGGTGGGGGTAATTTTGAAATAACCTCAATCTTAACTGGATCTACCTCCAACCCCTTGCTAGACACTTTATGTCCAAGCACAATCCCTTCACTAACCATCATATGGCATTTTTCCCAGTTGAGAACTAAATGTGTGTCCTCACACCGTTGTAAAACTTTATCCAAATTATACAAGCACTCATCAAAAGATGCACCATAGATAGAAAAATCGTCCATGAAGACCTCTAAACAATGCTCAACCATATCAGAGAAAATGGCCAGCATGCAGTGCTGAAAGGTTTCTGGTGCGTTGCACAAACCGAAAGGCATATGACGATATGAGAAAGTTTCGTAGGGACAAGTGAATGTAGACTTCTCTTAGTCCTTTGGATCAATAGAGATCTGATTGTAGCCAGAGTAGCCGTCTAGAAAACAAAAATGAGATCGACCAGCTAGTCGCTCTAGGATTTGATCGATGAACGGAAGTGGAAAATGATCTTTTAACGTAGCAGAGTTCAATCGATGGTAGTCAATGCACACACGCCACTCGGTTACCAATCGGGTCGTGACCGAATCATTTAACAAGTTGTGAGTGACAGTGATTCCCCCCTTTTTAGGGACTACCTGTGTGGGACTTACCCACATCGAATCAGAGATAGCATAGATGATGCCTGCAGAAAGGAGCTTGATCACCTCCTTCTTGACAACCTCCATCATGCTTGGATTAAGTCTGTGATGTGGCTGGATTACAGGTTTGGCTCCAACCTCGAGCCGGATCTTGTACTGGCAAAGTGTAGGGGAGATCCCCTTGATATCCGCAACTGACCACCATTTTTTAGCACAATCATCAATTGATCCTCTTCCTCGGCACTCAGATATGCCAAGATAATCACCGGTAGTCTATCACCGTCAGCTAAGAATGCATATTTTAAATGAGGCAGCAGTGGCTTCAATTCTAACTCTGGTGGATTGATCAAAGATGACTGAAATGGTGGTGGAAGTGGCCCAAGATCTTCATAATACTTAGCATAATAGCACGGAAGCACTTGAAGCATCTTGACACATTCTTGTACCGACTTGCTTCTCATCCAGTCATGCATTATATTCACAAGGCAAGCTTCAAGAGGCAGTTCTGGATATGCATCAAGGACAGAACTTGCTATTGCATCATCTTCAGTAGAAAGAGGGATCTCCTCTTCTTCATCATTTGGAAAACCCACAGCCCTACAAAGAGAAACAACTTTGGCATGTTCCATAATGTCTACAGCCAGTGTCCCCTTCTCTACCTTGATCATTACATGAGCCATATCTAGAAACGGCTTCCCTAGACAAAGAGAAATGTTTCTGATCAAAATGTTTCACCATGCGACATTGCTCCTTTGCTTTTGATTGTGTTGTGCTTGGGGGCATAACCATTTCAAATCGGTCATCTGTGATTCCCAATATCAAACGGCCTCGTCCCATCTTGAGTATCATATCTGTAGTAGCTTGGAAGGGTCTTTTGAGGAGTAGCTCATTTCCTTGTTCATCTTGCATTTCCATTACCACAAAATATGTTGGAATTACAAACCTGTCAACTTTAACCAGAACATCCTCACAAATACCATACAGCTTTACCATAGAATTATCCGCTAGCTGAATCATCATGTTTCTATGTCTCGATTCTTTAAGTCCCAGCTTCTTGAAAGTAGAAAGAGGCATCAAATTGATACTTGCCCCGGAGTCACACAATGCTTCACCGAATTTCACCTTACCAATGTAACATGAAATATTGAAGCAGCCCAGATCTTGTCTTTTAGGTGGCAATGTGCCCATAATGAAGGCACTCACTTGCTCCTTTAGAACCACCACTTCAGTATCAGGAATCTTCCTCTTCTTTGTAATTATATCTTTAAGAAACTTGCCATAGGAGGGTATTTGCTCTATTGCCACTAGTAGCGGAATGTTGACAGAAAGATTCCTAAAGCTATCTAGGAACTTCTTGAACTGAGCGTCCACTTTCTTAGCCTTCAAACTATTTGGATATGGCATTGGGACTGTCTGTGCCCTTTGATGTGGTGGCACATATGGTGTCCTCTTTGGAGTTTCTTCCTCATGAATGATTTCTGGTGTAGCTTCCTCTACTACATCCTCTATCGGCTCTGTGATTGTAACCTCCTTTGTGGCCTCACCTGTGGTTTTTGGCTGGGGTGTGCTCAGTTCATCGACCCTAGGGTTTAAAATCTTCTTACCACTCCATAGCAGAATTGCCTTAGCTTGTTGGTTTCCTCTTGGAATGTTTGTATTTCTGGGAAAACCTTACTGTGCTGGCTTCTTCAAGCTTGAAATCTCTGCCGCCATCTGCGCGAAGGATGTCTCGAGTGACCTCATCTGAGCCCCATGACTCTGTAGAGTCTATCCAAATTGATTCATAAAGTCACCTTGTTGTTTAATCTGCTGGCCAAACGTGCTCGTGAGTTCTTGATTCTGCTTAATTACTTGATTTAGCAACTCATTGCTCTTGTCCTCTTCCGACGGTTGTGGTTTTGCATCGAGGTCCTGTAGGAAATTGTTTGGGTCCTTCCATGAAAATTTCTTATCTTTCCTCCAAGAATAGTCATCGTTTCTGTACCCCTATTGCTGGCGCATAAATTTCACCGGTGCTTCATCATCAGACTATGCGTCCTCTTTTGCTAGCAATTTCTTGGCTAGAAGGTCCATCTTCTCATTTAGCTCCTTGATGGCCTTTGACTCACCTACGACTCGAACCTACTCTACTGTGTCTCTGTCGCCCCATGATTGCTTCCTGGCCATATTTTTCAAAACTTCCCAACACCTAGTGCCAGTATTGTCCAAGAAGAAACTGAAACTTGCCGAGTCTAGATTGCTCCTGTCATGCTCATTTAGAGCAAAGTAAAAAATCTTCACTTGTTTTTCTTTGTCCAGCCCGTGATGTGGACACTTCCGCAACATTATTTGGAAGCGCTCCCACGTCTCTGAATATGTCTCGCCAGCTCTTTGATAGAAATTGTGGATCTTCCGTACTAGGTCATTGGTTTTCTCCGGTGGAAAGAATCTCTCGAAGAAGACCTCGATCATTTGATCCCATGTCTCTACAGTCTCATCATCTAGGTTATGCAGCCATTCACATGCATTACCGGCAAGAGAGATGGGAAACAAATTCAAATACAGTGTCTCTTGTGGAAACCTATCTATCTTGATCATATAGCAATTTTCCACAAATGTGCTGATGTGTGCAACTGGGTCCTCATTCTTCAGCCCGTGAAATGCTTGAGACTTGACCAAGTTTATCAGTGCCAGATCAATCTTATAAGTTGGAATGTTGACTGCCTTCTTCTTTATTGGTCCCTTTGATGCTGACGAGGAAGAAGCTTTTATCTTCTCCCAGATTGTCTGTTCTTCAACCATGGCTTCTGCTTCAAAGTCTGAATCTATATCCTCAGGCTAATCGTGAATATTGTTCTCTTCATCATCTGGTCCCAATGGTGGAACCTCTGGTGATGGCTATGTGTAGTCTTTGCTACACGTCCTCACAATGCACTAGTACATGTAAAGTAATAAATTTGGTTCAGTACAGTGCTAGACGATTGCTAGATATGACGGATAAACAATGAATTTCAAAAATGATAATAAAAAAAATAGCCTAGAGTGGCCGCTTAAAACACTCGTAGTGCCGACAATTTCTGTGTCCCCGGCAACAGTGCCAAAAACATGACATTATTTTACCATGCGTATAACGCAAGTACACGCGTCAATGTAATATAGGCCTTTGTGAGGCCCGAGTCGAACTCAGGGACACTGAACTATCGGTAGACTACTACTAACTGTTCGCAATTAGCTAGACCAGTTAAAAAGGTTTTGAGAGTTGATTAAAAATAAAAAGAAAATAAAATAAAGCAAAGCAATCAATTAAATGTTGAGTTTAATCAATTTCGATGTGAATCTTTAGGATTGCGGTTTCACCGCGGGTTCTCATTGTATGAATTTCTATATAGTTAATCAAATTCATCTCTCATTCCAGGAAGTGGCCTGTAGTCAAATTTGTTCACTGTCGTGATACAATTCACTACCTAAGTCTAGGTCGGTTCCACCGTCATAGTAACCTATACCCTAAACTATGTGCATTAGAATCAACCTCTTGGTTTCCACCATTAACCGTACATCACCTTGTTCAAGGAATTTATGATTTAATGTGAATTTCATCTCTTTTCAACCATTAATTCTTCTTTCAAAGCAATTAAAGGCATTAGATTATCATTAGGGTGATCAAGCATAATGATATAATGGAGAAAATGAAATCATACTACAGATTTAAGAGACAAAATATGAATTACTATGATAAAATGTCATACAATGATTACCCAGGCTACTCCCGAACCTAAAGACAAAGGGGATTAGCCTCGCATGTTCATCTCAAAGCAAGACATGGTGGAAGAAAGGGAAAACATGAAGAAAACGTGGATGAAGTGATGTAAACCCCTGAACGGAGAAGATCCAAGCGTTCCTCGATGTAGAGTGTGCGATCTACAACCTTTCGAAGGTGGAAAACGTCTTCTGCGGCTCTCAGAATGGTCAGGGCGTGCTTCTGGGCTCCGTTCTTCTCTCCTTCTCTCCTTGGGATGTGTGCAATGGCTAATGACATGATAGATGGCTCCTGGATGCCATCATTAGGTATAAACACCAACTTAGCTCACCGAAACATCACCACCATTGGATTCGGGCCGATCTGGAACAAAAACTAATCTGACGGCGTCGATACCATCGACGCGGGTCGATGGTATCGACCCCTCATGATATTGGCAAGCTTTCCTTCTTCTCTGACGCTCTGCACTGATTCCGACTCGATACCATCGACACGGGTCGATGGTATCGACACCTTTAGGTGTCGGTTTTGTCACTTTTCTGTCGCTGAAGATGGGCTCGTCGATAGTATCGACTTTTGTGTCGATAGTATCGACCGGTTGATCAATGGAAACCTGAAGGTAACTCGCTATCATTGACTTCCCAGTCGATGGTATCAACACTGCTTGGCTCCTCGCAGCTGTCTCTCTGTGACTGTTTCGATACTATCGACGTATGTCGATGGTATCGACAGATGTATATATGCGTTTTTCCTGAAATTGCAAGACAAAACCAAATCAGCCAAGCTAAACCCATTATAATATTTTATTATAATCAAAAAGATAAAATATGAGAGATTTTATGCAAAATTAGATTATAGACTAAAGCAATATGAATCATGCAATATTAACCACCAACGTGACTAATAAACACAAAAAACACATGTAAATAAAGTCTATAAAAGCGACTAAAAACCACCGCATCACAGGGGTCGGCGGTGGGTAGCGTTGGGTGCTGGTGGTAGTAGCACGATCGTGCCATAACCATAATCATTTTTATTCTCATTGTCATGCCGCGATTGAGGAGAGGTTCAGAGTGAATATATTTGTTAGGTAGCACGGCTGTGGTGGTTGTGGCTGAGTGAATATATTTGTTAGCTAGCATGACCATACTGGGTAGCACGGCTGTGGTGGCTGTGGCTGAGTGAATATATTTTTTAGGTAGCACGACCGTGGTGGCTGAGTTGCTGAACTGCATTTGTTAAAATCTTCTTGTTCCTCTAATATTGATGTATATTGATCCTAATGCCTTACATTATAAGAGAATTGAATCGTGCATTTGTGTTGTTGCAGGTGTTAATCCTATGAATTTCAGGTACTCTCATTAGTCTCTTCTTAGCTATTGGCGTGATATTAATGTAAAATGGTTATTACTTCTAGTGTTATTATCTTAAAAACTATTCTTTTTATGTCATGCTAAAATAGTTGGATTTATACAGAGGGACAATGTTTACTTTAATGTTGACGAGGCTTCTAAATGGTGTGCATGAAGCCCTTGTTGCTTGTAGGAAATGATTGCTTTGAGAATCAAAGAAACTCAGAGGACCGAGGGAGAAATGATGTGATTCTCATGCCTAAAGTTATAACATCACACGCCACCAGTATGTCAATCAGTGTTGAATCCTATTATCATCTTTTTCTGCATTTATGTGACTAAGCTAATTCGTAAAGAAACTCAGAGTTTATCTAAGGGTCACCATTACACCTTATCTTACAAGGCAATATTGCATTTATGCAACTAAGCTACTGCTGTTATAATGGGTGAACATTGTTGTGTGGTCTTCTTTAGCTTTTTATTATCAAATATTCAACCTTCTGCAGACTTCATAAGAAGAAACATATGTCTGGTCAGGAAGTACTGTCCGTCCAAAAATCTTCAAATATGTGCAATCCCATGGTACGTAGACTCCTTTATATGCACATGACATCGAGTGTAAAATCATCATCCTTAACAACTTTCCTTCACTGCCTTACACTATTGCCTTTGTGTTGTTATTAATTCTCTCTATAATAATATTTTCATATGATTATGCAACAGCTAACTGTGATGACCCTGAATCTTATGGTTTTGACACCTAACATGTTTTTGTAAGACCATGAATGATATGTTGGTGATTGATACCAAATTGAGGAATGAATTATTCAATCATCGACTTGTTTCACTCAAAAAGTGTAACTAGAGATGCAATTGATAATTACCAAATATAAATGAGCTTAATCATGATGAATAGATTTTATTAATTGATTAAGTATTTATGAGGTTGAACATCTATTGAGGGCACATATGGAGTAGAATGTCTTATAATGGATATTGGGGTGTTCATGGTCAAACAAAGTTAATTTGAGTTGATCGGATCTTTTGGAGGTATTGATTACCTATCTAAGTATTGTAAATTAGTCTAGTCTAAACACTTATAGAGAAAGTATTCTAGGTTGTTTTGAACCGATGTCTAAAAATTTGTAGTCCAAATACATCACCACAGAAAATTGTTGAAGTTACAATTTCACGAACTTAAGGTTATACGCATGAGTTTGGGCATGATTTCATAAATAATCTAGGAGCCATGACATTTTATGTCACACTAGCCAGCCTACTCTTTTACTCGGGTGTGGCCTTCTGCTTGGCAGCATGGCCTAATCTTACCTACTTCTTGGAGACCGGGTGGAGATCTCATAGTCACCTAACTCCGAGAAGTGAGGAGAAGGTGGCCGTTTTCTGTGGATCTAGAGGACGGAGTCCTCGTGAGAGATATGAAACCTTTGGCTAACATTTGAATCCACCGTACTTCAGGGATCCTCAGAACCACTCACATTTGTGCGTGGCTTTGTGGGTGGTCTTCTGATGATGTGGAGTAGCTTCCATGGATGTCGAGGTCATCCCTTGTCACTGATGAAGAGGAGACTTGGGGAAACACTTAGAGAGATCGGAGCATACCCTAGATGATCTACGAGTCTACTGGGTAGTACCCTTTGGTCATTCAGAAGCCTCATCATGGTTGAAGAACACTACCAAGGCGGGGAGCCCAGGTTGGAGATGGGTTAGGAGCGTGGGTACCAACCTTTAAAAGAGCACCTTTCAGGCATCCTGGTTGTCTGGAACTCCTTTCCCTCTACCCCTTCTTCGTGGTGGCTCCATGGCTGCTAGCTAGACTTGGAGCTCGAAGGGACCTCACGATTCGTCTGGAGGAGACAATGATTCAGGCCATTGATGGTTGGATATCCGGCAAGAAACCAACGTGACCCGGTTCATCTCAGACTACTCCTGATGGGGCCAAGCGGCAGTGCTAGCGACTTGGGATCATCCCTGCTGAGAAGATGTTTGTGCATGGCCTGAAGCGCGAGATGAGGATTGGAAGTGAGAATATCTCCGCCTCGTTTCATCTAATGTGAGGACATGGAAGCCCTGGCGGCGCTCGCCAGAGTCAGTCAAAAAAAAGGCGACGACGCACACATGGCTCATAGGGGAGTATGGCAGAGCATCAGGGGCCCAGAGCTTCATGGAGGGAGAGGGGAGGATGCCACCTTTTCCCCTTCTGAATCCTCCACCTGCGGCAGCCACGGGTGGCGACACTGGCAAGGTTAGCAATTGTGGGATCTAAGCACCTCCCCATGGAGCTTGAGTGGATGAGGATGAGTGAGGACCAAATCTCTGTCGAGGTATCTGTTGATTGGTCATCAATGCACTAGGGCCAGCCTTCACACCGATGGAACGCTTGTGAGAATTGGGTTCTTGCACAACCGGAGGCTCGTGTTCTTATTTCTCACCGGAGCAGGCCATGGTGGCATGACCTCAACCTGGAGCTGGAGGATGAAGCTCCGCCCATCCAGGCTGACCGTCCATGCGATTTCTGACATGAGAGCGAGAAGCAAGGGTGCTTTAGGTCTATTTCTCATGCACAGTCATTTCTCGCTAGAGAGAAGGCTCTCGACGGCGGCGTCTTCTCACCCAAATTGAGTCCGCACAGAAGATTTACGATATAGGGAGAGGCCAGTGAGCCTGCCAGGTCCAAAATTTGGATGAACCAAACCGGTTCACTAACCCTCGTATGGACTGACTTTGTGCCAAAGAAAAGAGCCACGCTGCTGTGGTGCATATGTGACGTGCATCTGAAGGTAGAGACCTGCAGATCCAATGGCCCAGACAAATCCCAAGTAGGTAAATCCCATCTTAATCTACAGAAAATGTTGTAATCTTGTGAAATTCATAGAAAATAGATCCCCTGGCCAAATAATCCTCCAAAAATACTCCTAGACTCAGAAAAATGCCCTGTACATTACTGCACCCTTAGATCAGACCTTTGAAGTAGTATTATTGTTGAGTTTCTATTTACAAGATGATGCTTCATTTTAGGTTGTTTGAGGCACAATAAATGATATCTGTTCAAAATAAATTCTTAGAAAATTTTTATAGAATCCTAATGATTATGGGAACCAATTTATGGAATATAATCTGAATATTATTGCTAAATATTAGGTCTTTGCTCATTAATGCATAATTAGATGCTTTTAGCCTTATATTAATTTTAGAAAATAGACCAATCATCAGAAAAATATGAAATACATACCAGACCTTACTTATGACATATAGATCAGTAGAAAAATGTCATAAATATATTTAAGATCAGATGGAACCTAGGTTTAGTTAAACCCTAAATTGGACATAAATACCATTAATAATGATGAACCTTGTAGTAATGATGCTCAATTATATTTAATCAGGCGATCGACAAAGTTCTAGATGATCATGGATATGTGAGGAATATCTGAACTCAGGTACGTGGATATAATTATATGACTAGATTTGCTGGATGTTAAATATATGTACTTGCTTGCTTGTATTTGAAATACATTGTTGGATGTATATCTTTATGTATTGTCATTTCTGCCTTGAACAATAAGAACACTAAAGAAAGAAAATGGAATGTAGTTACTGGTGGTTCATTAATCTCCCTATTAGAGAGGGAAAGTATTAATGTTGACTAGCACCTCCCTAATGGTACAAGGTATGCAGGGAGATCCCTAATGGTACAAGGTACGTGGGGATAGGGCCCAATAATATATGTTTGTGCTAAGTCCACCATAGTAATACATGTTCATGAAATATGGTTAATAATTTGGGTTTACCTGATTTTCTGCCTTAAATAATGCTTTCATTTTTCTTTCTTCTTTTTCAAGTATTTTAAATATGCCAGCATAGTATAGTATCTTTCAACCACATACCAACTTTATGTTGATTCGTTGTTTCACGTATGTTTTAGGTTCATAGCTAGCATGGGATAAAATATCAGGATGTGAGCAAGTTGTACAGGTTGTACCTATTGTGTAGATCCTAGCTTAGCATACATGTTATTAGACTGTAGAATTTTCATTCAATATGTAATTGTAACTCGGGTTGTAATAACTCACTTGGTAATATATATACATGTTGAATTTTGAGATTGTTCATGGTGTATGCATTATAATTGAATGTTCATGTATGCGTATTTCGCTTCTGCATCGCTCTCTGATATGATTGGATGATGTTTTCGGATTCTGACCTCTCATTCCCAATAGGGTATGGAGAAGCCAAAATTCGGGGACGTCACACTAACACACCATTTATGGTAAGATTTTGTGCCCAAAATCATATCTATCTGAACTAAAGAAACACATGCTAAAATATTCAGTTCGTTCAACAAATCATTCTTTGATAAGTTTACTTTCCCATTTCCCTACATTGTTCATAATTCCACATGCACATCCTTCAGAAGTATGAAAACTACCTTAGTGTGCTTGACCATTTGAGGCTATTGGTTGGACCAGCTACATTGTTTTAGTAATTTGTAGTAAAATTGTTAGGATATTTTTTCATTAACACATTTTTCATTTGCTAGGTTGCTTCTTTAATTTACCCCAAAGAGAATGTAGCGTGTTCCATTTACAATTAGATATTGCATTTTTTTTCATAGGCTTTGGAAGTGTGGGCTGGTGTTTACCTAGAAGCCAATTACTTAGAGAAGTTGCTGGCAATTATATAACCTTCGTACTCAAAGGATCCTTCTACAACTTTCAGATAGGGCTTGAACATCATGCATAGAGTAATGCAGAAATTACCCAATACATTTATTACGAACAACACTAACCACATCTCCCATGTGTTAGGTCTATAAATACTAACATAAGTCATGCTCTGTACTAGTGCAGTAATAGTAGTATTAATATTTCTAGATCTTAGAGGGAAATTGGTTTTCTATTATTTCGTCCAATGAAGTTAACAATGCTTTGTTCATGGTTTGACTATGATAGCAGCAAAAAAAAGTTTATAAGGTTGCTTCACTGCTCTTTTGCATAATCATAATAACTATTTCCTATTCTATTTTCTCAGGTGCATTATCTTCAGCTGTGTATGTTTCAATTTTCTCTTGCAGCATGACATCTAAGTCATGTTCTTTATATGGAGTTTCCTATTCTTCAAACCATTTTAGTTTTAGTTCTCTCATGCATTTTGACACCAGTGTCCTACTAATAATAGGGAATACTATGAACTACATATAGGTGTTGGTAGCATGGAAAAGACGAACAACATTCTATACACATCATTGAATTAAGGTAGTTAACTATGGATAGTGAAGGTGCTACATCGAAAACAAGGCTCATAAACCTATATGTTTGATGAACTCGTATGAAGTGACACTTTTATTATAAACAATGATGTTCACATTTCTATATTTTGCTGGATTCTAGCGTGGTGGTTGAACTGCCGTCAGAAACTAGTTTCACCCAGTCAATAAAGAGCTATTTAAACTAGACCTATCTACAGAAATAGCCCTTGTGGTAGAGGAACAATTGGGTAAATGCATCCATACATACTGCTTTGATGCATATGCCAATTTCTAGACATGTTTCTTGTTCTCATCTAAAATTTGTAGGGGAAACATATAAGATTTTTACAGTGGTACATCTGCTCCTCACACATTAGATGTTATACTCAAGCTCACATTATGAAGCATAATCTAAGGCACCTTAGAGATTTTTACAACATGTTTAATCAATTTTCCTTGTTAAGGTAATCATGGTTGCCATTACGTAAGAGATTCCATCAATACCTCCTATAAAATATCAATTGCATTTGCAGAGCAAGCAAATATTGTTTAACATACATATCTTGGCATCTTATTCAAATCCTTCACATTTCACGTGTAAGGAAATGTGTATGTGCATGTTATAATTAGCAAACAAAGTTCCCATTTCCCTCCAATTTTCTCTTTAGTGGTTTAGGAGCATGTTGACTAACAATTTGAATCTATGAACCCAATAGATTAATGTTTGGCAGAACCACAATATATTAGTGGATATAACTAGAAAGTAAAAGTATCATTGATAGAAAGACAAAGGTAGAATCCCATTTATTTATTAACTTAGCACGTATCACTCTTAATAAGATTGTATGTGCATAATGGATCAAAGGTTGTCTATTGAAAATTTTCTGCACAAAAACTTGTTTTTTGACCCGTTTAATACTTAGTATGGAGAAGTCTGTACATAAGTGTTAGTCCTATTTGAACAACCTGTGTGGAGAAGGGATCAAAGGATGTCACTTATAGTTTTTTGCTTACAACATGCTCTACATAATCCTTCACTCCAAAAATACATGGAACTTCTATCATCAATTCAAGTTATCTTATCTTTCTCTTGCATTCAGCAATACTGTTTGTCTTGTTTTGCCTTTTCTGTATTGAATGTCATACCATATTTTTTATTGTGAATTATGTATTATTGAAGATCATATAAGAAGAGTTGCTTTTTCTAAAGGAAATTCATCAGTCTCATGACCGACTGGTTTTACTTTTATGTTGTTTGAATAGCAAGGATATCAGAGCTTAGTACATGGTTGACAGATTATCCAATTTAGTTAGAAATGAAACTTTGATGGCTTGACAACACAAAGTTTCAACTATGTTCATGATCTTCATGACATGATTAGATATGTCTTTTATGACAAATATTTTCAAGTTAGTTAGATATGTACCATATGGATCTTTATGACATAGTTGACAGAACTTCATGATCTCAGGAATGGGTTGAAGTGTCAAATGAAGACTTCTCAATTCATCAAAGGCATATGCAAATGTAGCTTATCTTTAGCAATCACCAGTACATAGTTAAGCTTCACCTTTTCATGCTCCCGAGCACCAAGTCTATTATTGACATCATGAAGAAATCTTGCTTGTTGGGGGAGGGGGCACACAAGATCATTAAAGTCTTAACTTCTATTAGGGATTAAAAGAATTAGAAGTACCGGTCATAACACAAGGTGAACTATTGCCTAACCTTTGTATTATGCTACAAAAAATATTACTGAGCTAGTTTGGCAATGTTTCCTTTGAAGATTGTTGTGCTACAAGTCTTCTGGGCTATTGGGAATTCATGACTTTAAAACTTCTTTTCTAGCATGTGTGTGCCCACACAATATATAATATAACTACCCAATCGAAAGCTATTACATATGTGTAACTATTCAGCATACGACATATATACTTTCTTGATGTCATGAAAATATACACACACTTTGGTTGCATTTGTATTCAATTTTCTTTTATTCTTTCTTTTTCAAATTTGCATTATGGGAGGTGAAGTTCACACACGAGAAATCTCTATTTCAGTTGGGGTTTCATGCATTTGACTAGTCTTTGTAGCTGCTTAGCCCTCTACAATAGTTTTAATAACCTCTCAGAGTGTTTACTACTATGTTTCATGAGTGGGCATCTTTGTTTAATGAAATATTGTTTAACATCGAAGTTTTGGCTCTGTTGTTGTGATTTGTAGAGCTTTGTTGGTTCAAATACCGAATCTATTAATTTTTTATTGTTCTTAAACTTTCTTATGAAGATTTGGCAGCATTATATTGAACATGTGTCGCTCATGTAACTCTATTATTTCTGGTTGAGTTCACTATTGTGGTATAAATTTCTTTCCCATGTTATGAATTATTAGTCCCTTTAGCTGAAGATTTGCTTCTGAGTTTCTGGTGATTAGTGAAGGCAGTTGATGATGCATTGGCATCAGTTGAGAAATTTTGGTTTGGGGACCACACCTGCTCCAACATGAGCTATTGTTTCAGATGCTACAAAGTTTTGTTCTAATCTGACTACCACATTGCCACATTAGTTGTTGGTAAATAATGATGCCAATATAACTCACATATAGCTATGTTTTGTATAAATTCTTATATGTATAACTTTTAGCAAGGCAACTTGATCATTCAATATTGACCTTTTTTGCAGGTTAGGTTATTTGATGCCAAGAATGATTGTAAAGAAGGCATTTCTATCACATCTTCATCCTAGACAAAACAACCCATTGCATAACCTTGATTGGAGTATCATAAACTGGTGTTCATGTATATGTGAAAGGTAAACTATGCAATAATTTCATTGGTTTGTTCCAGTACATGTCATTTTCTCAAAATTAGTGTCATACTCTCTTACTTTCACCCGCATAACACAAATTATGTTACTGCAGGTTATGTTATAGCTGGTTGCCATATCTCTTGTACTGGAACAACTGCCACAATAAAAAGAAGAGAGGACAACGGAATTATCCAATATATAGTCTCAGATTCATAAAATATGTGTTGAGATATATGGAAACCTCAAACTTGGGGACCGGGTGGAACTGCTAGTTGTTGATGAGAATGACTTGACTTTTAAGATTCTCCATGAATATCAATATCAACTCCATGAACTTCCTATGGCCAATCAGAAGCAGAGCACGGAGAAGTTATCTATTTTCAATCAAGAAGAGAAATACCTTAGCAGTCTTTCTCTTCTTATGAGTTTATCAATGTTATCATATTCATTGATGATACAAGTGGCGGAATTAATACAAAAGAAGAATCAAGATAGAAGAAGATGCGCATGATCATGTGGTATATAGAGTCTGCAGTGGATAGAGGCATTCAGAAGAAGATATTGTATACATGCATCTTTTTTCCATGCATATTGTAAAATAGGGGCCAGGTTAATGTCCTCCCCATGTGTACTCCATTGTTCAAATATAAATAAAAATATTGTTCTTGACATTGTAAGCACAACTCAATCTTGATTAACATTCATCTTTTTTCTTTTCGAAAACCCCTCTGTATTGGTGAGCGACAGACTGGATACATAATGTCTCTTACTACATATGTATGTGTAGTACATGGTGTCTTTCACTACACACTAGCTATAATTACATGTGTAGTAAGTGTTAATTTTTGCTATACATGAACTACATATACAAATTGTAACCAATGTCATCTCTCCCTACATATCATGGCTATAAATTGAATTGTAGCCATATATTTAGCTACAATGGAAACTACATTTTAATGTGTAAGGACATTTTTTCCCTACAATTAGGGTTACATATGATTTTGTAGCCAAAGGAATAACTAACTACAACTTAAAAAAATGTAGCCAAAACAATTAGCTACACGGGTATTAGCTACATATTTTAAATGTAAGGATAAGTGTAGCCAAAGCTTTTAGCTACAAATTTTGGAGTTTTTGCTACAATTTGTTTTTGTAGTTAAAGACCATATTTTTCGTTGTGGTTGTTGACTTGCATATATTTCTTCTTCAGCCTTCAAGTGAGGTATAATATTCTCACTCTCCCAATGTGCCATTAGGCTTCATTTTGATTCAAATATTTAATACATACGATAGCGCTTGGTAGACGTTCCATAAATATGAGGGTAGACATTGTGTAGTCTTAGATTGACACTTTAGGGTTTATATATGAGATCATTGATGCATGATGTTTAACTTAATATATAAATATGACAATAATACATTTATTCATGTATCAACTTAGAAACCCGTTCAAAATTGGATAGTCCACGGTTTGGGACTGTTTTTGGATATTTAATCTCACTTAGGATGTAACTGTATAATGTATGTTTAGTTTTGAAGAAAATTTTAGTAGTATTTCCTCATTTGTTCTCTAGGTACATATGTGAGTGGTTATTTACCATTTACATCGGTGTACTTGGAGAACTTAGGGGAAATGATGCTGAAATTTTCTTCAAAACTAAACATACATTATATAGTTACTAGTGAGATTAAATATTAAAAAATGGGATAGGTGGTACACTTTAGTATAAAAGTAATTAACTTCCTATTAATACAAACTTATAGCTTATAGTATCAATATTAAATTCTTAGTTTTATAATTAATTTGTAATGTGATATAGAAAATGGATCAAAGTTGGATGTCTGTCAAGAACCGTTGTAGTCCAGAGTTAGCTAAAGGTCTTGATGAATTTATCAGATTTGCTTAGGAACATAGGAAACTACCTACAGATAGGTTCTATTGTCCATGTAGAAATTGTGGTAACAATTTGAAAGTTGATACTGCTAAGGAAATTAAGGATCATGTCATATGCAATGGGATCATACACGGTTATAATGAATGGTATTGGCATGGAGAGAAAATTAATAATGGATCAGAAAATGTCGATACTAATAGTTGTGGCATAGAAGATATAGATAATGATGATAATTTCAACGATGAACCGATTCAGGATGACCCGATTCAGGATGATATGGTTGATGAGATGCTACATAGTTGTCGAGACAATGTCATTGATCCACCTTCTTTACTTGCAAACATTGTCCATGATGCTGAAAAAACTTTATATAAGGGTTGTACTAAGTTCACAAGGTTGAGTGTTATGATGCAATTATATACTCTTAAAGCTCAAAACCGGTGGAGCGATAAGAGTTTCACTTCACTGTTGTCTTTGTTAAAGGAAATTCTTCCTGAAGGCAA
This sequence comes from Alisma plantago-aquatica, assembly GCA_963693085.1. Taxonomy (NCBI): domain Eukaryota; kingdom Viridiplantae; phylum Streptophyta; class Magnoliopsida; order Alismatales; family Alismataceae; genus Alisma; species Alisma plantago-aquatica. Next base: position 104,652,976 of record OY856415.1, on the reverse strand, counting down.
CGAGCTTCCAATTTCAACATATCAAGAAAAGAAAATAACGTGCCCAATGGGAATGGAGGCTAAGAAGATTCATGCATGTCCAAATGATTGTGTGTTATTTCAGAAGGACTATAGTAATTTAATAAATTGTCCAAAATGTGGTGCGTCAAGGTATAAGACAACAAATTCAGCTAAGGCTAAAAATGGCTCTCCTGTCAAGGTGATGTGGTATCTACCAATAATACCATGATTTCAACGCTTATTTGCTAATACAGAAGATGCACAAAATTTTTCTTGGCATGGGGAGTTAAAGGCCAATGATGATGGCGTCCTACGACATGCATCTGATTCACCACAATGGAAGAAAATTGATTTATTATACCCTCAATTTGGTAAAGAACCAAGAAATTTAAGACTTGGACTCTGTACAGATGGAATGAATCCCTATGGTGCATTAAGCAGCCAACAAAGCACGTGGCCTATTATGATTGTTATATACAATATTCCTCCTTGGTTGTGTATGAAAAATAAGTATGTCATGTTGTCAATATTGATATCAGGGCCCAAGCAACACCTAGAAATGATATTGATGTTTACCTTCAACCTCTAATAGATGACCTAATGAAACTATGGGAAGAAGGTATTATGACATATTATGCTTCACGTAAAGAAATCTTCAATTTGTGTGCTATGTTGTTTTGTACGATTAATGACTTTCCAGCTTATGGAAATTTTTCTGGATATAGCATAAAATGATACAAAGCATGTCCTGTTTGGGAGTAAAATACTGATTCAATCAGACTGAAACATGGTGGTAAAATCATATATCTTGGTCATTGGAGATTTCTCCCACCAGTGCATCCTTATCGAAGTCAACGCAAAACCTTTAATGGGTCAACTGAGGAACGAAGTGCTCCTAAACCTATACCAAGAAATGTTGTATATGATAGGGTGAAATATATTGTTAATGAATTTGGAAAGATTTCAAGTAGGCATACACTCGCATGTGACAAATCTCTATACAAGAAGAGGTTCATATTCTGGGATCTTCCTTATTGGAGATCTTTGGCAATTAGACACTGCATTGACGTCATGCATGTTGAAAAAAATATTTGTGATAGCATCATTGGTACGCTATTGAACATACCAGGAAAGACGAAAGATGGCATCAAATCTAGAAAAGATTTAGAATTAATGGGTATAAGAAAAGAATTATCAATGGAGATCAGGGGTCGCCACACATATTTACCACCAGCTTGTTACACTTTGTCAAAGAAGGAGAAAAAGACTTTCTGTGAGTGCTTGTATAATATTAAGGTTCCACAAAGATACTCTTCTAATATTCGTAGATTGGTATCAATGAAGGATCTAAAGTTGATAGGTCTCAAATCTCACGATTGTCACACCTTAATGCAACAAATTTTACCTGTGGCTATTCGATCTATATTGCCGAAGCATGTAAGGTTTGCAATCACAAGACTCTGTTTCTTTTTCAATGAAATATGCAACAAAGTGATACATCCTAATACTCTCAATAAATTATAAAAAGATGTAATTGTTACCATGTGTCAGCTTGAAATATACTTTCCTCGTTCATTTTTTGATATCATGGTTCATCTTGTAGTACATATTACAAGGGAGGTGAAGATGTTGGGTCCAATTTTCTTACACTAGATGTATCCATTTGAACGCTACATGAGTGTTTTTAAAGGTGATGTTCGGAATCGTTTTCGTCCTGAAGGGAGTATTGTTGAGGGTTACATGGCTAGGGAGGTGATGGACTTTTGCAATGATTTTTTGAATTGCAATGAAACTTCTAGCGATCTAAAAATTCCCATCACATTGAATCTTATTGTGGCAAAGGAACTCTGGGAGGACGAGTGAAAGGAATCAGTCGTGAGCTGTGGGAACAAGCGCATATTTTACACAACATCGATGAAGTTAGTAGCTACATCACAGAACACAATGATCTTATCAAGAGAAATCATCCGTGATCCAGTTCAATGTGGCTTGCAAGAGAGCATAATTGAACATTTATTAGGTGGTTTGAAGAGAAAGTATTTAATCAACTATCTGAATCACCGAATAATGTTTTTGAGAACATAAAATGGCTCGCCTTTAAGCCAAAAATGGATGTCATGTCATATGAAGGTTATTACATAAACGGATTTTCATACTACACAAAGTGTCAAGATGAAATTAGTGTAGTTCAAAATAGTGGGGTCTCCGTTCAAGCTTGTTCGTTGTATTTTGCTAGTGCCAAAGATAAAAGACCATGCGAAGCTGAGATGTCATATTACGACATCATTGAGGACATATGGGAATTGGACTATACAAATTTTAGAGTTCCTATCTTTAGGTGTAATTGGGTTGACAAAAACAAAGGAGTTTTAGTGGATGAGTTGGGTTTCAAATTGGTGAATTTTGAAAAGATTGGTGAGAAAGATGAGCCATTCATCATGGCAGACCAAGAAAAACAAGTATTCTATATTGATGACCCGACAAATAAAAATTGGTCTGTCATTCTTCTTGGAAAAAGACAATTTACTGTAGATCCTATAAATGAAGAAGAATACTACGATAAGTATGATGATTCCAGTCCATTCTCAGTTGGTTTTCCAAGTGTAAATGCTAAAGATAACACCGATGAATATTATAAATGTCAAGACCATGCTGAAGGAATTTTCCTTGACTAACAACTCAACCAATACTAGAGGCATGTATTCTTTGAATTATTTATTTTATTATCATTCAAGCAAGTAATCTTTTAAATATACATCATATATCATGTATACCTTATCACTTGTGCTTTTATTATCATTTTTTTATCATGTATACTTGCAGGTTCTAAAATGGCGAGTGAAGATGAACATTCTGAGCATTAGCATGAGCACCATGAGGATGGTAGTGGTGATGCTAAGAAAAGTAGAGGTCCCACACTGATGCGTAGGCTACAGGAGCTCAGGGCTAAAGGGGACAAATTTCCAGTCCAGTTTGATATCACAGGAGCACCTGTTGGGGAACATGCTAGTGCTTTCAAGCATTACGTAGGGGCGACCACGCGCAGTAAGGTGTCAATAGATATAGAAAATTGGCATGATGTACCTAATGCCAAAAAAGACCTCATATGGAAAGATATATCTGTGAGTGGAAGTGATATTATTTTAATATGTTTTTTATCTATTGATTCTAATTTAGTTTGCTTGGAATTAATTCCTTTTCAAAACAACATTATAAATTGCTTCTTTTGTATGTGTAGGGTGTTTTTTATCTAAATGAAAAAGATCACAAGAAAAGAGTGCTACAACGTTGTGGTGTACGATGGAGGGGTTTTAAGACATATATCGCAAGGTAATTTATAGATAATCCTAAACAAAAGAAGAAAGCAACAGATGTATATATTTTTATAGATCCTGAGGTGTGGGAAAGATTTGTTGCAGCTAGGAGATCGGAAGAGTTTTATGTAATAAAGATTGTGATGTATTGTATGAATCTTTTTTTTAAATTGGTGATTCATTCATCCCGTCACCTGGGTTTGAACTCATGACCTCTCGGTCTTACATTATCACTTTTACCACTGGGGTGCCACTTCATTGGCTATCCACCAGGCTAAATTGCAATACCTCATTTTAAATTAAGGAGGTGAATCTTTTTATACATGTTTGCCAAGTCTAAATTGCAATACCTCATTTTAAATGATCAGGCTATCCACCAGGCTCAAAAGGAAAGATGGGCCAAAAATGTGCATGACCATCACTTGGGGCCCGGTGGTTATGCCTTCTGCCGCCAACTACAAGATAAGCAATCCTCTTATGGAGAAGAATCTAGTACAACTCAAGTTGATCATCCACCCCAACACTTGACATGGACTGATGCTAGAAAGAATTGAGCAGGTGAAATTGTCAACCCTGCAACTAAGGAGGTGGCACAAAAGATGGTAGTTTTATCCCAACTAAGTAAATAGTAACTCCCACAAACTTAGATTTATTTATATCTAATTGATATTTTGATTTAATATTTTTATTAATTATGAATAGATTGATCTCCACGAGTAAAGGAAGGAAGGAAAGTTCATCCCAACTGGCCACATGGATGAACTATTAGTTGCTCTTGGTACGAAGGAGCATCCTGGCCGTGTTAGGGGATTAGGAGCTGGCATAGGATTCAAGTCTTATTTTGGCCCTTCGCAATCTAAAAGAGGTCGTGCAGGAGGTCTTACACAAGACGAGGTTGAAGCATTAGTAGCGCAGAAAGTAAAATAAATAATGACTTCATTTCAGCCTACTCAACCTTCTCAACCTATTCATACTGTGCGTATCTCAAGTGATGAGGTACAAGCCCATGCTACAGTTGTAGAAGGTCATGGGAGCACTCCCAATGACCCACCACAACAATCTGCAGTAAGTTCTATATTAGTATGATATATATATGATATATATATATATGATAATATATATAGTTGTAACAGGTATCTTCTCTACTTCTTCTTATATAACTTATATTATTTCAATCTAGGTTGGTATGAACTGTAAACTTGCAGTGGAGGTTCCAGAATTTAATATTGTGGCAGAAGGCAAGGTGTACAACCTTGGTGGTACATTGCATTGCCAACAAATTGCTGATGACATTTGTCGTTTGTCCATCCATCTTGTGTATGACGGAATGGGGGACAAACCACTACCCATACCTAATCCTAAATATAGTACAGTTGAGAAGCAGAGGGTGCTATGGTGGGTTGGCCTAGACACTTAGTTATCAATGACAAGGTATACTTGAATTCTACCATGTTTTTCATATTTGACTGCATATATGAACTCGTGTAATAGAAGTATGTAATTTAATTAACAGGTTTGCAAACCAAAAAGTAAAAATTCTACTAGTCGTCCTCCTATGCCCAAGCCATCTATTATTCCAGAATCCACATTCGACGAGTTGGGAAGTAAATGTAAATGTTTGTATCGATACTTAGCCAACCAAAGCTCTGGACTACAAATGTTGATCAATTTAATAGAAGATGCAACTGGGAGGGACTTTGACAATTATATTTTTTTTGATGATATTATAGAGTTGTTCTGGTATGATTGGCTGAATACTTCAATATTAGAAGTATGGATAAGGTAAGGATCTATCAATATAGAAAATTCCAATACACATTTTTAGCTTATTTCTACATATGAAAATAATTACAAATGTTTAACAACCATTTATATATCGAGGCCACAAACTTTGATATAAAGAATGTTGGATTCTTAGTTCCTTCGGTCACTAGTCAGGTGGAGACACATGTTGAGGAAGTGGGTGAGTACTTCTCTGATGCATTCAAATATTTTGCTAGTGTGGGAAAGTAAATTATCCTAATTCCTTTTAACGTCCAGTAAGTATTATTATTCAATATAATTTTAATAATGAACAAATGTATTTATTTTGATGTTTGTTTTATTGTTACTCTGATCTAGACATTGGGAATTAGTGGTGATTGTCTCAAAATTCATGACTCTTTATTATCTTGACCCAATGGGAAAAACAACAAGGGGTCACAAACTGAAATTTCCAGCTATGGCGTAAGCATAAATATAGTTAATGCTTCAACATGATATTTCTGTTTAGAATTTCTATTTTACCAACTATCGTTTAATTGACAGGGGTATAAAAGCTTTTCGTGAAGGCGGAGGACAAATACCCACAAAATTAAAGACATTGACTTTGAAAAATGTCAAGGTAGCTACTTTGATAACTACTTAGTCTTATATGTATTAATTTTCAACTCTTATATGTCAACTCTTATAGTCTTCTGTTTATAGTAGTTTACTAACATTAAGTATAATTCGTTATTTGTAGTGTCCTATACAAAATAATGGTTGGGCTTGTGGCTACTATGTAATGAAATATATGCAAGTTATTGTCAAACAAGCATCAAATAACATTTAGACTATAAATCAGGTAATAAAGAATAACATCATAAATTTATAAGTGAGTTGTAGTCATTTTATAAAATATTAGCATGTGCATTTTCTGTTACAAATCTTTACAACTCATCCTTACACACGTGAGGAGTTAAATGAATTCCAAGAAGAGTGGTCAGATGCTTTTCTAAATGAAGTCAATATAGCATTAGAATAAATATAACAGTTACGTTCCATTTATGTATGTAGTTTCGGTACTCTTTCATATTTACTTTTATATCTGACATTTAATATCATCTCAGACTTGCAATCTATCATTTTGTAAATTATGATGTGACTATGTGTACTCAACTCAATATATGAATCATTTTTGTTATGAATGTGTGGTTTGGAATGGTAACGGTTGAGCATCAATGCTCCCTCTCCCATATCTTATTCTTGTTCTTCTATTTTGTTCTGTTCAGTTTCTGTAGAAATTTAAAAAAAATTGGACCCTATAGCATCGGTTTTCTTAAAAAACCAACCTTATAGGTGTCTTGGTCGTTCCCCGTAGAACGGTCGTGCTGCATAGAATGGTCGTGTTGGGATGAGGTAGAACGGTCGTGCCGCGTAGAACGGCCATGTTGAGATATGGTAGAACGGCCGTGCTGTGTAGCACGGCCGTGCTAATATAGACCAACACGGCTGTGCTAGGCAGCACGGCCATTCTATCATATTCCAAGACTCTATTGAGTCGGTTTTTTAGAGTCGGTTTTTTAGAGTCGGTTATTTAGTAAAAAACCATCCTTAGAAAGAATCTTTAGAGTCAGTTATTTAGTAAAAAACCAACATTATAGGGTTTAGGTACAGTTTCATTTCTCATTTAGGTTTAGTTTTTGAGAGCCTATAGGGTCGGTTTTTACTATACAAGGTCGATTTTTTTTGTTAAAAAAACTGACCCTATAGAGCAATTTCTGTAGCGACGGCCACTTAGGCGTCGGCTAAAAAGTGACACAATAGGCTTAAAACAACCGACGCTATAGACCATTTTTGTACTAGTGTCAGTCAACAAAACAATAAATTATAAAACACAAATCTAATGGGTAAGTCATAATCTCCCAATCTCTATAAGTTTGTGTTAATTAGAGACTTCAATTTAACTAGTATATAACCTAAGAACAACCAAACAACTTTTCCCCTGACATACAAACATAACCATATATCCAGATCAATATAGATAGTAAGAGTCTCTAGGATACATGACTTAGTTATGGTAACAACTCTGACTACGACATCCTCGCCACAATTCTCACTCAAATAATGGAGTATTTCTATGAGTAAATAGAAGATCTATAATTTCTAACTCTAGGAAAGTAGTTTACACACATGTAATAAATTTATGATTAGGTAAATATTAATAAGAACATACTACATAGGTATATATAGAATCATTATACTCGTAATCTAATCTCTCTATTCAATTATTTATTGTTTAACATAAATGAACAAAATCCCTAGGTATGGATATATACATACAAGGTATTTTTGAGATGTAAATTGGTTATTTAGTTATATTATACTATGTCAGTATATATGGATATCTAAAGAAATGAAATATCAGAAGGATGTTTTGAACTAAGTATGTTGTCTCCCTATGTATATCTAGGTAAGTATTGATTGCATATGTATACTTATATATATAACTGGAACCAATGTATCATATTTGACTAATTATGCATGTATTCATAAATACAACTTAAAACATAGGTTGATGATCTAGTCGTATTACAACAACAAAATGTAGTAGAACAAAATTATGAGGTCGATCATATATGACTTAGTTAATGGCCTAGATAAGACTATAATGGGAAATCAATGAATCATACTCATAAACTAGCTACCTATAATACTAATAAAATGATATTTGAAATACATATAATTCCAAGCCAAGAAACATTAAATAACCCTTGTACATTCTCTCTTTCTATATTCATGAGAAACTGGCATCTTTGATTTTTGTGGACATCTCGATTAGAATAGGTACAAGATTCTCGATTCTATCATTGAACTATTTTATTCCCTCTTGAATTTAGTTCATAAAATTTTGCAGAAGTGGTGAACCCAGTTTGTTTTTAGCCTTGTCCCTATCTTGAAGGTCACCACAATTATTTTAATATTGAATATTGTGGAATAATTGAATAAAATGCTTGGATTTGCACATTGACACAAAAATTAGATATGGGACAAGAGATTTGTCTCACTAGATTTGAGGTCATATCCTCCAACCCTAAACAGTGGATAATGGACATAGAGGTCCTTTAGTATAGATTACCCCTACATGAAAAAGTGCCATTATCTCATAGAGGGGAGAACTTTAGGCACCTAACCTTGGCAAAGACAAGATATTAGATTTCATATGCTAATGGATACATTATTTCCTTTTGAACAACTTGGTATGTTGATGTTAGTTTTTATAATCTCTTTAATATTTATAGATACCATTTTTAATTATTATTGTTAAACTAGCATGGTAATTAGATCATATTATTATTTTTACTATAGTCCACCAAGAAAACTTGATTATATTTGATTTCATAAATGTTAATTTTTATATAGCTCAATAATCATATTTATTACCAACTTTGCAGACCCATCTTCCCTTATTGGGTACATGTGTGGTTTTATTCCCTTTGGGAATTCATGGACATGTGATATGAAGAAGACCTAGAAGAGACATGTAAGAGATGTCCCCTATTGAAAATTAGACAAGGCCATACCTATTCTTAACATTGTAGTTTTTATGTATAAGTTTTTGTTGCTATGATGTGAAGTATGAATTATAAAAATTTTTGTTTATATATTCTATTATAATTTGTGAAAATTTGATCTTAAAGATTGGGTGTTTACAGAAATATATCAGAGATATAAGCATTCAACACTCATGCAGATCTCCTGGAAGTTAGGGTTAAATTACTAATATATCTAGAACTTAGGCAAATAGTTTACAACCAGCCTAAACTTTTTCTAGCTCCACTTACCTAAGATACAAATAGAACTTAGGTGGAACTAATTTCACTAAAAAATTTCTAATACACCAATTAGTGAAGATGTACCATAACCATGTTATTAGAGGTAATTTGAGTCTAGAGTATATGATTACAACATTTGAAAAACCTCCTAGATGAATATGATACTAGATGACCCAAGCTTGACTTTTTAATTCCCCTTTGGCAGAGAACAATGTCCTTTTTCCTATTCCATAAGTGTAGGTACCCTAGTGATCCTTTAGGTTCGATGGAGATCTTATCTTCATCATTGAAACCATAACATGTTTCGCTAAATCAATTGGTCTCAAAACTTGATCCACTTGTACATTTATAACCTCTAGTGTTACTTTTCTAAATGCCTATTTTTACAAAAAAACTAACACTTCATGCCTATATCATTGGTTGGTAAAGCACAAACATCACTTTTGGTTATGTCTTTCCAATTAAAAAAACATGGGTATAATTGATATTATAATGTAGATCTTTTTGGTAAAAATGATGTCACACAGTCCACAAAATTCAAAATTTTGTGGCAAAATTTGACATAGACATTTAACATCGGATGTACAGCAACTGACATCACAACCCTTCATGTGAAATGTTCAAAACAATGGACGAAATATACCTTCGTAGTCAATTTCTTAATAAAAACTAATGATAGAGGTTACACTTTATCGTCGGTTGGAAACCTAGAAATCGATGATAGTCGTCATTATCCCTAATAAAGAATGCCAAGCTCAATTCATCAGTTTGGTCAAAAAAATCAATGATAGAGGGTAAACTCTATCGTAGGTCTGACACTAAGAAATTGAAAAAATATGTTCTTATCCCTAATAAAATTCCAACCTCATTAAGACATATGTCGCCAATATCTAGGAAAAGAACAAATGATGTAACCCAATTTGGGGAGGAAATATTTTTTAATGGTTACGTTGCGGGAATCATATACCATCTGTTATTTAGGTAGGAACTCACTCCAGAAGCCTTCTATAGGTAAAAAATGTCACGGTAGATATGACCTACTATGTTATCTTTATAGAGAAAAACTAGAGACAAAGGCTTTCTAAAGGTTTCTTTGTTAAACTATAATTTTTAAAATGCATGTATAGTTGTTTGTTTGGCTTTTTTAGAATTTTTCATATAAAACATTTTACATTATGTTTGGTATCATTATGCATATTAGTATAAAATTTATGTTTAGTAATGTCTGAGATACCAACACCCAACCTAATTCATGATGATAAATTCTAATAAATGACTAATAGATGTGTATCATAGAGACCGACCCTAAAATCTAAACCTTAAATTCTAAATCATGGTGTTGTCCTAGAAACACTTATGAGATTGACTCATTATGAGTAAACCCTAGATACTCCCTTGTTTGGCACTATTCTTGAACCCTTAACTCACTTAGGATGTAAGTGTATAATGTGTATTCCATTTTTAAGATTTTTACCAACACTTCCATATTTGTTCTCTAAGTACATATGTAGGTGGGTATTTTCCCATCTACATCGATGTACTTCAAGAACTATAGGGAAATATTGTCAAAATATTCTTGAATAATGAATACACATTATACACTTACTAGTGAAATTAGGTGTTCAAGAATGGTATAGTTGGTACACGTTCATTTCATAAACTCTAAACCTTGATATGTAAACCCTAAACCCTAATCTCTAAACTCTTATATCTAAATACCTAATTGAATATTGATTTTATCTATCATCATAGAATGGACTAATTATGGATGTTCATTCCTAATTGTTTCACTCTAGAGTTCATTAGGTCTTGATCAGTTTATAAGATTTGTGGAGGAACATAGAAAATGACATGGAGATATTTTCTATTTCCATGTACGAATTGTAGAACAACTTGAAATTCCACATTGTTGACACAATCAAAAGTTATATCATGTGCAATGGGATTGTACATGGCTATACATAATGGTGTTGGCTTCAAGATATTTCTACTATGTGATCAATAGAGGTCGATAGTAGTACTTGTGTTGAAGAAACAATTGTCGATGTGTTGATGTGAACGAACCAGTTCTGATAGACATGGTTTATGCAATGCTAGATAGTTGTGTACTAAATCATATCAAATCACCATCCTTATTTAGAAACACTTTGCATGGCCCTGACAGATCATTCTACTTAGGTTGTACTATATTTAAAAATCTTAGCAACGCGTTGGGATTGTATACTCTAAAGGCTAACAATAGTTGGAACGACAAAAGCTTTACATATTTGTTGTATTTACTGAAAGAAATTCTTCTAGAAGAAAATGATCTTTCAATCTCAACATACAAAATAAAGAAATTATACCCAATGGGAATGGAGGCTAAGAAGATATGTGCATGGTTGAATGACTGTGTTATTTCAAAAGGACTATATCAATTTGAAAGATTGTTCAAAATGTGGGGCATCAAGGTATAAAATGTTGATTTTGGGTAAGGCAAAAATTGACTCTCCCACAAAGGTGATATGGTTACTACCTATAATACCATGATTTTAACACTTCTTTTTCAATATTATAGATGTGAAAAATTTATATTGGCATGCAGAGCAAAAAAATAATGAAAGGATCCCATGACGTTCGTCTGATTCCCCATATAGAAGAAAATTGATTTATTATACTTTCAATTTGGTGAAGAAGTGAGGAATCTAAGACTTGGTATTTATACTGATGATAAGAATCCATACTACACATTAAGTAGAAAACATATCATTTTCCCTTTTATGATTCTTATATATAATCTCCCTCCCTGGTTGTGTATGAAAAATAATGACTCATTTTGTCCTTTGTTGCATGAATCAAACAACCTGGCAATGGTATTGATATTTTCTTAAACCTATGATTGATGAGTTAAAAAAAACTTTAGCAAGAAGGTGTGATGACCTATGATACTTTACATAGAGAAACATTTCATTTGCATGTTATGTTGTTTTACACTATTAATGACTTTCCAACATATAGAAATTTTTCTAGATACAGTGTAAAAGGATCCAATGTATGCCCTATATGTGAGGAGATCACTGCTTTAATATGACTGCAAGACTGTATATCCAAGTCATCATAGCTTTCTTCGAAAAGTTAATCTTTATCAAAGGTTGCACAAAGCATTCAATGGCTCAAGTGAGGAACATAGTGCCTCTAAACTTGTATTAGGAGAGGATGTTAATAAAAGAGTAATATACTTATTCAATGCATTTGGTAATAGATCACAATGTACTATTCCCACATGGAGTGAAAAATATTTATTCAAGAACATTTCAATATTTTGGAATCTTCCTTATATGAGTTCTTTATCAATTAGGCATTGTATTGATATCATGCATGTTGAAAAAAATGTCTATGATAGCATTAGTGATACTTTGTTGACTATACTAGGTAAGACTAAATATGGAATCAAATCTAGAACAGAACTACATGAAATGGGTATAAGGAAAGAATTAAAAATAGAAATTAGTAGTGATAAAAAATATATTTACCTCCTGCTTGTTACAAATTGTCTATATAAGAGAAGAAAACTTTTTACAAGTGCTTTGTTAATGTTAAGGTACCATGGGGATACACTTCCAATATCCTTAGATCAGTATCAATGAAGGATCTAAAGCTAATAGAACTTAAAATGACCAAAACTCTAATAGGTCTTAAATCTCATGATTTTCACACTCTAATGCAGCAAATGTTGCCCGTGGAATTTGGATCTATATTGCCGAAGCATGTAAGATTTGGAATCACCAGCCTTTGTTTTTTCTTCAACACTCTATGCGGCAAAGGTATTGATCCTGAGAATCTTAAAATTTTGCAAAGAGAAGTGGTCATTACCCTATGCCAACATGAGATGTATTTTACTCCTTCATTCTTTGATATCATGATACGTCTTGTTGTCCATTTGACTAGGGAAGTAAAAAATGTTGGGTCTAATTTTCTTGCATTGGATGTATCATTTTGAATGGTACATGAGTATTTTTAAAGGTGATTTCACAATCATTATCAGTCTCAAGGGAGTATTATTGAGGGTTATGTGACTAGACTTTTGCAATGACTTTCCTGGTTGTGACAAAGTCATGCCAATAAAAATCACATTGAAACTTATTCCGACAAAGGGACTTTAGGAGCATGAGTGAACATAATTAGCCGTGAGTTTTAGGAACAAGCACACTTATATCTTTTACATAATATCTACAAAGTATGTATTTATATCACAAAACATACCAATTTATCAAGACAAAACATCCTCAATCTAGTTTAATGTGACTTGCTAGAGAGCATAATAAGACATTTATTAGCTAGTTTGAAGATAAAGTGTTCCATCAACTATCTCAAACCCCAAATAATGTTACTGAAAATATCAAATGACTCACCTTTAAGAGAAAAACGAATATTATATCTTCAAAAAGAGTTTTACATAGATGGTTTTTAATGTTGCACAAAATGTCAAGATGATAAGGTGTTGTCCAAGAGATAGTTGGGCCACACTTCCAATATCTTCATTGTATTTCTAATGTAAAGGATAAGGGTTCATCTGAAACTAAAATGTCATATTACAGTATCATTGAATACATATGTAAATTTGACAAAACAAATTTATCATTCCCGTCTTTAGGTGTAATTGGGTTGATAAAAACACAATAGTTGTAGTGGATGAATTTGGGTTTCACATCAGTGAATTTTGATAAGATTGGAGAGAAGGGTGAACCACTGATAATGACACCACAAGAGAAGCAAATATTCTATATTGATGATCCTGAAAACAGAAAATGGTATGTCATTCTTCATGGGAAAAGGAAGTTCATTGCATATTGTATAGATGAAGAAGAGTACTATGACAAGTATGATGACTCCAGTCCATTCTTTTTTTTTGCATCCAATCTCTGACTTGTTCAGCTCATACTAACAAGTAGATTATCCATTGACAAAAATAGGACAAACCTTAACTAGGATAAAAATCTTTACCATTAACAAGCAAGAGTTTGACTGTTTAAACTAAGGATGATGAGGGGAAACACAATCATCTAAACACAATATCTTATGATAAACTGGAAAAGGCAGCATCCTTTAGCTTCTCTCTCAGATTCGAGCAGTGTGAGGACATCACCTTCCCTGACAGGGCCCTTAACATTCCGCATGATCAGACGATTCTGGTCATCAAGAAACTTGACCCTGACCTGGGTAACTTGCCCTATGGAACCAGTCTTGCCCATCACTTTCGCCACCACAGCAAGCTTGATTTGACTATCCATCCTGCAACGGAGACCTAAACTCCCAAGGAGGCTGAGTACATGTTCTAGATTTTGCAATACTCTAGTCCATTCTTAGTTGGCTTGCCAATTGTAAATGTTGAAGCTAACATTGACTAATATACAAGTGGAGATCACACCTAAGGGATATTTATTGATCAACAATCCGACCAATACTTGAGGCATGCATTTTACTTTCTTTATTATAATTATATATGTTTCAAATGCTTCATGGGTATTTTACATTCTTTATGACTTATGTTTCATTATTTTAATATGAAACTTTTTAGACATTGTCAGACTATGAGGATGAGCACTATCAGGATGAGTAGGTGGTGGTATGCATCATGAGGATGAGTATGGTGCAACTTGTATTGTTTTATTACATAGATGTGCATCTTACATACTCTATCAATTATAAGTTACATTTTTTTATCACCAATATGTGTTTCTTGAAATTTTTTAAGATGAGAAGTCTGAGGAGAAGGATGATCATTCATGTAAAAAGAAGCATCATATTGATGAACAAGGTAGTAGCATAAAGGGGAAAATGTCTAAAGCTAGTCATTGACATTGATGAAACAAGAAATCCTAGTTCTTTTAAGCAATATTCAGAGGTTAATATTTATTTCAAATTAGATACAATGATAGAATCTTTGCATAATTTTGATCCTTCCATTAAGGACCCCATATGCAAGGACAAATCTATAAAATATTTTGTTTTTTAAATATGTTTACAATTCCAATTTTTTAAAAATATGCCACTAAGTATATGAACTTTTGTAGAACATCTTTGACATTGCTGAAAAATTACATTATAAAAAGATGTTGCAAAAATGTGGGAGGATATTGAGGAATCATATGAAAAATATGACGAGAATACATAATGAGCCACAAGAAGAAGAAGCTTGCCGCTGAGAAATGGACCTATCTTGATAAAAATGTGTGAGAAGCCTTTCTTGCTTCAAGACAAAGTGATGAATTTAAGGTATTACGCCTCATTTAAAATACATTCCTTTGATTAATCAAATGAATTCTATGTATTATGTACTAAATATATGATTTGGAATTAATAGGATTTATATGAAGCTAAAAAAGAAAGGCATAAAAAGAATGTGTACAACCACAAGTTGGTTCCATGTTTCTATGTCTGGTGTTGCCAACAAGAGAGCAAGCATCTTCTTCTGAGCAGCCTACTCATGGGTCTGCTAAGTCTTCTACTACTCCATTAACTCTATCTCACCATGAGGCATGGATAGATGTGAGAACAAGCCACTCTGGAGAAGTACCCAACCCCGCAACCACATAGGTGCCTACAAAATTAAAAAAATCAACTCTTAGAGTGCATCTTATTTTTTGACCTTAATTGTTATATTATACTGACTAATTACTATACATGATGATTACTAGGAGCTCTATAAGAAAACAAAAGAAGGCAAGTTCATCCCTAAAGTCCAAAGGGATAAATTGATGGTTTCTCTAGGTACTTTAAAGCATATGGTTGTGTTAGGGGAACTGGGGTTGGTGTATCCATAAGATACTCTTTTAGCACATTAGAGCAAAAGTGCAGCTCTATCAAGAAAGGCGGATTGTCACGAGAGGAAGAGGACATGATTTCAAAGAGAATAGAAGAAGTTTGGAGATAGTTTTAGGCTTCTTAGTCTCAACCTCCTCAAATAATACCTCATCCTCGTTGCTCATCTTGTAAGGTGGATCCTCCTCACAAAAAAGATGGTTGGGAGTAATCCCATGGACCCATTCGACACACCTAATGTAAGTTTGTTTTGATATAATAACCTTTCATGTGAATTTATAATATGTTGTGTTTGGGTATATATAACACTATATATAAAATTTTAAGTGTTGAATCCATGTCATCTTGCATTACTAGAACCTAGCTTCGGCATTGGTGCACTGGGTCATGCTTTCTCACCCCTTCCTCATGACACAATTCATGATGCTCCAATGTCTACCAATACAGTTCATGTGACTATTAGGCTTTTCTACCCAAATTAGAGACAAACACAACTACCATATGGCCAACCCAAGTGCGACATGATAGGAGATGCACACAAGACGTGGTTGTGTAGGCCAAAGCTGGAGTTGTATATGATAACGCATAATAAATTTACATTGCATTTGCATTTGTGATTCATGTCTATTTGTGTATATAATTGGCAACTGATATGAGAATACATGCAAATCATAGTACTTAAGAACCCCCCTAAAGTTTCTCAGCTAGTTCCTCCTCAATTATCTGCTTGGATTGCAAATAACCTATTCAAATTGCTAGGTCCTAAGTGTAGGGGGTTGCCACTATGGTTACACAATATAAAAGAATGGTCTAATATGATGGTTCATATCCAAGAGGATATTGCAGGTCAAAATCACAATACTAGTCTATTCTTGATAGATATTGTGGATCTATTTAGTTATGATTGGTTGAATATAATTGGGACATAAATTTTGGTATGGTGAGATCTTATGGATAAATTGTTGGATTTTGTGGGAAAATATGTGCGGAGGAAGCAACAAAAATTCCACTCAACCCAAAACAGGATCTCGTTGACAACAGCGTATTTAGAAGGAGTGTTTGCGGGATATACCTTATCACAGAGCAAGTCCGGCGATGTCCCACTGCACGACGGTGCAATGTTGCTGACCTACACGGACGAAACTTCTCTCCGGTTCCCTATCGCAGGAAGATTCGGTGGCGCTCCTTTCGTGTGATGATGTGCGTCACTCATAACGCGCACGAATGGTCGTTGCTTCCCTCCGAATGCAGGCGTCTCAGCGTCTGCATCTCTACTTCATCCACGTGGATGGACTGGAACTCCTCGTCGCGCTTCCTAAGCCGGCGGGAAGGAGTCGTGTCTGTGCGGCGCCGTGCTAGTGGCGCGTTGCTCTCCTTTCTCTCCTAAGGTCAGTGACGGCTAGGGTTTACATACGAGAGCGTAAACTAAAACCGTCTCTCGATATCATATATAGATATCGGCCGTCAATCCTCCTTTAAATAGGAGACGAAGGGAAGTAGGGTTTCCTAAACCCATCAGTAAATAGAAACACTACGTTAATTAAAACGCTTGTGGATTAATTAGAATATTCTGGAATTCATTAATTAACCAAATAATCACATTAATTGATTAATTAATATCTGACTCCATGCAATCGCTTGGGATGGCTCTATGGGCATATATACCAACAGACTCCCACTTGCACTTAGAGACAATCACTCCAATATTATTCTAATCGATTACATAAACATTTTAGTAATCAATGTGATTTAGAGCAATTCAAATCAAATCAAATCCACAATTATACTCCTATTCCAACACATCCTATGTGTGTGACCCGGTAGGCTCCAAATTACGTTGGCAGTGATATCCATAATCATATTATGATTTCACAAGTAATGATTGGTATCTAGCAAGACTTCATTGCCACCCAAGTAATTGGATAAGTTGGAGAACAACTTAACCTATCATTCATGACTGGTGTTATAGTGATTGTATAGTTCTTTTGTCACAGATATCCAGATTGAACTCGAGTCATGGAATTGTTATCCTTTTCAACATTCAATCCATGTTCCTTGAACTAGAGCAGACAGTCTGAGATATATGTAAGCTCAATATCACATATTGACTCACATCAACATGGCCATGCATTTCTCAGTCTTGCTTATCAAGTGTCTGGAATATCAAACTCCTGTAGGAAGGACAAATTCCATCTACATCACTCACAGTCATCCCCATGTGTCACAGTGCACCTAAGCACCATCTTTATGGCAATCCTTATTCAGTACCACGATGGATGATGTCAAAGTACACCGAAGGACATGTGATAAGTGTAGTGACTTCAGGTCTAAGAACCACAATCACCACCATCATTATGAGATGTGACTCTAACTACCAATCATGGTATCCATGTGTCACTCTCAAGGGGGGTCTATTCGATACACTGTTCTCTAACAAGTATCTATGTATTTGGTTTGATATCTCCATATCATGGATAATGATATTCTTCCATCAAACAACATACATTTTAATCTTATGTGTTATTGATGTCTATGGATATTTCCACAATAACAACTGATTAGGGATAAAACAAGAATACATACTCTTAGCATACATATGATCTCACTGTTTAGGTCATCAACCCGAAGACATATGTCATTGAGTATATTATTCTATAGACATCTATAAGTTCTATGGTCATCTCACAATATAAAACACAAACATATAGATTGGAAACTTGCCTTTATTGATATGATCAATGTAGTATTACAAATCATTTACATAGTATCACATTACAATCATTGAATGATAGTCTCTATGGGCATACATACTAATAGATTCCCACTTGCAATTATACCCAATCACTCATGAATCTCAATCCAAGTGATCAAACATGTTCGTCATGTTTCTGCTATGAAATTGCTTTTGCGAGCGGGCCAGCCACATTGCTTTCTGTAGGTACTCTGCAAATCTTCACATCTCCTCATTGTACGATCTCTCGTATGAGATGGAACCATCATAGAATATGTTTGGAATGTTGGTGCGATCTTG
Source organism: Alisma plantago-aquatica (assembly GCA_963693085.1). Lineage (NCBI taxonomy): Eukaryota > Viridiplantae > Streptophyta > Magnoliopsida > Alismatales > Alismataceae > Alisma > Alisma plantago-aquatica. Next base: position 104,634,254 of record OY856415.1, on the reverse strand, counting down.
GTTCTTTAGCCTGTGCAATTGCTCCATTGTTGTCACAAAACAACTCAATCGCATCACCAGCACTTGGAACCACTCCAAGTTCAGAAATGAACTTCTTGATCCTCACAGCTTCCTTTGTAGCATTAGATGCAGCAATATATTTGGCCTATGTTGTAGAATCCTCAACCGTCTCTTACTTGGAACTCTTCCAGCTCATAGCTCCATTATTCAAGCAAAACACAAATCCAGATTGTGATTTGTAGTCATCTTTGTCAGTTTGGAAGCTAGCATCGCTGTAACCCTTTACCACGAGCTCTTCCTCACCGTCGTATACCAAGAATTGATCCTTAGTCCTTCTCAAGTACTTTAGGATGTTCTTTATGACTGTCTAATGGCGTTCACCTGGATCTGACTGATACCAGCTCATCATGCTCAAAGCATACGACACATCAGGATGAGTACATAACATCGCGTACATGATAGATCCAATTGCTGATGCATATGGAATCTTACTCATGTGTGCCCATTCATCACATGAACTAGGACACTGGGCTTTAGAGATTGTAACCTCATAGGACATGGGCAAGTTACCTCTCTTAGAACCCTCCATGTTAAACCTCTTTAGTACCTTGTCAATGTATGTGCTCTGGCTTAGGCCTAGAAGCCTTCTAGATCTATCTCTATAGATCTTGATCCCTAGTATATAGGATGCTTCGCCTAAATCCTTCATAGAGAAGGTCTTCCCTAGCCAACCTTTTACTATCTGAAGAGTAGGGATGTCATTTCCCATCAATAGTATGTCATCCACATACAATATGAGAAATACAACGGTGCTCCCACTAACCCTTTTGTAAACACAAGGTTCGTCTTCATTTTGACTAAAGCCAAACTTTTTGACTACTTCATCAAAATGTAGATTCCAGCTCCGAGATGCTTTCTTCAATCCATAGATTGACCTTTGTATCTTATAGACTTTATTGGCTTCCTTTGGATCGATAAAACCCTCAGGTTGTGTCATGTACACATCCTCGAGTAAATTCCCATTAAGAAATGTTGTTTTAACATCCATCTGCCAAATCTCATAGTCATGATAAGCTGCACTGGCAAGCATGATCCTGATGGATTTAACCATGGCAACTGGTGAGAAGGTCTCGTCATAATCAACACCTTAAATTTGACAGAATCCTTTCGCAACCAATCTACCTTTACAGGTTTGAAAATTTCCATCCATGTCAGTCTTCTTCTTAAAGACCTACTTGCACCCTATGGGTCTTACCCCTTTGGGTGGATCCACCAAGGTCCATACCTTATTGGTGTACATGGATTCCATCTCAGATCTCATGGCTTTGAGCCATTTCTCATATTCTGGTCCCTTAGTAGCTTCTAGATAGGAAGTTGACTCATCTGCTATGTCCAATTTGTCACTGTCTTGAGTCACGAGAAATCCAAATCTCTCAGGCTCAAGTCGTGTCCTACTAGACCTACGAGGTTCCTGTGTTACATTTGGAATTTGAAATTCCACAACAACTTGTGAGTCTTCATGTTCCTTATGTACCTCCTCAGGTTCTCTACTTTCTTGTTGGTCTCGAACTTCTTCGAACTCTACATTCCTCCCACTAATTCCTTTGGAAATAAATGCCTTTTCAAGAAATACAACAGTCCTAGCAACAAACACTTTGTTGTCAATTGGTGTGTAGAAGTAGTATCCCCGAGTTTCCTTGGGGTATCCAACAAAATAGCATTTTTCCAATTTGGGTCCAAGCTTTTCAGGAAATTGTTTCCTAACATAAGCTTCACATCCCCAAATCTTTAACATAGACAAATTGGGACGATTCCCATTCCATATCTCATATGGTGTCTTTTGAACCGATTTGGAAGGTACACGGTTAAGTGTAAACGTTGTAGTTTCAAGAGCATATCCCCAGAACAATATTGGAAGTTTGGCTGAACTCATCATTGATCGTACCATGTCTAATAATGTATGATTCCTTCTTTCTAACACACCATTATGTTGTGGTGTACCAGGTGGAGTCCATTATGATACAATACCATGATATCTTAGAAGGTCCTCAAACTCTTGGCTTAAGTATTCACCACCTCAATCTGAACGGAGTGCTTTAATACTCTTACCAAGTTGCTTCTCTACTTCATTCATGAAAGTCTTGAACATTTCAAGAGTTTCTGACTTGTGTTTCATAAGATATATATAGCCATACCTACTAAGGTCATCATTGAAGGTAATGAAGTATTGATAGCCTCCTCTAGCATTTGATCTAAAAGGTCCACATACATCAGTATGTATGAGCCCTAGCAGATCACTGGCTCTCTCACTGTGTCCAGTGAAAGGAGTCTTGGTCATCTTTCCTAATAAACAAGCCTCACATGTCTCTAATGATTCAAAATCAAAAGAGTCTAGATAACCATCTTTATGGAGTCTAGATATGCGCTTCTCGTTTATGTGCCCAAGATGACAATGACATAAGAATGTTTTGTTTGAGTTGTCAAGTTTTAACCTTTTAGTATTCACGTTGTATATGCTGGTCTCAAGTTCTAATAAGTAGATACCATACGACATAGGGGCATTTCCATAAAAGATCTCATCTTTAGATATAGAAATAATTCCATTCTTAATGTGAAATTCAAATCCACTCTTATCCATACAAGATACAGAAATAATATTTCTATTAATGGAAGGTACATAATAGAAATTCTCTAATTCTATTACAAGTCCCATAGGCAAAGATAAACTAATAACTCCAACTGTGGTGGCAACAACTCTTGCTCCATTAGCAACCCACAGTTCGACTTGACCCTTTCGTAAAGGCTTACTTCTTATCAGATCCTGCATATTAGAACATATGTGAGATCCACATCTGGTATCCAGTACCCATGATGAAGAAATATTTAAGTTTATCTCAATAACGTATATACCTGAAGTGGAGATCTCTATCCCCTACTTCTTCTTCCTCAGTTCCTCTAGGTAGAGAGGACAATTTTTTTTCCAATGTCCAGGCTGGTGACAATGGTGACAACTTCCTTCTTTGGAGATCCCACCTTTAGCTTTGAGCACGGATTACTTTGGCTTCTTCCCAGCTTTAGAACCTTTCTTAGCCTTGCCTTTGCCTTTTGACTTTCCCTTTTCCTTGCTAATCACCATCACAGACTTGGGCTTGTCTTTCTTCATTTGTGCTTCAACTGTCCTCAACATGCCCAACAATTCTGACAACGGCTTGTCAAAATTGTTCATGTTTTAGTTCATGACAAAATGATTATATGATTTAGGCAACGATTGTAGAATCACATCAGTGGCCAAATTGACCTAGGGTAAATCCTTGCTTGGATAGGCTTTCCACGTACCCAATCAAGGTGAGTATATGGGTGCCAACTGAGTCTCCCTCTTTCATCTTGCTTTTGAACAAAGCCTTTGAGACATCATATCTCTCCTGTCTTGCTTGATGTTGATACATGTTCTTAAGATGTGTTACCATCTCCATGGCATTCATGTTCTCATGCTACTCTTACAACTCATAGTTCATTGAGCACAACATCAGGCACTTGACATCCACGACATCATCAAGGTGCTTCTTGTAAGCATCCTTTTCAGCCTTGGGCGCATTTACGGTGGGTTCCGCTGGCTCTGGTGTTTCAAGGACATAGAGCTTACGCTCATGTGTGAGAACAATTCTCAGCATCCTAAACCAGTTTTGAAAGTTGGCTCTGGTGAGTTTGTCCTTCTCAAGAATCGATCGCAACGAGAAAGTGTGAGTGTTGTTTGCCATTTGATTGCTACAAAAGAAAAATTTTCATTTAGTCCAAAATATTTTGACTTGTAAAGATTTGATAAATGACATTAATTAGGCCTTTAATTAATTATGCTCCCACTATTTTATTCAAATCGATATCCCTCACTATCAACTCGGAAGATTGCAATGCACAACCTTCTAGTGAGCCAAGACCCAAAATAATTGGTTCAATGCCCAGCCAACGCCGACGTCAAAGACCAAGTACTAAGGTAGGTAACTTTTGCCAATTGCATCATATGCAACTCTTGGATAGATGATCATGCACAACTCCTTGCCATGATGCATCTGTGTGCCTCTAGGTACTTGATCCCATCAAGGTTCCCTAGTTAAGTCCAACCCATAAGCCAACACGATGAGTGTGCACCCTGCAGAGGCAGACCCACACACCCACCATCATACTTCCACGAGATAGACAGTGTACCAAGCGGAGGCATGCCCACACATAGTCGATCAAGCTTTTCATGTGTGTTGCTTTATGGAAGGCAACTAAAACTTAATATTATTAATTGAGGGGTTTTATTAATACATATACATATCCAAACACCACATACTTATAGTATGTATCATATACTACTATATCCACAACCACAAACGATAGACATGCAATCATAAACACAAATACATCAGTTATGGTCATACTATTGTAATCCTTTGGAGAAACAAAGGATTACGGTCCACCTATGGTCTTATGCATCTCATGCAACACCTGTGAATCAACCTGTAAGCCTGTAATGATCAACATTACAATGAACAACTTCATGGATGCTTTGTGAGGTTGGAACTTCAAGTTGCTTCTTGGAATTGGATCTTCTTGTTGCTTCTCCATGGACGCTCCTTGGAGTTGGATCTTCAGGTTGCTTCTTGGAATTAGATCTTCATGGTGCTTCTCCATGGACACTCCTTGGAGTTGGATCTTTAAGTGGCCTCCTTACATCAAATTTACAAAAACTAAAACTAGTCATATCTCTATTACATCGTATGAGTACAAATATAAAGGAAAAAAATCAATTACACTTTGAAATAAGAGATGAGGCTCGACATGCAAGCCGAATACATTATACAAAGGATCCATATACAACCATTATACATCCATAGCATTCACAAATAAACATATCCACAAGATTGACATCCACATTCATCCACAACATTCACAAAAGGGGATACGAGGTCATAACCGTGTATGCATTCACCACATAAAATAGATGTTAAAGGTGACGTGTATGTTATCATAGGTATATCTACATATATATATATACATATTAAAATTGCAGTACTTGTAATGCGGGACATTCCCCATTAAATAAATTTTTGACTCCCACGCAGATAATGCGGGGTACACAGGGGCAACGCCCCTATGCGGGGATCCTGCTGCCCGGTCAGCGGGCGGGGGTCGAGGGGAGGCCGCCCCATGCGGGGTCTCAGGGGTAGAGCCCGTGAAAGGTCTACGAAATTTTACTTCTGTGTACTTAGGAAAATCAATATTTTCCAGTCACCCCGTCCAAAACGTCAAAAATAGAAACATGCGGCGTATGTGGAATTAGGTTTAGATTTACACATTAGCAGTTTTAATTCGCATCGTATGCAACATAAAAATAGTATACAACGATTCGACCATATCGAAACAAATCCAAATACGTCATAGATAGATGCTTCTCTAATACCACTATTGGATTTTGTAGAGAAAACATGCGCGGCGGAAGCAACAAAAATTTCACTCAACCCGAAACAGGATCTCATCGACAACAACGTATTTGGAAGGAGTGTTTGCGGGATATACCTTATCACGGAGCAAGTCCGGTGATGTCCCGCTGCACAATGGTGCAACGCTGCTGACCTACACGGACGGAACTTCTCTCCCGTTCGCTGTCACAGGAAGATCTGGCGGTGCTCCTTTCGTGCGATGATGTGCGTCACTCATAACGCGCACGGATAGTCGTCACTACCCTCCAAACACAGGCATCTCAGCGTCTGCGTCTCTACTTCGTCTACATGGATGGACTGGAACTCCTCGTCGCGCTTCTTAAGCCGGCGGAAAGGAGTCGTGTCTGTGCGGCGGTGTTCTAGTGGCGCGTTGCTCTCCTTTCTCTCCTAAGGTCAGTGACGGCTAGGGTTTACGTACGTGAGCGTAAACTAAAAGCGTCTCTCGATATCATATTTAGATAACGGCCGTCAATCCTCCTTTAAATAGGAGACGAAGGGAAGTATGGTTTCCTAAACCCATTAGTAAACAGAAACATTGCGTTAATTAAAACACTTGTGGATTAATTAGAATATTTTGGAATTCATTAATTAACCAAATAATCATATTAATTGATTAATTAATATCCGACTCCATACAATCGCTTGGGATGGCTCTATGGGCATATATACCAACATAAATAACTCATTAAATATATGTGAAAAATATGTTTATTTGTTTTCTGATACAGTAATCCTTACATATATATTTAGCATCAACTTATGTATGATGTGTGGACAGTTCGCATTAACTAATGTGGTATTTCTAGTTTCATCATTGGTTAGCAGTCTAGATAGAGAACCAACATCTATTGGTGATACTTCTCCACCACTTTAAATATTTTGGTACTATAGGAAAAAGTGTGATTATAACTCCTATCAATGGTAAGTAAGCTTTAGGTACTTTTCTTATACTTTTGACTTATGAATTATATTTCATTGTGGAATTTGAGTTTTCTTTTATTTGTCTCTTTTCACTCAATAATAAGCATTGGGAGTTGTTGGTAATTATCTCTGAGATTCTCTCTGCGTATTATCTAGATCCTTTGGGTAGCAAAATAGGGAGTGGAAAATACCCAATGAAAATGACATCAGTAACATAAGTAACATTGTTTGTCCGTTAATATTTGTTAATATTTTCATCATTACATTATTGTCTATTAATTCAATTACATATATTATTTTAGCTTATACGGGTTTAAAAACATTCAAAATGGCTGGAGGAAAGGTGGATATATTAAGCCAATGATTAACTTAGAAGAATGTTAAGGTAATTTTTAGACTCCAATACATATATATGTCAACTATGCTTACTATTAATTGTTAATATTTCACATAACTATAAATTTACAGTGCCCTATACAAGATAATAGTTTGGGATACATATAATAAATGATGTGGTACATAGACCTAATTGTCGAACATCACTAGACATCCATTGCATACAAAAGATAATCTATATAGTCTTGAATCATAAGCAAATACTCTTATTTGATATTATAAAAAAATCAAACTCTTGAATTATGTCATTATCTTTGCATCTACTTGGCATGACACAGTCCTATGAAAAAAGAAGTGCTAGATGAGATACAAGAATAGTGGGAACAATCATCCTTTAAGGAAGTCAACTTTGCTATTTTTTGAGTTTTCTAAATATTGATTTCATTATTTCTATATACATGTGATGTGATGGTTATGACTTTTTGTAACTTTAAATTTGATGCTAGAGAATTGTTGTTGCATATGTAGATGATGTGTGTATATATACATGTGTGTGAATGAATGTGAAGAGGAATGAAAACAGTAAGAATTGCATTTGTACATATGATGAGAATGGAATTGGAAAATGAAACTACATGTGTTTTCTGAATTGCATATTTATATGGGAATGGAATTAAGTATTGATGATAATGAAAATGCATGTGTGAATGAATTTTGTGGGTGTGGACTCTTGTGTGTGTTTACTATTACATGTTTTTTAGGTATGCTGGCCTATTATCAAGCTGAACACAGGATAAAATCTATAGTTGTAATGAACATGTTCTGCTTCTTGCTGAACAGCCGGATAGAAGAAGGTATGCAAATTGCTATATAAAAAAAACATTCGTGTAGCACTGGTTGCTATATAAAGGTCAACATATTAGATTTGCATCGTCGTTTTCCATAAAAAACTGACTCCACAAAAATCCTATCCGTTCAAATAGAACCTACAATGTCAAATATTTTAGATAAACGAGGACTATCATTCTATATATAGTGTCAATTTCTTTGCTAGGAACCAACGACACATATCTGTGTTGTACGTTCCTTCTATATATAGTGTCAATTTCTTTGCTAGGAACCAACGACACATATCTGTGTTGTACGTTCCTTTCTGTTGAACCGAAGATTATAATCATCCAACAATCTTATAATTGTTGTTCATAATTATAGTGTCACTTACTAACCGACATTATTGGTCCAATATAGCCAACCCTATATGCGATATATGGAAGTCGTCATCCCCGGACAAGCTATGTTGCATGCATACAACAACCCTATATTGCCAGCGGATTTGCTGGTCCTGGTTTTACAAGACTTGGCTGCTTCTTATTCAAGATAGTGCCGCATGTCTACCGGATTTAATCGCTGTCCGTGACGTTAATCAGTATACATATATCTACGGTTGTAGTATCAGGAGTAGCCTGCTCCTTTTAAAACCGGGAGCAGCGAATCCTCCCTCCATCAACATATGTAGTGCCGCTACCAAGGTGGCCAAAAATCATCATCACGTTGATTATCACAGCTACGCTGGCGGCAATTGGAGTGAGGAGATTAAATACAATATCTGCGATGGTGCTTGGCCAAGTCTAGGCCACCCACCAGCCCTTGAGAGCTATAGTATTCATAATGCTACACACAGTAACTTCTACACCCGTCTAAATATCCGATTCTCGGGACTCCACAAAAGGCTGGCCTCAGCCATTATCTCTCATGCAGATTAACTCCACGCCAACTACTCCATGCAGAAATTAAAGAGTCTTAAAGTGCTCTCTCTACTACTATTTCCACTCCCAAATTCGAAAATTTATATTTTTTTTTACAACTGTCTTTCCAGCTCCATTCCTACCACGTATTTTTACACTAGTACAGTACACAATTACATATTTGATTTATAAAACACTTGTAATCGTACGTTACTTTCCACTAAATTGTACATGAAGTACAATAAATCAATTTTTCATACATTCAAAAAGTGGCGTTTGACAAAATTGTGTACAAGTAGTAAAATACTAATAGATACATTATACTAGACTAACAACCACATTTTGAAGGACAAGATGTACAATATAACAAATATAAAATTATAGAACAAAACCTACAGTACGAGACGTACAATACACGACATACAGTACTAACAACACATTTCACATGTGTTGTGCACATTTTATTATTTACACAACATTATAGTACAAGACGTACAATACATGACGTACAAAACTAATTATATAATTTATAAATATTTTAGTAGTAACATTAGTAATGTACGTTTCGTACTGTCCATCTTTTACTATACGTGAAATTTGAGTTAAAAATGACAATAATTATTCATGCCCAAATATTGAAATATGTAATGTTGTGTAAAATAATGTATATATGATTAATATTTTGTAACTATATTGGTGTATATATAACAGTATTAAATGTAACATGTGAAATAAATTATAAAAAAAATCAGTAAGTGTATGTACAGTACATACACATTTGTGTAAAATAATAATTATTATGTATGAGTAGGTATGGCAATATGTAAAGTTGTCTTAAATATTATATATATGATTAAGTTTAAAAGATATATTGTTGTATATGTAACAATATTAGACACAACATATCAAATAAGTTAGAATAAAAAATGTCAACAACTGTCTGTACAATACGTGTGTTTACAGTACGTGAGATGGAGGGAATTGAAAACGAACAAAATTTTAATTCTATGTATTTTTGTAATCTGTAGTGGAGTTAAGATATCACAAGTGCTATTATTTGGACATAACTGTTGCATGACAATGCTGACGTTGCATGGGGCAATAATGGCTACGAGTGGAATATCTCTGGTCATGCAATACATTCTGCTTTTCCCCATGTTCTGGGCATACCAGTAGGTGAGAGAATGACTCTGGCTAGAATTACTCTACATATAAGGACAAATATATGGAGTGAGGATATTAAATACAATAGTTGCGAGGGTGCTTGGCCAAGTCTAGGCCACCCACCAGCCCAACCCTTGAGAGCTTTAGTATACATATAGGACAAATATATAATATTTGTGTTGACATAGTTAAAATATTTTAAAAATGGTTTGCATCGTGACACATAGTTTAGTTATTTATAGGTACCAAATGTTTATCTATTATCATTATTCATACATTTCATCATACATAGACATATCCACTACGATATAATTAAGTATCATAAACACTTAAATATATAGAATATACATAATACAATGTAATCTTCCATATTATAATATCACAAATTATATTATATGGACCATTTATGATATTATATATGATATATATTGTAATATATATCATATATATATATTTTGATAACGAGGAATCTCTCCCGGGATCGGCCACAATTGGACCCCACCCAGTAAAGGGTAAACTCCGAAACCAGCTGCGTACATGGGGGCACCGCGACACGCTCAATAATGTGTGACTTTGTTGCACCCCGAGGGTTATGCAGCCAGAGTCGAACTCGGATCCCTTCTTTGGAGTTTGTTGAGCCGCACTGCAGGGCTACTCCCTGACCCCAATATATATCATATATTGTATATAATATAATAATCTATATAATATATATTATGTTATAAAAGTGATAATTTATATAATATAATATATATTATGTAATATATAGTAGAATAAGGTCAAACATCGTGCAATTGAATTCAAATCGGAGAAATCACTCTACAAATTGTCTTACGGTTTAATATATCCTGAAAGTGAAGAAAATTTACATACTAGTCAACAATGTGCATGAAGTTTAAGGATAAGGTCAAATATACTGCAATTGAAGTCAAATGGGAGACATCTCATAACAATATAGCTTAATATAAAAGTGATGGAAAACACAAGTGCATATATTTTTCACACAATTTGCAATTGTTTCCTCATATTACGGATGATTTATAATTAAATCTCAAACATGCAAATCAGGACAAACAAAATGTATTTATCTTCAAAATAGGAATTTTTCTTAATCAATTGGTCTCAAAACTTAATCAATTACCCAATTATGATAATCAAGTAAGATTAGATTAAAATTAGGGTTAATATAGGCCTGGGGTCTCACACTTTGTTTGTGATAAGTTGAGACAATGTGGTTGTTGACCTTAATGTTGGGACAAATGTTGTTTTCATATATGTTTGAGATAATGTAGTTTAATGATTAGCCAAACACTATTTGTGAAATTGAATGATTGGTTATTATTCTTTTGTGGTTAAAAATTTTGTATTGTTGCATGGCCACAATACATATTAAGTAACCATGTTTTTCTATTTGGCTGAACTTGGCATTAAGTATGTAGAAATTAGTTTGTACCCTATGCATTCTTATTTATAATATATATGATGAGATTAGTATGATGGCTTATTACGAGTACACATATACAAAACAAAGTGGGAAGTTTAAATACCATACTTGTGACATGACAACCACACTCTTGCACAACACTAGTAAGGCTGTGGAAATGATGTTAAAGACGTAGACAATGATGAATGGGGTTACAGTACGAAGAACGTGGGAATCCCTCTGTTACGGAACCATTTATTACCCTAAGTCCACACTCCTAATGCCTACATAGTCAAAGGAGAGTGAATCAGGACACCCCTCCCTATAATGGCACATAGTTTCACAGAGGAAATATATATCAAAAAGGAGTAACAACATAGAAAGATACTAAAAGGGGATAGAGAAACATGTACCTATTTATGCTTCTAGTATACCCATTTGTGATTCATTGCAAGGCTTAGAGTCTTGATTGTGGTATATCTTTATTTGGAAACTATAAAATTGACAAACAAAACATATTAATGCTAAAGCATTAAGTACGCTATGAAAAGACATGTAAGTTGTTAAGAATAATACAACACTTGCTTGGCTATGAATCATGATAACAAAGAAGATGTGGAAACAACTAGAGCAAAATTAACAATAATATCCTCTTCAAAGCATGTTCTAGGTGTCTTGATCACATTATCTCAACATTAGGTTGTGTAATGGATTAATATATCTTATGTTTGATCTTTTGTTAACATATTATAACTAAACATGAAAGTAGTAGTCATAGGAATATTTGTTCAACCAAGTACTTAACTGGATAAGCATTCATATGATTGTACATACAACCAAGATGATATCATAGCAGGGTCAAGAGGAAATTGTACCTTGTGAGTAGAGTACAAGTTATGTTTCTTGAATAAGATTCCTAGAGATGACCCAAGCCAACAAGGACATAAGATATAACCGTCATAAAAGTGGGTCTTAGATTATTAGGTTTTCCTTAGATAAACTTTGATCATGTCATGTGGATGTTCACCTAACCTTGGTATTAAATAGTTCAAGTATAGTTCCATATTGTTAACCATGCATGCATTGAATCAACAGAGTATAAGCATCAACACTAAACCTTGGGTCTAGGTGAACCATCAACATTAAGAGTGATACTATATAAACATGATCTCTGATTTGGATATAAGTGTCACATGACAGATTGGATTATCATCATGTTCTATTCATGCAAGATCATAATTTGTCACATATAAGATCCATTCCATGCAATACTGACGTTGCATGGGGCAATAATGGCTGCGAGTGGAATATCTCTGGTCATACAATAAATTCTGCTTTTTCCCATGTTTTGGGCATACCAGAAGGTGAGAGAATGACTCTGGCTAGAATTACTCTACATATAAGGACAAATATATGGAGTGAGGACATTAAATACAATAGTTGCGAGGGTGCTTGGCCAAGTATAGGCCACCCACCAGCCCATCCCTTAAGAGCTTTAGTATACATATAGGACAAATATATAATATTAGTGTTGACATAGTCCAAATATTTTAAAAATGGTTTGCATCATGACACATAGTTTAGTTATTTATAGGTACCAAATGTTTATCTATTATCATTATTCATACATTTCATCATACATAGATGTATCCACTAAGATATAATTAAGTATCATAAACACTTAAATATATACAATATACATAATACAATGTAATCTTCCATATTATAATATCACAAATTATATTATACAGACCATTTATGATATTATATATGATATATATTGTAATATATATCATATATATACATATAAATATATATTGATAACGAGGAATCTCTCCCGGGATCGGCCACAATTGGACCCCACCCAGTCAAGGGTAAACTCTGGAACCGGCCGCGTACATGGGGGCACCGCGGGACGCTTAATAACGTGGGACTTTGTTGCAACCCGAGGGTTACGCAGCCAGAGTCGAACTCGGATCCCTTCTTTGGGGTTTTTCAAGCCGCACTACAGGGCTACTCCCTCACCCCAATATATATCATATAAAGTATATAATATAATAATCTATATAATATATATTATGTTATATATAATATATAATATATTATATATAATATAATATACATTATGTAATATATAGTAGAATAAGGTCAAACATCGTGCAATTGAATTCAAATCGCAGAAGTCACTCTACAAATTGTCTTACGGTTTAATATATCCTGAAAGTAAAGAAAATTTACATACTAGTCCACAATGTGCATGAAGTTTAAGGATAAGGTCAAATATACTGCAATTGAAGTCAAATGGGAGACATATCATAACAATATAGCTTAATATAAAAGTGATGGAAAACACAAGTGCATATATTTCTCACACAATTTGCAATTGTTTCCTCATATTACAGATAATTTATAATTAAATCTTAAACTTGCAAATCAGGACAAACAAAATGTATTTATCTTCAAAATAGGATTTTTTCTTAATCAATTGGTCTCAAAACTTAATCAATTACCCAATTATGATAATCAAGTAAGTTTATATTAAAATTAGGGTTAATATAGTCCTAGAGTCTCACACTTTGTTTGTGATAAGTTGAGACAATGTGGTTGTTGACCTTAATGTTGGGACAAATGTAGTTTTCATTGATGTTTGAGATAATGTAGTTTAATGCTTATCCAACCACTATTTGTGAAATTGAATGCTTGGTTATTATTCTTTTGTGGTTAAAAATTTTGTATTGTTGGATGGCCACAATACATATTAAGTAACCATGTTTTTCTATTTGGCTGAACTTGGCATTAAGTATGTAGAAATTAGTTTGTACCCTATGCATTCTTATTTATAATATATATGAAGAGATTAGTATGATGGCTTATTACGAGTACACATATACCAAACAAAGTGGGAAGTTTAAATACCATACTTGTGACATGACAACCCCACTTTTGCACAACACTAGTATGGTTGTGGAAATGATGTTAAAGATGCAGACAATGATGAATGGGGTCACAATACGAAGAACGTGGGAATCCCTCTGTTATGGAACTATTTGTTACCCTAAGTCCACACTCCTAATGCCTACATAGCCAGAGGAGAGTGAATGAGGACACCCCTCCCTAGAATGGCACATAGTTTCACAGAGGAAATATATATCAAAAAGGAGTAACAACATAGCAAGATACTAGAAGGGGATAGAGAAACATGTACCTATTTATGCTTCTAGTATACCCATTTGAGATTCATTGCAAGGCTTAGAGTCTTGATTGCAGTAGATCTGTATTTGGAAACTACAAAATTGACAAACAAAACATATTAATGCTAAAGCATTAAGTACGCTATGAAAAGGCATGTAAGTTGTTAATAGTAATACAACACTTTCTTGGCTATGAATCATGATAACAAAGAAGATGTGGAAACAACTAGAGGAAACTTAACAATAATATTCTCTTCAAATCATGTTGTAGGTGTCTTGATCACATTATCTCAACATTAGGTTGTGTAATGGATTAATATATCTTATGTTTGATCTTTTGTTAACATATTATAACTAAACATGAAAGTAGTAGTCATAGGAATATTTGTTCAACCAAGTACTTAACTACCTAAGCATTCATACGATTGTACATACAACCAAGACGATATCATAGTAGGTTCAAGAGGAAAATGTACCTTGTGAGTAGAGTACAAGTTATGTTTCTTGAATAAGATTCCTAGAGATGACCCAAGCCAACAAGGACATAAGATATAATTGTCATAAAAGTAGGTCTTAGATTAGTAGGTTTTTCTTAGATAAACTTTGATCATGTCATGTGGATGTTCACCTAACATTGGTATTAAATAGTTTAAGTATAGTTCCATATTGTTAACCATGCATGCATTGAATCAACATAGTATAAGCATCAACACTAAACCTTGGGTCTAGGTGAACCATCCACATTAAGAGTGATACTATATAAACATGATCTCTGATTTGGATATAAGTGTCACATGACAGATTGGATTATCATCATGTTCTATTCATGAAAGATCATAATTTTTCACATATAAGATCCATTCCATGCAATACTGACATTGCATGGGGCAATAATGGCTGCGAGTGGAATATCTCTGGTCATGCAATAAATTCTACTTTTCCCCATGTTCCGGGCATACCAGCATGTGAGAGAATGACTCTGGCTAGAATTACTCTACATCTAAGGACAAATATATGGAGTGAGGACATTAAATACAATATTTGCGAGGGTGCTTGGCCAAGTCTAGGCCACCCACCAACCCAGCCCTTGAGAGATTTAGTATACATATAGGATAAATATATAATATTTGTGTTGACATAGTCCAAATATTTTAAAAATGTTTTGCATCGTGACACATAGTTTAGTTATTTATAGGTACCAAATATTTATCGATTATCATTATTCATACATTTCATCATACATAGACGTATCCACTACGATATAATTAAGTATCATAAACACTTAAATATATACAATATACATAATACAATGTAATCTTCCATATTATAATATCACAAATTATATTATATAGACCATTTATGATATTATATATGATATATATTGTAATATATATCATATATATATTTTTTGATAACGAGGAATCTCTCCCGGGATCAGCCACAAGTGGACCCCACCCAGTCAAGGGTAAACTCTGAAACCAGCCGTGTACATGGGGGCACCGCAGAACGCTCAATAACGTGGGACTTTGTGGCACCCCGAGGGTTACGCAGCTAGAGTCGAACTCAGATCCCTTCTTTGGGGTTTGCCGAGCCGCACAACATGGCTACTCCCTCACCCCAATATATACCATATATTGTATATAATATAATAATCTATATAATATATATTATGTTATATATAATATAGAATATATTATATATAATATAATATACATTATGTAATATATAGTAGAATAAGGTCAAACATCGTGCAATTGAATTCAAATAGGAGAAATTACTCTACATATTATCTTACGGTTTAATATATCCTGAAAGTGAAGAAAATTTACATACTAGTCCACAAGGTGCATGAAGTTTAAGGATAAGGTCAAATATACTGCAATTGAAGTCAAATGGGAGACATCTCATAACAATATAGCTTAATATTAAAGTGATGGAAAACACAAGTGCATATATTTTTCACACAATTTGCAATTGTTTCCTCATATTACGGATAATTTATAATTAAATCTTAAACTGGCAAATCAGGACAAACAAAATGTATTTGTCTTCAAAATAAGAATTTTTCTTAATCAATTGGTCTCAAAACTTAATCAATTACCCAATTATGATAATCAAGTAAGATTAGATTAAAATTAGGGTTAATATAGGCCTAGGGTCTCACACGTTGTTTGTGATAAGTTGAGACAATGTGGTTGTTGACCTTAATGTTGGGACAAATGTTGTTTTCATAGATGTTTGAGATGATGTAGTTTAATGCTTAGCCAACCACTATTTGTGAAATTGAATGCTTGGTTATTATTCTTTTGTGTTTAAAAATTTTGTATTGTTGGATGGCCACAATACATATTAAGTAACCATGTTTTTTTATTTGGCTGAACTTGGCATTAAGTATGTAGAAATTAGTTTGTACCATATGCATTCTTATTTATAATATATATGAGGAGATTAGTATGATGGTTTATTATGAGTACACATATACCAAACAAAGTGGGAAGTTTAAATACCATACTTGTGACATGACAACCCCACTCTTGCACAACACTAGTATGGCTGTGGAAATGATGTTAAAGACACAGACAATGATGAATGGGGTCACAGTACGAAGAACGTGGGAATCCTTTTATTATGGAACCATTTGTTACCCTAAGTCCACACTCCTAATGCCTACATAGCCAAAGGAGAGTGAATCAGGACACCCCTCCCTAGAATGGCACATAGTTTCACAGAGGAAATATATATCAAAAAGGAGTAACAACATAGCAAGATACTAAAAGGGGATAGAGAAACATGTACCTATTTATGCTTCTAGTATACACATTTGTGATTAATTGCAAGGCTTAGAGTCTTGATTGCGGTATATCTTTATTTGGAAACTACAAAATTGACAAACAAAACATATTAATGCTAAAGCATTAAGTACGCTATGAAAAGACATGTAAGTTGTTAAGAATAATACAACACTTGCTTGGCTATGAATCATGATAACAAAGAAGATGTGGAAACAACTAGAGAAAACTTAACAATAATATTCTCTTCAAAGCATGTTCTAGGTATCTTGATCACATTATCTCAATATTAGGTTGTGTAATGGATTAATATATCTTATGTTTGATCTTTCGTTAACATATTATAACTAAACATGAAAGTAGTAGTCATAGGAATATTTTTTCAACCAAGTACTTAACTAGCTAAGCATTCATACGATTGTACATACAACCAAGACAATATTATAGTAGGGTCAAGAGGAAAATGTACCTTGTGAGTAGAGTGCAAGTTATGTTTCTTGAGTAAGATTCCTAGAGATGGCCCAAGCCAACAAGGACATAAGATATAACCGTCATAAAAGTGGGTCTTAGATTAGTAGGTTTTTCTTAGATAAACTCTGATCATGTCATGTGGATGTTCACCTAACCTTGGTATTAAATAGTTCAAGTATGGTTTCATATTGTTAACCATGCATGCATTGAATCAACATAGTATAAGCATCAACACTAAACCTTGGGTCTAGGTGAACCATCGACATTAAGAGTGATACTATATAAAAATGATCTCTGATTTGGATATAAGCATCACATGATAGATTGGATTATCATCATGTTCTATTCATGCAAGATCATAATTTGTCACATATAAGATCCATTCCATGCGATACCATCATATTTCCAAGTCATATAGGCAATGAGAGCATATAGTAGATCATGTTGGCTTTTAGTTCTATAAGATAATGTTTTCTATTGTTTTGGACTAGGTAGGGCATGGAATTAGCATAAAAGTCATATTTCACCCAATACAACAAACTAGGTCCAGTAGATTATTTTAAGGAATAAAAGGGTACTTGAGGTCTCATGAGTAAAACATGGACTAGAAGGCATGAGGTCTTAATTCATTACATCATAGGAAGAAGTAATGGTTACTGATATGACATCAAATATATGGTTCTAACCATTATCAATCAATACTTGTACAAGGTTCAAGATTCATATACTTAATGTTCATGCAAGTCACATCATGTTGCATATTACACAACATACAACCATTAACAAGGTTAGGCATGATCTAAATATGTCACATGGTTAAGAAAGTTCCTACATTTTACTAATTATAGGTTGAGTGATCAACTTATGATTAGATATGTCAAATTCCTAAAAATAAACAAGTAACATCATGCATGAGCAAAAGGGGACACTTTTAGGTCCAAAGAATAAAAGTGCACATCAAAAGTGGTCTACTTCATGATTCAAAGTAAAAGATGGATAAAAGTTACTTGTATTAAATTTAAGAATTATGTTTGAAGAAAAAATACTACTTTAGAGTAAGATACACCATCAAATGTTCAATTTTTTTTTACAAAATATGCTTTTTAAGATATCAGGAGAAAATGAAGAAGATTTAGGTTCTGAAACTAATTCCATTGGATAGAACTTGTCAAGTGGATCAAAAATCAAATATTATATGCCATAATTGGCCAAAGGGTGTGCAATATATGATTTTTGGAAATTTTGAATCAAAACTATAGAGGAATAAGAGCAGGGTGTTACATGATATTATTGATTGATCAGGACCATCGATCTGCAATCCTGTGGTAGCACGTCCTCCCTCTCTTGCGTGCCTTGCATGTTGAACCACCAGACCAGGTGGTGCATTGGGATTCGTTGGTGCCTTAGTGGGCCTCATGATGTCAGACCGTCACCTCACATAGTTGATTGTCGATGTGTGGTTGTGAGTTCCCCACAACTATTGGTGGTCGCCAATCTCTCCCATCCTAGCACAGAACCAGGGTGCTGATCTTCGATTACTGCTAACCGGTCACACAACACCACCAACGGCAACCCGAGGCCCACTCCCACCACCAAACGCTCGCAACGCAGCTGAACTGTCACCCCCAACGTCAAACTTCATAGGACTGCGTGGTGGCTCCGGTATGGGGGAACTCACCGACGTGGTCAAGCAATTTCGACCGTGAGTGAACCTAGCCTCAAAAAGGTGTTGCTCCATCTCGCTTGCACCTCACGAATCTTCTGGGGTGAAAAGGTGCAATTGTGGTGGAGAAATACCATAGCCCTAAAGGTCGCAGCTAGGGTTTAGGGAGTAAGAAAGAGGAGGAGAAAATGGATGTAGGACCAGGGAAATGAGGGGGAAAAGATTCGGAAAAGAGAGATGGGGGCCGAGCAAATTCTAAAGAAGATTTAATTGATGAAAATGTCAAGATACATGTCTATTGTCTATTGAAAAAGTGGCCCTACTATAGCAACTGCTATAGTACAAACCAAGCTAGGAGATGACCTCCTTGTTGTTCGATCGGGAAGTAGGATACGTGGGACAAGAATGGAGGGCTGAGATCACCCGTATAGAAACCACAAGGATTGCTGGCATGTCAAGGGAGGGAACCCCCTTGGTGGGACACATGGCCCACATTTGGCCCAATAAGGGTCAAAATCGAATTAATTAGATAAATCACTTGGAATTTGACCCAAACGTCATTAGACTATATATAGGGCTCTGGAGGTCCGATTAGGGTGAATTTTTTTTCATTAGAAAGATAATTGAGTCATCTACAACATGAAATACATTATATAGTAAGTTGAGGAAATTCATTAGGCTCCAAATAGGGTACAAAATGGTGATAAGTGGAGTATTTGAAACATAAGTCTAGAAGCAAAAAGAATGTCACCACAAGCCACATGTATCTAGGATGATTCAATTTAGCATCAAACCATATTAAGTAATGAAACTAAGATCAAAAGTGAGATACTTATGCAAGGAGAAAGTGCATATACCATGTATGAGGAGAGGGAAAATTCCAAGTTGGGCCCATACAGGTGATGTAACATGTGTAGCAAAACCCTCTAAATAGTTTGTATCTATGACGAAAACTAGTGGTCAATTCCCAAATCACTACATCCATGAGTAGGGATGCAACTCGACTAATCTTTAGTCCGATATTGAGGTAGAAAAAGATCATTATCACATAGATTATCTCATCTATGGTGGTAGCAATTAGAGTGAGGGCATTAAGTGACAATCAGGAGCCTTTGCAAGATCAAGACTAACAACCAACCTAGGAGACCATTATTATACATGAAAGGAGAAATATATAATATATGCATAGACATAGTCCAACTATTTTCAAACAAGTGTGCTTCATAGAACATATTTGAGTTATTTATATATACCAAATGTGAAGGGATTTTGGGCAGCAGGTATGGCAGTAGAAACAAAAAAATTACTTCTCGTATCTCAAACAAGCAGACTGTATCAACAGTGATGTATTTAAGATAAAGGGTTTGTGAGGTATATACTAGGTCTGGGAGAAAGTTCAACAACAATTCTTATACAATGGTGCTTCTAAATATGACACCACCTAGACGGCAGTCTTGGCGGCTTCCTGGTGTGACACCAAGGACAACGGCTGGCGCATACCTCCTAGCATGTTAATGAGAGCCTCCACACCTCTATCATAGTCCACACAAACCATCAGGAACTCCTCATCACGCTTGATAGAGCCAACATGAAGGAGTTTGTCCCTTTGATGTCAACCTTTGCTCAGGCACTCACACTTATACAACTGTAAATGGACAACATCTGTCAGTGTTAGGCGTGTCTTTTGAAAGCCTTGACAACCACTCTATTTATAGGAGGGTCAGGGTCAGGGTCAGGGTTTCCAGATCAATTTGGAGTTAAAGTGAAGGATTTTCATAAATTTCTTGCTACTACAGATCACAAGCCGATCAACTCAACACTTGAGTCGGTGGACACGCAACCCAGCTGGTCAACTAGACTCCCAATAGATTGATTGGAATGCTTTACTATTAATAAACATGTTGACTTTCAATGAAATGACCAATGTACAACATAATGCCAACATAATTCCTTGATCCAGTCTTACTGATCAACCAGTTGATCAACTATAATTCGGAGTGGATTGATTTGGCACATGAACTCACATTCCCAATCAACCAATTTTCAACCGATTTTGTTTAAATTGACTCAACACTTGAGTCACTCAACTCACATTATTAGTCAACCAATTTTCAGCCAATGTTGTTTAAATTGAATACCTAAACACTTTAGTACAAGAGAAACCTCATTCATGAGTAAGCTCCTATTCCAAGTCTACCCTATGTGTGTGACCCTATAGATCCCAAGCTAAATTGGTAGTGAACGTCCATAAATAATTTATGACATCACAAGCAATGAGCGGTATCTAGCAACACATCATTGCTACCCAAGTAATTGGAAGGTTGAAAAACAATTTCAACCTACAATTTGTTATTTGCGTTACAATGGTCATATAGTTTCTTTGTCTCTGATATCTAGATTAAACTTGAGGCATGGAATCTTCATCCTCTTAATATTTAATCTTGTTAGATCAAAGGCTCCAGGAGGGGGGGGGTAAATAGATATAAAACACTTGCACACAAATCATTAAACATTCGTGTTACTTCAACTAGGCAAAATTGTGAATAGTAAATTTGATGGCAATCTATCATGCATAGCAAGGATGAGAGAGATTGAAACTAAAACTTGAACAAGCTATTTATAATGGTTTCACTCTCTAAATAGGACAGAATCAGTCCACTACCTAGAGAGGTCAAGCCCTAAGATATTGCAACCTATGTATACTTACACTCCATTATAAGACATATAATTTACCTTCCTTTTTTGGGACAAGGATACCCAGCTACCCTTTGAGGTCAAGGGAGCCAATAACCTTACAACCAAGGTCTTACCAATCCGAAGTAGTCAAGATGAGAGGGAGGAGAGGGGGACTAGGGTTTGGCGGTGGCGACGCCAGAGGTAAAGGCATAAGTCGTGCATGCGATCAGGCAGGAAATCAGGAGAAAGTAAGTGATGTAAGGTACGATGGATCCACTGGTACCGAAGACACATGCAGTAGGACAGAAGCGATAGGAGGAAGTACTAAAATTATGGCATCTGAGATAGGAATCCAATTTCAATGGAGTGGGATGCTAGGAGGGGTGACAACTATAAAGGATAACAACGAAGAAGGATCACACGCTACAATAGGCGGGGAACATAACACATAGAATGCTGAATTCCCAAGATTGGGGGATCACGCTAACGTGAGTCGATCACAAAGGACAGAAGACACCTATGAAGAAAATCAAAATAGAGAACAGTACTTCCTGGAGAAACTCTTTGAAACAAACTTAACCAATAAAGACATCAAATTCAGTCAAAATAATGGTGTACCGGCAATAGAAATCAAATCTGAAGTCGAGAAAACCTTGATACAACCTTGGCGATACGTAGTAGTGATAAAGCTTGTTGGTGGAAATATAGGCTATATCACTACAAGGGACCGCATCAAGGAACTATGGGGAATAATGGGGAGATTCAACATCTACAAACTAGACATGATGCACTTTGTAGTGCAAATGTCTTGCAGAAGAGATTTTGGCATGGCCTTAACGGGTGGCCCATGGAAATTATTTGGTTGCTACTTGGCGGTCTAGGAACGATTCCTCACATTCAAACCATCAGAGGAGCTACCACATTTCTTAGTCACTTGGGTCCGAATTCTAAATCTACCTCTGCATCTCTACATACCCACAATGTTTGAGTACATGGGTTTAGCTCTAGGCAGACTAATCAAGGTAGACAGCCACACCATTAGAAGAACCAAGAGTACATTCACACGATTAGCTGTGGAAGTAGATACCACAAAGCCACTAATACTTGTAATTCTCATCAGAAGACTGGAATAAGAAGTAGAGTATGAAGTCATACCTAATATCTACAACATCTGGAGTCACATAGGCCATCTGGAGAGCAAATGCAACCTCAGGCAAATGGAAACCAACCCACCAAAGCAACACCAAAATGGAACACATCCACAACCCAACATTGATCAACACCACGGAGAACAGGACCACAACTAAAAACTGTAGAAAGGCAGACATCGAAGGAATAAGAACCAACAACAAGGGAAACCACTCGATTGAAATGATCACCATGACAAGAACAAGAGCCAACAAAATCAATTCACTCTCTTAAACTCAGAGGAAATGGGGGAAGAGACAGAAGGAATAACTGACCAAAAAGGTAGATAAGATCATTCGAGAACCACAAGACCAAATAAAGTTAGGAAAGCAAAGAGAAAGACAACGATGACAATAGATAATTATGACAACAACTAGAGATAATACAAGACCTCAAAAGAAGATATGTCGAATCACACGCACTAGTAGAAAATGGGTTTTCTGTGAGGGTTGGTGGCGCATGATCAGTTAGGGTTATGACCATAACAAACATGTGTGAGGTCGTGAACCCTCGCACAAAGCATGGGGCCAGATTCATCAAATTAATCTGAATAGAGATGGACGATCCAGATTGCTGACAAAGATCTAACGGCCAAAGCTTTCGGGAAAAAGATACCAGTCATGGCTGGAGGGTTTGCATCAGTGCCACTTTGTGCAGATCCCATTTTTTTTCTGCCCCAAGCCACTGCCGCCCCCATTGGACAAAATGAGGTATGTGATGGCCCGTCTTCTTGGTTCATGGACTTCGTTATCTTCTCTGTGCACAGGACCTTGGTCCTCTTCTCTGAATGGTGTTCTGTTCTCCGCTCACTAGGGCCGGCGTCTTCTTCTGTGTACACAAGAGGCCGAGGTCTTCTTCTCCTCTTCTTCGGCCACTGGGGCGGCGTCTTCTTCTCGGCGCCTAGGGTCAGCATCTTCTTTCCTATACACAAGAAGTCGTGGTCTTCTTCACCGCGCACTAGGCCGGCCCAATGTTCTCTATGGATCAGGCTCATCATCTTCTTCTCCAAATACTCTCTATCCCTACCATTGAATTTCTGCTCCATCCATTGTCCAATTTCTATGGAGCTATGTCCATGCCCCCAAACCTTGGTAATTTCTAGTGTCTTCCATTAAAATATACTATTATTTTTGCTTCAAAAAATCAATCTAATAATCATGTTGATTGATTCAGGAAGGGAGCTTTACTTAGCTCACAAATAAATAGTTAGTCACATACTTGACTAAAATTGTAAATACAAATTATTTCGTCTTTCATTTTTTAGAAACTGCTTAGTAATAATTGTTGGTCCCTTCACATTTGAATGACTAGATGACTGTGTTCTCCAGCAACAACTTTGGAATCCACTATCCAACCTACAAGAATGAGGATTTTTCTAGTCTCCGGCCACGACTGGTTCAAGCAACTTCTTAAGTACTATTATATTCCAAGAACAAAGGTGAACGACAACTCAATCCATACATCCTCTCGTCTAATGTCAGTTATTGATTTATTGAAAGGTAAGAACACCTTTTTACTCTTACTGATATTTTTCATCTGTACTGAAATTATTCATCTATAACTTATCTTAGGAAATCATTATTTACCTCAAAAAAATGTACAATGGTAGTTCAATTACTAACACGGACACAGACATGGGCACGTAGAGACACACACATACACACACAATGTATGATATACATGTATTATATTATAAAAATTAAGTGTGTTTATCTATTTTTGTGATGCAATATCACTATGATACGAAATTAATATACTTGATATCTATTTACTATTTTTCTTGGTACTTGCTTGACTCTAATTTTGATGGTTGAGGTATCTTCTTTCCTTGATAGTTATTCAACTGCACTATAAATAGCATGCTACTCTTACTAAATTCCGTCTTGATTATCTTAGAGCGTCCAACAACTATAGTAGCTTGAAAGTTTATATATATATGATAAAAATAATCCTATATATATGTATATAATCAAGCTAGAATACATTCCAATGCATAGATCGTACGTTATACTTAAGTGTGGTTTACATATCATTACACATTTTTTGAAAAATCCAAATTATTTATCTTCATTAGTATGATAAATATAGGCAGTACACAAATTTTGAGCTCATTTAGATATCGTAAGATACTCAACCACGTACAATAAAATTGACATACATGAAGTTTTTCAAGTGAACCATTTTTGTGGTCTTTAGATTCACACCTATAAATATCCATCATGAGGGTGGATGGGTGGAGTTGTATAAACATGAAATATAAAAGAGTAACTACAAGAATAATTCACACGTCATGAGGGTAGATGGGTGGAGTTGTACAATCAGGTTTAAAGAAGTTCAAAGGTGTTAGAACGTGAGGAAATTTTTGGGGGAAGGTGTTTGAGTGAAGGATAATGTGGGAGCGGAGTGAAGGAGAAATGAGGGAGGTTGTAGTGAAAGAGGAAATGCGGGGAGGAAGAATGTATAGTAGTCTATGTTTTGACTAAAGTTCTTAAAGCCCAGGGCAGAGGTGGACCTAAGAAAGGAACTAGGTTGGACACTCTAGGTGGGCCTAGGGAATTAGGAAAAGAAAGGGATATTGAGGGACATGTGGGTAGGTGGGTGGAGTTGTAGAATTAGGTTTAAAGAAGTTCAAAGGTATTGGAACATGTGGGGAACATTACAAATGAAGGTGTTTGAGTGAAGGATAATGTGGGAGTGGAGTGAAGGAGGAATGATGGAGACTGGAGTGAAAGAGGAAATGAGAGGGTTAGAATGTGGGGGTGGGTAACATTCCATAGTTTGATTACATTTGTTAAAGTCCAGTGTAGAGGCGGACCTGAGAAAAGAAAAAAGGTAGCTACTCTAAGGTGGGAGTGGGGAAAGAATAGACAAATGAGTAGATCTAATGTCATTCACACAGAGGTGGCATGTGAGATGTATCCCTCTCTTTTTCCCACTTTAAACTACAATTGCTGCCAAAATGTTCCTTCACCCCCTCATTTTGTGCTCTATTTCTCATGTTGGTCATTCATGTCTCCTACTTATCTTACAACTCCCCCTACTCTTCTTCTTGCTCCTTAAGGTAAAGGTAGCAAAGTATTGTCATCCCTATGTCTACTCTTTTTCTTTCTTCCTTACATCTACATCTCCCCTCTTCTCTTTCCCATCCATCTTAAGTAGCTCTCCAATGTATTCCCCTTCCTTTTCTTCCCTCTCGACCTCGAAGACACCTTCATTTTCCATCTCCTCCACCACCACCACCAACATCTTAAGTAGCTTACCATTTTTTTAATATCATGTTTTAAAGGTAAATTTCATGTTAAGTTTTATTTACAGTAAATATATGTATATGCATAAGTCAATGTATATCTATATATATGTATATTATGTATATATATGCATATTTATATGTATATGTATATGTATATGTGTGTATGTTGTGTCCAACGTCGTGTTAGTGTCCTATTTTTTTGAAAATCGTCGTATCCTCTATCCGTATCTGTGTCCATGCCGTGTCTGTATCCATGCTTCCTAGGTTTCGAGGAACTATGAAGGAGAGGTGTCCATAGGATCTTCTAGAGGGTGGTGAGTGGTTGAAACCACGCTATATCTCCTCCAGTACCACAAGCGATGATCATATTAGACGGTTGTTCCCCTGCACAGCGGATCATGCCCCGTTGCCATCAGTGTACAGATCGGCCTTCCCCAACAGCGGCAGAAACCATTCTACAATCACTACGACCTTGATGAACATGTACCCTTCAAAAACCCCACCCTAGCTGCCACCACAACCAACTCCAACATGGACGGATTCAACAAGCCACCACCAATGCATTGATGACCAGGGCTGACTCATAATTATTTTAATAAAAAAACTTACGTATGCCATAGCATGTTATCCTTCCATACTGATTTCAAAGTATGAATCAAGTCTCATGGTTTATGCATGTCATTATGACCATAGGATATATAAGTAATGCCACTGGAGTTTGCAAAACCCTAGACCACCACAATAACTCTTCAAATACATGCATCACCTCCTAAGAAATGCTTTTTGACCTTCTTCTACCTTAGACTTCGTTCTGTGGAAAACAAACTCCACTCCACCTATATCAATAAGATTCGTGGGGACCTCCTCATCTTCTTAAATATATTAATTACTAACTTTCACTAGTTTAATTGAGTCTAAGTTCCACTTTGCCTTTTTTCAATGTATTGACATGTATTAGAGTACATAATGCACATTAATGTATAGAAATCCTAATTTTAGAACTTTTTAGCAAAACTCGGATTTAGATTTTGAAAATATCACCAATGAACTTATTAGGTTCTCCTGATCAAGAACATATTTTTATTTAAATTTTGGAGTTATGATGATTAAGATAATTTTTATGGATTTTATGCATTAAATTCATTTTTCAAAAAATAACCCTTCTTCAAACCATGAAATCAGACATCCAAAGCATTTTTATTAGATAGAGATTAATTTTTTGATTCTAAAACATATTTATTTGTCAAATTTGGATAAGCAGATTTAAATATATAAAATTTTCAATTTGAATCAATCAGGAAATGACAACTCAGAAATCTTTGAGAGATAGGAAGTGTGTGAGAGAGAGGGAGAAAATACCATTTGACCCAAGATAAGGGTTGTAATTGCATAGGTAACCAAACTAAATCTTCTAGAGAATGTAAAACAATAAGAAACCAAAACTTTAGAAGAACATGGTAAATAGAGATGGATGTCATCGATTTTAAACGAAGAAGCATGAGTTTTAAGCATGTAGTAAGCAATATATGGGAAGGTGGTTATAAAACTCGCCTCTAGGGCAGGTGGACAGGTTCAAACAACAAGGTTCCGGAGCTAGAGATGCTAGTTTCTCCAACAAAGCTCCTATCTCGAGCAAGAAGCGCATTCTCCACTTTAGAGGTGAAAAATCCTACCAAAAGAGCATGAAGAGGAAGTGTTTAAGGGCTCTAGGTGGGGTTTCACCATGAAAGCCATGGTCTCAATCGACAACAGCTGTTGGCAACACCAATTGGTGCTTGTCGGTCGAGGTGTTACTAGGACAAACTCGGCCGATAACAATTGCTGTCAAAAAACACATATATTTTAGAAAAACATATCAAGAGGCTTGATAAAAATATAGACCATATGCACACATGTAAGCAAGTTAGTGTAAATGAATTAGAATCAGTTTTTGAGTAAGACATTGATGAGAATCACAAAATACTACTTTTGACTAAAAACCCATATATATAGTGCATACTAACTTGAAAAAAATACTATGATTGGATATGAGCAAGAATAACATTACCTTTGTTCTCACACTAGGGCCTTAATGACCAAGATTACAAGGCACACTCTTCTCGACCAATATTTTTAATGATAATTATAATAATTCTAAATATGTTTTCCTATATAGAATTCAAAATCAACTACAAAAAATTAGATGTATTAAAATTTATAATTTAAACTCTATTCTCGTCCTTATAGGAATACCTTAATGTTAATTACTAGGATGCCAAACAAATTACTTACGAAAACCTTCATTCATCTTGCTATGTATCAATTCTCATGTTACCCACCCAATGAGATGCAATATTAGAAAAGATAATGCGGTGCATACTGACCAATAGAAATGTTGTCAACACTAGAGGGAACAAGAGACTGGAATTAGCACAACTTGCTCTTGTCTTGACCAGTGTTTCATAAAAGGCTGCACGAACTACATAAGCGACCTACATATACTTAGCCTCTTGTAAGGTTGATTAGTCGGTGCTTTTTAGATAGACATTTGTTATCTAAGTCCAAACTAGATCATAGTTTTTTTCATAACATTCTCTTGATGTACTATTTTGTTGATGTTTTCTACGTGTTGCATGCTCATTCAATGTTTGTTGTTTTGGACCTCTAGGACATGTAGGCATCTTTTTGTAGGATTTGGTTACTCTTCACCGTTATGCACTTGTGTTAAACCATTTCGTGCATGCTTCATTAAGTTTATGATGAAATAATTCTAGAATGCATTCTAAATGGTGCTCTACTTTTCACTGCAACATTATATTTAAATCTATCTCAAATTTTAGGGTCTAAATATATAATTGTACAAACTAAATATGCAATAGTGATTAATTTATATATATAATTAAATTATTTAAGATATCCTAAACTGCATATACTTCCGCATATACTTTCGCATACCGCATATACTCTACAAGGTGACCCATCCGCACGCATAATGCATACCACTTTCTAAAACACTGGTCCTGACATACATAATGTGGTACGAATGCAAAAGCCCTCGTGTCAATCTTCCAGTTTAGTTCCTTCAATGCTTCTGAAAGAGGTGGCTACAATAACCCTTTGCTAGACCAAAGATAGATCTGAAGTACACAAACTAGCGTCATCCAGGAGAACATGTCCATGAAATAGTGGAGGCTTCTAGGATGAAAATAGCCTCATGAAGATGATGTTGGCTCATCATGAGCAGATCTAAATAGGAATTAGCACCATCCAAGGATCGGGGAAGACGATGGCTCCCTTGTTGCTATGTCTTTCTTTGCTGCTGCGATCTCTAGGGTAAACGGAGGCGGCATGGCCGGCGAATGATGTTGATGATGGTTGGGTGAACGACGTCATCGACAGCAAAGGAGATCTCTAGGATAATCATCTACTTTTTCAAAAAGCGGTCGCTTATGCGCCTGCCTAGTGTTCAAGCGGCCACGTGGTGATGTCTGCATGCCTCCCGCTTCCTTTTTTTAAATATTGATACAAGTTAATGTTATAATTTTCCCTGTCTCCTGTCCAATGAGATCTTGCATTATTGAAACAATACTAGAGATGGCATAGATGATTGTAGATTTACTTCATATTTCTTTGACCAGAACTTAACCTAGGCAGCAAGGCACCCCGAGGTGGTGTGCCTTGCTTGCCTATGGGGATTGTTAACTAGAATTTATTAAAAATATAGCTTTGTATGTTTTCAATTTCATATAATGAATTATATGCATATGGGAGGTATCTATAATATATGTGTATATCTACATATAAATCATCAAAATATATGTATATGGGTTGGAAAATGCACATAGAGATTATGGAAATACGTGTATGTACTGAAAAAATGTATCATATAACTTATTTCTAAAATGGACTAGGCATCAAGGGGTGCCTCGGTATCATCTAGGTGTCAAATTGTTTAGGTTTGCACCTTGCCGTCTTGAAAAATATGGTTTCTGAGCTGCTTCACCGTGTTTTGATCCTAAGTCTTTGCATCAAGTATGTTGGAAGTGGTGATCGTTAGGCTTGCCTTCACTCATACACATCATTTTTTGAAGCACTCACAAGCGTGTCAATTAAGTTCAAGCCACTAGTAATATCAATGTGTTTCGTGTAGATACCTAGGGTCTGGCACACCATGACCACCATCTAGTTCATCACCATCGCAACAAGCCTTCCGCATTGAGATCCGTTGCTTGGCTTGAACATTTGGGAAGAAGTTTGACAAGCTAATGATACCCTTATATAGAAGAAGTTGGCACCTTCAACTCTGTTCACTGAGAGAGTATGTTGATGCTCGAGTTACCTAAGCTTTATGTGTTCCTTTTTTTACTTTTCAACCATTTGTTGCCAAATCGGAAACTACATAAGTAATAGCGTTAATATTTTAATTTATGAGAGTTGTATCAAGCCACACAGACATCTTAGAGCAGGTCAGAATAGGTGGGTTGGCATAGAATAGGATGAAGAGGGCTAAGAATGATATGACTCTCTGATTGCATACACGTTCTCGGCCCCTGGTGTTCCTTCTTGTTGGAGAAGAGGAGGACACCCCCACCCCCCCCCCCAAAAAAGGAGTTGGGTGGGGTCAAGACCTGTGGAGTCCATCATATTGATGAGATGCCAGGAGAACGAGATGGATGTAGCCTGGCGTGGGAAATAAATAGTACAATCCATACACATCATTAAAGTACATGCCTATATGTTAGACAATTTATATCCATGAGTTGATTTTTTTGGGGAAATCTGGATTTCTTAGTCAAGCTCATGTGCCATTCTTTTTGCTCAACACATCGGTCATCTCCACATCTTTGGTGGTCTCACCATAACCTCCATGTTCTTCATCATGATAGAAGGACTGTTAGTTCTGCCCTTTCTATCTATTCATTATTATATATATTATGTGTTCATTTATTTTTTCTTTTTACTGCATGAAGCTTCAACTATCGATATCGTATTATTTGCAGGGAATTCAATCAGATAACTCCAAGCATGTAGGACTTTGCCATGGTCGAAGGTGTATCAAGATATGCACAACTATTGGCTACGTAATTAGGATCGATACGCATGACACGTCAAGATTCAAGTTAGACTTCATGACCAGGTGAATATATCTAAAATCATTAACTTTGGTTACCCGCTGATCATATGCTGAGAAATTCTCCCTGACCTTAGTGGTTGGGAAGACGTTGGCATTGGATAGGAGGGTCTAGTAAAAATCACTGTAGTTTCTCTCATCGAATGATTATGCATCCCTATTCAAGTTGATTTCATTCGCACTAGCATTTATTCTATTTAGACCGAGCATGTAAAAATTATCCTGATTTCCTGATATGCAAAATGTCAAAAACGTGAGAAAAAAAGGAAATAATTAGTTACTTTTTTGTCTAAGTGACGCTTCTCGGCATTGGATAGCAGATTTCCTGCATCATCATATAAAAAGTATTCTTAGAATATACTTAACTCATCAATGATGTCGGGAGGGTTATTGGATCATCCTATACGTGTTTCTCAGTTACTGATGTTTTTACTTTCGATGTTTCAGGTACCTTAAATCATCATGTCTTCTTATTTGCAACTTTATAAGTTCATTTGGATCTTCCAGTACTTATATCTAATTTAATGATTTTTTTTTACTTTTTGTGTTTCAAGTGCCATGAATCATGCCTTCTAAGTACGTGCAACTCCACAGTTCAAGTATGTGCAACTCCGCAGTTCATCAATAATCTGGTGCTACTCGTCCTATGTCATGAAGGAAAAACATGTAGATGATGTATTATATTAGTAAGTATATAGCATTTACATTGCCTTTGTAACTCCTCTAAGGGACAATGGTTTATATCCTCCCCTATGTAAACAAGCACTATGTGGATATGAATACAACTGATATTTTGGAACAAATTGTGAACCTTTTCCACTTCCTCGCCAGCAGCGTCATTATTTGATTTAAGTATTCTAAAATGCTATCTAGAAACATATTCTACAAATTGGAATTATGTGTACAAAACGTTCATATTGTGTGATTTACGCCATTATCTATACCACTGCAGAGGCAGGTATAACCCTTGCACAAGTTGAGCTGTAATATTATATTTTATTCATGTCCGAATTATGTGTAAGGGTTGCCAAGCTGACTCATTGCTTTGGGCGTGGGGACTTTAGATAAGACCCTTTGTGTAAGGGTCCCTTAATGTGTCAGGGTTCCCACTATAACACATTTCATTCCTGTAAGGGTTATAATCGAAACCAATTGGCCAGTTTGTAGTAGTGACGGTAGTAGAACTGGATGTAGATGAGGTACGAGAGGGCATACCAGTAGCCATTACAAAAGAAACAATTGTCAAGGAGAAGGATAAGAGTGAACTACCACAGACGTCAAGCACTGAAATGATAGAGGGCAAACCAACTGACAATACCACTGCAACTACACCTACAGAGGCATCATGTGGAGGAGGAAGGAGAAAACTTAGTGACATAGAACGACCAAACAAATCAAACACTACTAGAGCCATTAAAGGAAAAAGCAGTGCAAAGATGAAGAAGTCGGGGACAAAATCATCATACGCACAAAAGAGGAAAAGCCTGTGATTGTTGCTAGAGCAGATAACTGAAGCCGGAAGACCTGAGGAACAGATGACGCCTGTTGAGAACTGACTGCGATGGCGGACTATCTTTTATCAACATATATGCCAATGGTTGATGTCCTCTATTGGAACGTGCAAGGGATAGGAAATGATGATACACGAAGAACACTGACACAGATTATCAAATCTAAACAACCACAGATCGTGGCGATCCTGGAACCAAGAATAAGTGGTAGCAACACCCTGCATACTATAAAAAATCTAGGATTTGATAAGTCACACCACGTTGATGCACGTGGTTTCTCTGGGGAATCTGGCTGTGTTGGAAAGCAGTGGAATGTGTCGTGGAGGTTATACACAGTCATCAGCAGTTCATCACATGCAGACTGAACAATTGCAACATACTAACAGTGGTATATGCAAACCCACATGTATCTGTCCGTAAACTCCTCTGGAAACATATTGAATATGTGGGGAGGAAATTCACCGAACCATGGCTCGTTGTGGGCAACTTCAACACCACGTTGGACCCAGCGGAGAAGCGCGGAGGCACTTACTATGATTATAGTAAAGCACAGTTATTCTGCAGCACCCTAATGAATGCATGATTAAATGATCTCGGATATTCAAGTATGAAGTACACGTTCAAGCATGGTCAATTGTACGAAAGGCTAGATAGGGCTACTGCTAACAAAGAATTCATGCGAAAATATCCCAACACAATTGTTGAGCACCTTCCTAGGCTATGGTCAGGCCATTGCCCCATACTGGTCCGCTCCACGAAAATCTGCAGATTTCAAACAAAGGCATCCTGGAATGGACAAGAGGAATTCAACAAAATCATCATTGACGCATGGCAACCGAATGTACCTTATGTGAAAGCTCTGAAAAGGGACGAGAAGAAACTTAAATGCTGGGATGCTGAGGAATCCAGAAGGCAACAATACCATAAGCGTAGACTTATGCGCAATATAAATTTATTACAAACGTAGCTGACAGATAATTATGATCCCATCACCGATGACCTCTGCATAGAGATACAACAACATCTGGATCAGATCTTGAAGAAGGAAGAAGAGGACTTAAGAGATAAGGCACATATCAACTGGCTAAAAAATGGAGACTCTAGATCTAAGTTTTTCCATGCTTACATCAATCAAAGGAGAAGGCAGAATACTATATTGACTTTAAAAGATACTTCTGGACAGTGGGTGATCGATGAAACCAAACTAAGAAACGCGGTCATAGGCCATTTCAAGTCACTGTTGGCCCCAAACATGAACAACCTTACGGAGAAAGCAACTTCTACAATGAACTCATGGCCAGGTAGTTCCGAGAGGATTACACCTAACCAGATGTATGCTATTGGTGCACGACCCACTATACACAAAGTTTGGGAGATTCTGAATGACATGAACCCCTATAAAGCCACCAGTCCTGATGGCGTATCAGCACTATTTCTTCAGAAGAACTGGGAGATGGTAAAGCATTCTGAGATGCAAATCATCATTCAAGCTATCGAGAGAAACCCCATCCCTAATGAAGCATGCAAATCTACGATTGTTCTCATCCCAAAAGTCATACACCCAGAGAAGTGTGAACAGCTGAGGCCAATAACTCTCAATAACAAAGTACTCAAGTTGTGCTCGCAAAGTGATTGTAGATAGACTCAAACATCACATGCCGATGTGGATTTCCAATGTACAAAGTAGTTTTGTGCCGGGAAGGTGCATAAATGACAACATAGCGCTCGTGCAAGAACTCATTCACAACATGAGAAGGAAGAGAGGAGCACAAACTATGGCAATAAAGATTGACTTATCAAAATCTTACGACCAAATGAGATGGGAATTCATGGAGGATATGATATGAAAGGTTGGTTTTCCAAACAACATTCAACAATACATTATTAATTCATTGAAAGGAGGGAACACTAATATAGTGTGGCAAGGACAAAAGGCAGATGCTTTCAAGACTACTCGTGGTCTTTGGTAGGGTGACCCATTATCACCATACCTATTTGTATTGTGTATATAATGCCTCAGCCAGAAGATCAAGGAAAAGGTTAGGGACAAGAGTTGGAAACATGTCAAACTAACATCCAAAGGGTCGTCTGTAGACCATGTTTGCTTTGTCGATGACCTAATCATCTTTGCACATGCTAAGACTTCACATATGAAAACAATTCTCAAATGCTTTGAGGAATTTAAGGAAGTATCTGGACAATACATATCTATAGAGAAAACAAGGATCTACTATGCCAGGTCAGTGCCTAATAGAATTAGAAGAAGAATAAACTGCTTGTGCTCATTTCAGGAGACTGAAAAGATTGGCAAATACATTGGGGTCCCGATCCTCCATAGCAAGGTGGACACCAAACCTTACTCAGACATTTTGTAGAAGGTTAACTCAAAGATTAATTCCTGGGCAGCCAGGAGCCTATCCTTTGTTGGACAAGTCTACTTGACAAAGACCACCTTGAACACCATCCCAAGCTATGTTATGCAGACAACACTATTACCCTGAAGTCTATGTGATAGAATTGAAGTTTCATTTGGGGTGGAAACCACAAGGACCACCCCCTATCCGTAGTTGTGTGGAACAAATTTACTACGAGAAAAAAGATGGGCAGACTCAGACTCAAATCCATGCAAGAAAGGAATTTGGCCCTGATTATGAAGAATATGTGGGACATGTACTTCCATAGGAATACAACCTGGTGCAACGGGTTGTCCAACAAGTTTGAAAAACATGTACTGGGCAAGACCATGCAGCTTTCAAGACTTGCGAGAGCAACCTTTGACACTAAACAAGTGATAAGGAATCAAACATGCATGATCCCTATAAGAGGAAATAACACCAATGTTTGGGAGGACCGATGGGTAAATATGGAGCAATGCATGGAGGTGGTAGCCACACTTCCAATTCTACTATAGCTTCATGACCTTAAAGTATGTAAACTCATTAACCTAAATGGCAATCGGGATAAATAATTTCTGGATGAATGGTTCCCTACAGACGTGGTCAGACAAATCACAGAAGTTGGTACTCCAATTAATGATTGACGCAAATTTACCATGCGCAGAAACGCAAGTGAACGCGTCGAAGTAGTACAGGCCTTTGTGAGGCCCGAGTCGAACTCAAGGATATGTGAAATCGTCGGGGACTCCTACTAACTACTCGCGATCAGCTAAGCCGATTAAATAGTTGAGAGTTGTTGTTAAAATTAAAAGAAAATAAAAATAAAACAAAGCAATCAATCGATTAAATGTTGGTTTAATCAATTCAAAAGAAGATCTTTAGGGTTGCAGTTTCACCGCGGGTTTTCATTGTATTAAATTATATATAGCTACTCAATTTTATCTCTCTATCCGGGTAGTGGCCTGAAATCAGAATTGCCCACTGTCGTGGTACAATTCACTACCTATGTCTAGGTCGGTTCCACCGTCGTAGTAACCTATACCCTAAACTAGGTGCAATAGGAACGACCTCTCGGTATCCACCATTAATCTTACACCACCTTGTTCAAGGGATTTGTCAATTAATGTAAATTTCGTCTCTTTTCAACTGTTAATTCTTCTTTCAAAGCAATTAAGGGCATTAGGTTATTATTATGGTGATCAAGCATAACAATATATTGGAGAAAACGAAATTATACCACGGATTTAAGAGATAAGATATGAATTACTATTATAAAATCATCATACAATGAATCCCCGGGCTACTCTCGGTCCTAAAGACAAAGGGGATTAGCCCCGCATGTTCATCTCAGAGTACAATGTGGAGAAGAGAAAGGGAAACATGAAGGAAAACATGATTGAGTGATTAAACCCCTGAACGGAGAAGGTCCAATCGATCCTTGGCGTGGAATCCGCATTCTCCTGCCTTTCGGTGGTGGAATTCATCTTCTTCAGCGTCCGGATCGGATGGGGCGTGCTCTCGTGCTCTGTTCTTCTCTCCTTGCTCTCCGGGATGTGTGCATCAACTAATGACGTCCTTCCCGAGTCAAGGGTGCCGTCATTAGGTATATCTCCTGAATTAGGTCGCCAATTAACCACGGTCGTCCGATTAAGATTAATCTGAAACAAACTCATATCTGACGGTGTCGATACCATCGACGCGGGTCAATGGTATCGACCTAGCATGATAGAGGAAATCCTTCTTTTCTTTCGTCTATGCACCAGATGTCATCTCGATACCATCGACGCGGGTCGATGGTATCGACGAACCTGTAGCGACGGTTTTGTCATTTTGTGTCGCTGTAGCTCCACCAGTCGATAGTATCGACATTTTGGTCGATAGTATCGACACACTTCTCGCCAGCAACCTGATGGTATCTCGATACCATCGACATCCCTGTCGATAGTATCGACTTTCTTCTGGTCCTTACGGCTGGCAACCTGTGGTCCGGTCGATGGTATCGACGGCAGCAGATACTTGTTTTTCCTGAAATTAACACACGGAACCGCATAAATCCACACAAAATATATTCTTTCGATAATTAATACTCAAAATGCTTAAATAAAGGGAATTTGACATAAAGAAGTAGCATAGACCAAAATGAATGAATTATGCAACATTAACCATGAAAATGACTAATAAATGCATAAAACACCTATCAAACAAGTCTATAAATGTGACTCAAAATCATCGCATCAAACTCCCCTAAGCTTGAACATTGCTCGCCCTCGAGCAACTAAACCTTAGAATAGAATTGCCAGAGTCAACTAAAGAACAAAGCATCACAACAGACATCCCACATGACTCCCACCAGACATTCACATACCGGCCCTCACTAACCATAGAATGATAATTACCCTAAAGGTGACAGTAATCATCCATAAAAGATATTAACCTCAAACAGATGAACACTATCACATAAGGCAGTTAACATAATAAAATTCGCCGGTCCAGACTTAGTGCATCTTGTGATCTTCTAAACTACGTTGCTCGCCCTAACTACCATCTACATGGAAGCAGTTCTCCTGATATTCACTAGTGAGGAGAAATTCACGGTGGCCTACCAATTCGAGCACCGGGTGGATGAAATAGGTGGCTCATGGAAGAAGTGGAAGCATTATACGATTTCAACATGCATACAACAAAAATGCCCTAAATGATGCAAATGCACATGAAAAATGCCCTAATGCCTAAGATTAGGTGGAATGATGCATGCACTAACCATCCGTCTCAAAATGAGATGGATATCTAATTAAGCTACATCATGTACTCACTTATCTTGAAATACAGGTGAGATTATGTTCCTTTCTCCTTCTTATTCTTGTTGCTTCTGAATAACTTTTTTTTTCAATTTTAGATTTTTTTCTTCTTTTTTTTTCATTACAAACCCTTATATCCATGATTGACAATGAATACTTATTGGGCTTATATTTCCTGCATAGCTCGAATATTTTCACTATTTGGAAGGTATGGAACAAATTAACTCACCATTAAAGAATAAATGAGGTACATGACATACTTTATGCATAAAAGTTATGAATGCAACTACATGACATGCACCTAAGGGTAATGTGCATGTATACCTATTCTAAAAAAAAATCTTATTTTTCATGCAAACATATGAAGGTGGTTGCAATGCAAGTCATATCTACATGCCATGCAATCAAAAAGGTTAAAACCGTACTTTACTTCCAAATCTTGGGTGGATTGTGAAAACAATGAGGTGGACAGATCACAAGACTAGTTGACTGAACCTTTGAAAAATATTATATGTCCCTCCTTACTGACCTGTGTAGTAGTTAAGAGGTTTTTTCTCTCTTACTTCAAATTAAAGTCTCATTATCATTTGGTCAGTTTAGGCTCAAACAACCAATTTCGTCCACTTTCATGAATCATTAGGAATATACAGTCATGGTTTTCTATTTTAAAGTTGACAAACCCAATCATTTTCTAAGTTAAGTGATCAAGGTTAAACAACACTCAAGCTTGTGAACACTCAAAAATTTTTAGTTTCCCTCAATTCCCCATGCACATGCAACTGAGATGACTCAACATTAAAGACATCCGCGATTATACTAGATAGATTGTGGATCCTAAAACAAACTAAGATTGCAGAAAACAAATGACAAGAAACAAAAGCAATAAAACTAAAAATATAGAAAATGAAAGATAGAACTGTTCCAATACCCCCCTAAGCTTGAATCTGACTATGGCCTCATAGTCAAAAACAATCTTAAAGGTTGGAACATAGATACCGCTTTTACTCTTTAGGTGGAGGCGGGTACTGCGGAGCCGTAGGGTCCCAGGACGGATACTCCCCTTGGAAGCTTGGATCAAACTGGGCCCTAGGTGGAGGTTGTGGATAGCCTCCAAAGTAATCTTGGCTCCAATAGTGGTTGTAGAAGGGTTGTTGTTGCATCTCCATCTGTTGCAACTGATCATGAATTTGATGTTGGTTGTCAAGGAGAAGACGCTCATTCTCGAACATTGCCCGTTGATTGTCTAGTATCCGGTTTGTAGTGTCTTGAATATCGGCATACATCGTCATGTGATGATGCTGCGTTTGCTGTATCTCCTACAGCATAGTATACATACCCTGCATAGAATAGGCTTCCTCGCTTGGCTGCGAGGGCGGTGGTGGTGGCGGCGTAGGTTGTGATGATGAAGATGCACCCGGATGCATCTGAGGACGCTTTTGTGGTGCCACTCGTTCTCGAAGAGGTGTAAATGCCTCCTCTTCCTCCTCAGCCTCGTCGTCATTTCCGTCGTCGCCTCCGTCGTTGCCGCCTTCTTCATCGGAGTCGGCGATGGCTATGATTGGCCATCGGAAGTGTTGCGCCCCTTCGATGTTGAAGACCAGATCAGGCAGCGAGCATTCCTGGTAGGCTTGGTTGACGTGGCAGTGCGCATACGCCAAACCATCTCGAAGAAGAATGAGATTGGACCGGTGCAAATGTTGCAAGTTCACCTTGCTCTTGTTGGATAGAGGAGTGAGCTGCTGGAAATTCAAACCGAGGTATGAAGCCAGCTTGGTGATGAGCCCGCCGAAGTGAATCGGTGCTTTCCTCGTACTCCTCTTCACCGCCAAAACTCTCTGCAGAAAGAAGGCACCCCAATTGCATTCTTGACACTTCAGGAGCTTATACAAAAAGAATAAGTCCGTCTCCTGAAACTTGCTGAGGGCCAAATCATCCTGAGCAAACAATGTCGAACTGAGCATCCAGTGCAGAATCTGGACAAAAGGGTGCTCGAAATCAGCTACCGCAGCATTATGGTAGCTTACTGACTTCCCCGGCGGCACTGTAACCAGCTCGGCGAAGATGGTGTCATAGTTGGTGCGGTTGTCCGGGCGCCGGTAGTCGGACCGCGAGTGGTTCCAGTTGAAGATCGCGTTGAACTGCTGGAGTGTAAGGGTGTAGTCATTGTTGTACAACCGGAACGACACCCAACCCTTAATCCACTCACGGTCGGTGGCTATGACGTCGTTGGGCATGACGCAGACGTCCAGTGATGCCATGAACTCAGCCACCGATTCCTTGTACGTGGGCCACTCGCCGAAGAATTGTTGGCCATCAGCATGATACTCCAGCTCATCAGGCCATCTCTCCGTGTGTCGGGCCTGTCCTTTCAGCACGTAGGCCAGGTTCGCTTTGAACCCGAGGTTGCGGATGGTGTCCCGTTCAACATAACGGGTCGGCTCAATCTTACTCTTCATAATCTCTTCGTATATCTTCTTCACCTCCGCAGATGGATGAATCAGCCGCGGGCGTGCAACTGATGCAGTCGGAGGTGACATGAACTCGGGGATGTCCATCGGATTCATGCATGAAGACGACACACCATCTGCGTGCACCATGATGTCGAAAGAAAGGAGAATAGGAAGGAAGCTCGGTGAAGATCGGAGAATCGAATCTCCGCTCGATGAAGAACTAGCTCGGTGTTGCTCGTCGCCGGGCTTGGACAGCTCTG
Organism: Alisma plantago-aquatica; assembly: GCA_963693085.1. Lineage (NCBI taxonomy): Eukaryota > Viridiplantae > Streptophyta > Magnoliopsida > Alismatales > Alismataceae > Alisma > Alisma plantago-aquatica. Next base: position 104,593,429 of record OY856415.1, on the reverse strand, counting down.
GAACACGCTCAGCACAAGTGAAGGAGATTTGCATTGAAGGTGTGAAGTCATCTGACGCAAACACTCCTCATATATAGCCGTGGCCGGCGCTACTGTCCGCCCATCGAAACCATCGACGCGAGTCGATGGTATCGACTCGGGTAATACGATCCGTACCTCCACGAGTATCGACGGTTGTCGATGGCTGGATCTGCGGGGCTCGGATTGCTGACGCGTCGATACTATCGACGCGGGTCGATAGTATCGACCCATCCCCCAGATCGACTTCTTGGCTGTTGCGATCGCCGTTGATCTTTCCTCGCTGATAGTTGACGTGGCGGGTCGATACCATCGACGCGGGTCGATGATATCGACCCTCTGATTAGGGCAAACCCTCGCGAGGCCCGGCCGCCGCCTTCTTTGCATGAATGTGTCAATACCATCGACACGCCTGTCAATGGTATCGACTTTCCTGAGATGATTTGTTCTGAAAATCTTCAGATATCTCGATAGTATCGACACCCATGTCGATACCATCGACTTCTTCTTGTGATCTGCCTATTGGTATGTCGATACCATCGACGAGGCCGTCAATGGTATCGATGCAGTGTGATTCCTGCAGTCGCCAACATGTACCATGGTCGATACCATCGACACAAGGGTCGATGGTATCGACTCTGCCTCAGCCCTGCACATGTAACAAACAATCATAGTATCTTTTTTTACACTACAAACTAAGTGAAAACAAATTAAACTACGAATGTAAATGAACTAAACTAAGGTACCAATGGTTGGGTTGCCTCCCAACAAGCGCCCTTATTTAACGTCTTAGGGTAGACGACTTGAATCACATCATTGGTCCAAAAGTGAAATGAGTTTGACCTGATTCACCTTCCTCGTGTAATCTTCACCAAAATATAGCTTCAACCTCTATCTGTTCACCAAAAATGTAGTCTCACCATCGCGCACCAAGATTGCGCCATGTGGTTTGACCTCTTCTACCGTGAATGGCCCACTCCATTGGGATTTTAGCTTCCCGGGATGCAACTTTAGCCTTGAATTGAACAACAACACACGATCTCCCTTCTTGAAGGTGTGCATCTGAATGTGGTGATCGTGGATCAACTTAGTGCGCTCCTTGTATATCCGAGAGTTCTCATATGCAGTCATGCGTAGCTCATCCAATTCATTTAATTCAAGCAAACTCTTCTTCCCCGCCTCATCATAACTCAAGTTGAGCTTTCTTAGTGCCCAGTGTGCTTTATGCTCTAACTCTACTGGTAAGTGACAAGCCCGGCCGTATGCCAACCTAAAAGGCGTGGTGCCTATAGGTGTCTTGTATGCCGTCCTATATGCCCACAATGCATCAGGCAGTAAGGCTCTCCAATTCTTCCTCGTGGAAGCCACCGTATGCTCCAAGATTTTCTTAATTTCGCGATTGGATACCTCCTCCTGTCCTTGAGTTTGTGGGTGATACGGGGTACCTATGTTATGTTTGACCCCGTATTTCTTCAACAATGCCGAGAACTTTTGATTCTTAAAGTGCGTACCCCCCATCACTGATGATCATTCGGGGCACTCCAAACCTGCAGAATATATGTTCCTTAACGAATCTGCACACTACAGTAGAATCATTAGTCCTTGTGGGTATTGCTTCTACCCACTTTGACACATAATCAACAGCTAAGAGGATATATAAATTCGAATTTGAGGACACAAAGGGTCCCATGAAATCTATACCCCATAGGTCAAATACCTCAACCTCTTGGAAGACATTTAGGGGCATCTCTTGTCTCCTTGAAATATTACCCGCCCTTTGGCAAGAATCACATTGTCTCACAAACTCATAGGCGTCTCGGAACAAGGTAGGCCAATATAGGCCACTTTCCAACACTTTGGCCGCCGTACGAGAGCTCGTGTGGTGTCCACCCATAGGTAGAGTGTGGCAGTGATGAAGAACACTCTCGTATTCCTCCTCCGGTACACACCTGCGTAGAAAACCATCCCTGCATTACTTCAAAAGAATGGGGTCATCCCAAAAATAATATCGTAGAGAATGGAAAAACTTCTTCTTCTCTTGATATGTCCAATCATCCGGGATGATCCTGCAAGCAAGATAATTCACAATATAGGAAAACCAAGGATCTTTAGAATTCACTTTCAACAATTGTTCATCCGGAAATGTCTCGGTTATGGGTATGTGTAAATCTTTTTCATCTACCCTCTCTAACCTAGACAAATGATCCGCTACAACATTCTCAATCCCCGCCTTGTCTTTAATTTCGATATCAAATTTTTGTAGGAGCAAGATCCACCTAATCAATCTAGGTTTGGCATCTTTTTTCTCCATCAAATATTTAATAGCGGCGTGATCAGTCCAAACAACTACTTTCGATCCAACTAAATATTGCCTAAACTTTTCAAAAGCGAAAACAACAGCAAGCAATTCTTTTTCAGTAGTTGTGTAATTTAATTGGGCATCATTCAAAGTCTTAGAAGCATAAAAGATTACGGCGGGTTTATTGTCCACCCGCTGTCCCAACACAGCCCCTACAACAAAATCTGATGCGTCACACATGAGTTCAAACGGCTTAGTCCAATCCGGTGTTTGAACAACCAACGCGGAAATTAATTTCTCCTTCAACACGTTGAACGCGTGTAAACATTTGTCATTGAAATCAAAAACGGCATCTTTCTCGAGCAGCTCGGATAGAGGTTTGGCGATTTTAGAAAAATCTTTTATGAACTGACGATAAAATCCGGCGTGTCCTAAGAAACTCCTTACCCCTTTTACCGAATTTGGTGGGGGCAATTTAGAAATTACTTCAATTTTAACCGGATCTACCTCCAAACCTTTGCTAGACACTTTATGTCCTAGCACTATCCCTTCACTTACCATCATATGACATTTCTCCCATTTGAGGACCAAATGTGTGTCCTCACATCTCTGTAACACCTTATCCAAATTATAAAGGCATTCATCAAACGAAGCACCATAAACCGAAAAATCATCCATAAAGACCTCAAGACAGTGTTCTACCATATCATAAAAAATGGCGAGCATACAACGGTGAAAAGTCGTTGGTGCATTGCATAATCCAAAGGGCATGCGGCAATACGCAAAAGTTCCATAAGGACAAGTGAAAGTAGATTTCTCTTGGTCCTTAGGGTCAATTGAAATCTGATTATATCCCAAATACCCGTCCAGAAAATAGAAATGAGATCGGCCGGCTAAGCGCTCTAGAATTTGATCAATAAATGGGAGAGGAAAATGATCCTTCAGCGTAGCGGCATTAAGACATCGGTAATCAATACAAACTTGCCACCCGGTTACCAAATGGGTGGTGACAGGTTCATTCAAAATATTTTGAGTGACAGTAATACCCCCCTTTTTAGGGACTACCTGCATGGGACTTACCCATGTCGAGTCTAAAATCGCATAGATGATACCTGCGGAGAGAATCTTGATCACCTCTTTCTTCACCACCTCCATCATGCTCGGATTCAGTCGACGTTGCGGTTGGATTACCGGCTTGGCTCCCTCCTCGAGCCGAATCTTATGTTGACACAAAGTAGGGGAAATCCCCTTGATATCTGCAACAGACCACCCAAATGCTCCCCGGTGGTTCTTCAGCACTATCAACAATTGGTCTTCCTCTTCCGCACTCAGATATGTAGAAATGATCACAGGTAACTTTTCTTCCTCCGCTAGAAAGGCGTACTTAAGATGCGGTGGCAGTGGCTTTAACTCTAACTCCGGCGGGCTGATCAAGGATGATTGAAGCGAAGAGGGAAGTTCACCTAAATCTTCATAATACCTCGCATAGAAGCATGGAAGCATCTGAGGCATCTTGGCGCATTCCTTGAGTGATTTTCTTCTCATCCAATCATGAGTGATGTTGACTAAACAAGCCTCCAATGGTAATTCCGGATATGCATCAAAAACTGAATTTTCTATAGCATCACCCTCCGTAGAGGGAGGAATGTCCTCATTCTCATCATTCGGGAACCCGACAGCCTTGCAAAGGGATACTACTTTGGTCTGCTCCATGATGTCTACAGCCAAAGTCCCTTTGTCCACCTTGGTCATTACATGAGCCATATCCAGAAATGGCTTCCCTAGACAAAGTGAGATGGTATTATCAAAATGTTTTACCATGTGGCATTGCTCCTTGGATTTAGGTGAAGTGGCGCTGGAAGGCATGACCATCTCAAATCAGTCATCGGCTATACCCAAGGTCAACCGACCTCTCCCCATCTCGAGTATCATGTTGGCTGTAGCTTGGAATGGTCTTCCGAGTAGTAACTCATTGCCTTGTTCATCTTGCATCTCCATGACGACAAAATCTGCAGGAAATACAAATCTATCCACTTTCACAAGCACATCTTCACAAATCCCATAAGGTTTCACCACAGAGTTATCCGCCAATTGAATTTTCATGTTGCTTGGCCTTGACTCCTTTAATCCCAACTTCTTGAATGTAGAAAGGGGCATTAAATTGATGCTTGCTCCTGAGTCACATAATGCTTCACCAAATTTGACTTTCCTGATATAGCATGAAATGTTGAAACAACCCGGATCTTGCCTCTTTGGTGGCAATGTACCCATGATGAAGGCACTCACCTGCTCCTTAAGCACAACTACTTCAGTGTCTGGGATTTTTCTCTTCTTGGTGATGATGTCCTTCAGGAATTTCCCGTAAGACGGAATTTGCTCAATAGCTTCCAATAGAGGGATGTTGACTGAAAGCTTCCTGAAACTGTCTAAGAACTTTTTGAATTGGTCATCTACCTTCCTTGCCTTAGCACTGTTCGGATAAGGGACCGAGACAGCCTGTGCCCTTTGATGCGGTGGCACATAGGGTGTCTGTTTCTTAGGCCCTTCCTCCTCTGCAATATGATCTTCAGTAGCATCCACTACTGTGTCCTTAACTGGTTCTGTGACCGGTACAGGTACCTCCTTAGTGGCCTCAACTTCAATTTCAGCTTGGGGTTTGCTTGCTTCATCAGCCCTGGGATTTAACATTTTCTTTCCACTTCTTAGCAAGATGACCTTCGCTTGTTGGTTTCCTCCTGGAACATTAGTATTTCCCGGGAAACCTGGATGTGCCGGCTTCATCAAACTGGCTATCTCCACAGCCATCTGTTCCATACATGTCTCTATTGTCCTCATTTGAGCCCCATGGCTCTGCAGTGTCTGCCCGAATTGGTTCATGAACTCCCCTTATTGCTTTATTTGCTGGCCGAAAGTAGCCATGAGTTCTTGGTTTTGCTTTATCACTTGATTGAGAAGCTCTGTGCTCTTATCCTCTGCTACTGGCTGGGGTTTAGCATCCGGATCCTGCAAGAAGTTATTTGGATCCTTCCAGGAGAACTTCTTATCTTTCCTCCATGAATAGTCGTTGTTCCTATAGCCTTGCTGCTACCTCATGAATTTCACTTGAGCCTCGTCCTCAGACTCAATATCCTCCTTTGCAAGAAATTTCTTTGCGAGAAGATTCATCTTCTCATTCAGCTCCTTTATTGCTTTAGATTCACCTACTACTCGAACCTGCTCCACGGCGCCTCTTTCGCCCCATGATTGTTTCTTGGCCATGTTCTTTAAAATCTCCCAACATCTCGTGTCCGTGTTATTCAAGAAGAATCTAGAACCGGCTGAATCGAGGTTGCTTCTATCATGCTCGGAGAGAGCAAAATAGAAGATCTTGACTTGTGTCTCCTTATTAAGCCCATGATAGGGGCATCGCCTGAGCATGATCTGAAACCTTTCCCATGTCTCAGAATAAGTCTCTCCTGCTTGTTGGGTGAAGTTGTGGATCTTTCTGATCATGTCATTGGTCTTCTCGGGCGGAAAGAACCTCTCGAAGAAGACCTCCACCATGTGGTCCCAAGACTCCACATATTCATTGTCAAAGTTATGTAGCCATTCGCGCACAATTCCCACTAGAGAACTCAGGAAGAGCTTCAAGTAGAGCACATCTTGTGGAAATCTGTCGATTTTTACCATATCACAGTTCTCCACAAACTGACTTATGTGCGCGACGGGGTCTTCATTTTTGAGCCCATGGAAGGCATTAGACTTCACCAAGTTGATTAAAGCTGGATCAATCTTATATGTTGGAATATTCAGTGCTTGCTTCTTGATCGGCCCCTTGGAAGCGGACGAGGAAGAAGCCTTGATCTTCTCCCATATTGTCTGTGGCTCGTCCATCTCTTCTTGTTCGGGTTTCGAAATTATATCCTCCAGCTCGTCTTGATTATACTCGCCCTCGTCTTCCGGTTCCGGCAGCGGCACCTCTGGTGCGTGCCCCGCGTAGTCAGTACTACGCGTCTGCACCATGCACAGTACCTAAAAAATAGAAAAATTAAATTTAGTACAGTGCTTGACGATTGTAAATATTTATAAAATAGATTATAAATTTTTGGAATGATAAATAAAATAAAAATGTGGCCTAGAGTGGCCGCTCACAGCACTCAAATTGCCGACAAATTGCCGTATCCCCGGAAACGGCGCCAAAAACTTGACGCACATTTACCGTGCGGAGAAACGCAAGTGAACGCGTCGAAGTAGTACATGCCTTTGTGAGGCCCGAGTCGAACTCAAGGATACATGAAATTGCCGGGGACTCCTACTAACTACTCGCGATCATCTAAGCCGATTAAATAGTTGAGAGTTGTTGTTAAAATTAAAAGAAAATAAAAATAAAACAAAACAATCAATCGATTAAATGTTGGTTTAATCAATTCAAAAGAAGATCTTTAGGGTTGCGGTTTCACCGCGGGTTTTCATTGTATTAAATTCTATATAGCTACTCAATTTTATCTCTCTATCCGGGTAGTGGCATGAAATCAGAATTGCCCACTGTCGTGGTACAATTCACTACCTATGTCTAGGTCGGTTCCACCGTCGTAGTAACCTATACCCTAAACTAGGTGCATTAGGAACGACCTCTCGGTATCCACCATTAATCTTACACCACCATGTTCAAGGGATCTGTCAATTAATGTAAATTTCGTCTCTTTTCAACCGTTAATTCTTCTTTCAAAGAAATTAAGGGCATTAGGTTATTATTATGGTGATCAAGCATAACAATATATTGGAGAAAATGAAATTATACCACGGATTTAAGAGATAAGATATGAATTACTATTATAAAATCATCATACAATGAATCCCCGGGCTACTCCCGGTCCTAAAGACAAAGGGGATTAGCCCCGCATGTTCATCTCAGAGTACAATGTGGAGAAGAGAAAGGGAAACATGAAGGAAAACGTTATTGAGTGATTAAACCCCTGAACGGAGAAGGTCCAATCAATCCTTGGTGGGGAATCCGCGTTCTCCCGCCTTTCGGTGGTGGAATTCGTCTTCTTCAGCGTCCGGATCAGCTGGGGCATGATCTCGTGCTCCGTTCTTCTCTCCTTTCTCTCCGGGATGTGTGCAGTAACTAATGACGTCCTTCCTGAGTCAAGGGCGCCGTCATTAGGTATATCTCCCAAATTAGGTCACCAATTAACCACGGACGTCCGATTAAGATTAATCTGAAACAAACTCATATCTGACGGTTTCGATACCATCGACACGGGTCGATGGTATCGACCTAGCATGATAGCGGCAATCCTTCTTTTCTTTCGTCTATGTGCCTGATGTCATCTCGATACCATCGACGCGGGTCGATGGTATCGACGAACCTGTAGCGACGGTTTTGTCATTTTGTGTCGTTGTAGCTCACCAGTCGATAGTATCGACACACTTCTCACCAGCAACCTGATGGTATCTCGATACCATCGACATCCCTGTCGATAGTATCGACTTTCTTCTGGTCCTTGCAGCTAGCAACCTGTGGTCCGGTCGATGGTATCGACGACAGCAAATACTTGTTTTTCTTGAAATTAACACACAGAACCACATAAATCCACACAAAATATATTCTTTCGATAATTAATACTCAAAATGCTTAAATAAAGGGAATTTGACATAAAGAAGTAGCATAGAACAAAATGAATGAATTATGCAACATTAACCTTGAAAATGACTAATAAATGTTGTCGATGGGTAAATATGGAACAATGCATGGAGGTGGTAGCCACACTTCCAATTCTACTATAGCTTCATGACCTTAAAGTATGTAAACTCATTAACCTAAATGGCAATTGGGATAAATAATTTATGGATGAATGGTTCCCTACAGACGTGGTCAGACAAATCACAGAAGTTGGTACTCCATTTGATGATGAACTAGAGGATGTGCACGTATGGATCCATTCCAAAGATGGGAACTTAAACGAAGGTTCCGCCTACAAACTACTTTGGACTGGTAAGGACGTAGAAGTTTTTGGAGAATGGCATCTAATTTGGAGAACAAATTTTGTAGTGGGAGTCAAACTCTTCATGTGGACGGCCTTACACGAAGTAATTCTAACTAATCAGAGAAGAAATATCAAACACCTAAGTGAAAGTAGCATGTGCGAATGTTGCAATAATAGAGATGAGTCGAAAATGCATGCCCTAAGGGAATGCACTCATGCTAGAAAGGTATGGGACCAAATTATACCCTTTTCTGAATAGAACAACTTATTTGCATCTACCACAATCAATTAATGGGTGAAATACAATGGAGAGTAGGGTGAAATGCAATGCAATCAACTGATGATAGGCTGCTAGTATATCTATAAGTGTAGGAATAAACATATCTTTGAGAACCAAGAGTCCACTGTACAACACCAAGTTCGATTCATGAACTCAAAAATTGCCAACACTTTTAGGGCATGAGAAAGCTCGACTACTATACGATGAAGAGAACTACAAAGTTGGGTTACACCAACGGAAGGAGAGTATAAAATAAATGTTGATGCAATAACTAATAAACACAATGCAATGGTAGTAGTAGTTGCTAGGGATAGTCAAGGCACTTGGCTTGGTGGCTTAGGGGAAAAGGTGAAGACATCAAACCCCACAATGGCTGAGTTAGTGGGCATTTACACTGCAATGAAACTCACTGGTAAACTGAATTTGAACACTATGCACATTGAATCTGATTTTCTGGCAGCCGTCAACATGACTAAGGACAACCATCTCCAATATCCCAAATACGCATATTGGCTAGTGAAGATCAAGAAGCTTGCTAGAGCAAACTGGATGATCACCTTTACAAATAGAGAAAATAACAATGCAGCTGACACACTCGCAAAGTGGCACCTAAAACAACCGAGGAGGGAATACTTCTACTTTGGACCACCTAATGAAATGGACAACATTTTACATAGTGAAGCATGTAATGGTAGTAGTACTACCATGTTTTAATTAAGAAGCTCAATTAGTGATTGTAATATTTATCAAGAATTGCTTGCACGAGGAGGGCGAGACGAATAAAATAACCTCCTAACTTATTAAAAAAAGGTCTTACCAATCCAAAGATAGAGTCTTCTACCTCACCAAGGTCTTACCCACTCTTGCAAGAATCTAGGCACCTTCTCCAAGGAGATCCCCTCTTTACAATGAGTCTTCTGTCTTGAAGGATTTACTCACTCTACTCCTAGATCTTCAACCTTATCCTCCTCCATCACTTGGAGAATATTTTTGCACCTTCTCCTATAGCTTGAAGAAGCTTAAACCTTCTCATTCACTTGGAGAAGCTTTCCCCGACTTTATCTTGAAGAAAGGAGTTGGAAAAAAGAGAATCTTTGAGAGCTTTACAAGTATACAATGAATTATCTCTCTCACATAGATCCTATCTCACTCATATGGACAAATCGATGAGTAATCATGAGAGAGGAAGGGGCTCAAGTGGAATGAATCCACTCAACTATAGCAAGGATCTTGTATAGCATGAAAGATCAATCTTAGAATGAACTCTAAGAGGTCTTATTTATAGTTGAGGGTGTCCACTAGAGGGTAGGAATACTTAAGAACATTTTCTAGCCGTTTGGAATGTTTTAACGGATATAATTTTGAGTTTAGAAACACTCAATAGTTGGAATCACTTTTTCTATGTTTTCCATATAGTGTAGTCGGTCGAGTTTTCATAAAGGTAACCTGATCAATTACACTATGTGACAAAGCAAATTTGAGATATCAGTCGAGTTTGTCCTAGGTGAAACTTGAATGGTTGCTTGAAATTAGTTTTGCTGAGTGTAGTCATCAGTTGAGTTCTGTGAAGGTAAAATTCAACCCAACCAAACATTCTTAAAATCTATCAAGGGATCGGTTGAGTTTGTATCTTGACCGATTAATTAATTTTGGAAAATGCCTTTTGAGTGACGAAACTTTCAAATTAAGGGTTCTTGATTTTTTCTCAACTTAGTTACAAGTCATATCATCAATACAAATGATTAAAAAAATAATATAAGGTGACTTGAAGTGTTTTCCACAAAATTGCATTTAAATTTCTTTTGACTTGAACTAGAACAAGATAGGGCTTGACAAATTTGATCCTTTTCATGTATCGAATACCTAAAAACATACATATCAATGGAATGGTTGAGTCATTATAAAAATATGGACAATGTGTAACACGTAGGTCAACATTCTACCCCTTTTTGATAATGACAATCCATTCCTCAACATATTGAAAAGGATATGAAAATTTAAACATTTACCTTTGAGAAAGGACGTGAAAGTTAAACCTTTACCTTGTGAATTTGCAAGGGGGCACATAAATGAACAATGTTAATTTCTCCCTCTTAATTCATGATTACGTATGCCTACATGGTTAGTCTTTCTATAAATAACCATAGCACATATATATACTATATGGTCCTCTAGAAAGTCACAGATATGTAGATAATTGACAAGAAAAGGATCATATAAGAAATAAAACAATATGGCTTAGGTCATTTATCCACCTTTGTCATATCAAAAAGGTTGGGCAGTAGAAGAGCTAAAAGCACAGGTCTTCTTCACAGGAACAAGCTAAATAAGAAAGCACATATAGTACACACCAAATAGAGACAAATAGAGAAAAATAAGAAACCAACGTCCTAATCAAAATACAGGATAACATACCAAGAAATCATAAGATCAAGTAAATAATAGAGTTAACGGTACATGAGATTAAGATTACAACACTAAGCATGTCCACTCAAAAAAAACTACAAACCAATGAGAAAGAACGAGATGATAAAATAGTATGCCTCAGATACACAATGCCCAAATGTCTAATAAATGATAGCCTACAAAAAATATGAGCACTCAAAAGACTATAGGACTAAACATCTATGGAATCTACTACATCAACTATGTCATCATCCTCATCCTTGGGCTGATAGTCCTCATCATCATCAAATGGTGTAGCATAGAAAGCAGCTATGTCCTCACCATCATCACCAGAAGGACCAGCAAAGCCATCATCAGATCTGTCATCATCCTCAGCATCCTCAGCATACTCAACTTCTTGGTCTGACATCTCCTCGTCAGTAGGAGATCAAAAAGAATGACCATGCCAATGGGAATTCTGCTCAGCCCATGACATGACACATGCATGTAATGCATTTGCTTATAGAAAGGTAGGATAATCAAAGGTACGTGGGTATAAGTATATGACTAGATTTTTGTTGGTTGCTAAATATATGTACTTGCTTGCATGAAATTGAAATACATGGATATATATATATAAGTGATTGTCAATTTTTTTCCGCCTTGAACATGAAAGAACGTAAATGAGGATAAATGAAATGTAGTTACTAGTGGTGTCATTAAACTCCCTATTAAAGAGGGAAATCTTTAATGTTGGCTAGCACCTCCCTAGAGTACACGATATATGGGGAGATCCCTAGAGTACAAGGTACACGGGGAAGGGCCCACTATTTATGTGATTATGTGCTAAGTCCACCATAGTAATGCATATTCATTCTAAATGAGGCTAATAACATGGGATTACCTGATTTTCCACCTTTAAATAACGTTTTCATTTTCTTTCTCCAATTTTGAGTATTTTATATACCAGCATAGTATAGCTTTTAATTCCACGTACCAACTTTGTTGATGTATTTGTTTCTCATATTTTCTAGGTACAAGCAAATGATGAAGCACTTCAAAGTGCCAGAAGCCACTAAATAATGATCCTGGAGGATAATAGATAGATCTCCATTACTCACCTTGGTCTTTTCAGTTAGATAGTTTTCTTTATTCTTCTAGATGATGTAATAGGATGTTATAGTTCCTATGTAATAATCATATTTTCTTTCCATAGACTTATCCTTCTTCCTTCTCATTTATTAGAATGTATGACTTTATCTTTGATCAATGAATGAGGTGTTGTGTGGCTATCAATTGATGATGTGAACATGATCTTGGCTTATCTCTGATTTTAGTTTACTATCTTGATTTCTTATATTTTCCCTTTTGACATTCATAGATATGAGTGCACGCATATCTGTGCATGTCACTAAGGAACGTATATGGAAATACGGGTCGTCACAGTTGGTATCAGAGCCAATGTTCACACATCATAGTCACATGACTTTCATTCACCCTATTATGATTCTAGGGTAGTCCTTGAGTTAGGGATGTGAAGGGTTGAGGTGACTAGGATACGATCTGCCTAAGGTCTGCCTAAAGTCTCCGAGCCACTTTGCTTGGCAATCACGAGGCTACCTATAAGGCAGTGTGAGTCTACCTGGCCGATATTCTAAATATCCCCTACTTCTTGGGCATACCTTAAATTAGGATCCTTCTCATCTATAGAAATTCTCTCTCATATTTTCTATAGGAATATTTTTCCCTCTTATCTCAAATTTTTGAAAATTGTTCTTCCCTTCATCTTTATGATATAAGATTAGGAAAGAGTCTCTCTATTTAGAAAGTCTTAAGGACCGACTAATAAGGACTTTTAAGGTATCCTCCATAAATTGTAACATCAAGAACATTAATAAATAATATAGGAGAATAATGAAATATCATAATGATAATGACAAATATAATTGTTGAGTAATAAATCTAATATGTCCAAATTAATTTCAGGATGCCTCCTAATACTCACAAATCAAAGGCCTCAGAGGAATCATCCTCTAAGAAAAGAAAAGAGCCTGAAACCTCTGAAGTACCTGATCCCGATGCTGCGGCCAAAGAAAGGTGGGAGGAACAGAAGAAAATCCTTCTAGATTTTATGGAAACCCTCGCCACAAAAGGAACCCCTGAACCTAGCTCATCTAGGAAGAAAGAAGTGACGGTGATAGATTTTATTAAGATAAACCTTGATTCCTTTTGGGGGGAAGATCATCCTGAGGTCATGGACAAGGTTGAGGCCTGGATTTTATCCATAGAAAATGGTTTTCATACCCTAGAAGTACCCAATGAGAAGAAGGTTAAGTTCGCCACTCACATGCTTAAGGGAGGGGCAAAAATCTGGTGGGAGAACTATGGCGGAAATAGGGGAGAGGAAATAGATAACATGGGGTGGGAAGCCTTCAAAACCCTCTTCACTGATCGTTTCATGCCCATATCTGAGAGGAAGAGGAAGGAGAAGATGTACATGGACTTAAGGCAGGGTAGTCTTTTAGTAGCTGATTACACCCGGAAGTTTAGGCTTCTGGAGCGTTATACACCCATCAGGACTGAAGACCGCCTTACTCAGCACTATGTTGATTTCCTTTCTGCCCACCTAAAAACCCTACTCATGGCCTCTCATCCCAGAAGCATAGATGAAGCCCTAGACATGGCCCTCAAGCAGGAGAGAGAGCAGGGCATGCAGAAACTTTCTAGCATGGGGTACTTAGGGTTAACCACGACTGAAGAGGATAAGTTTAGGAAGTTCAACCCTGGCCATAACAACAAGGGATCAGGGAAAGGTGGAGGTTCAGGAAAAGGAAGACAGAAGCACAATCAAAATCAACATAAGATTGTCCACCCGAAGTGCAAGACTTGTGGATGACACCATGGTGGAGTATGCCGCCACACCAAGCCAGTCTGCTATAACTGCAAGAAGGAGGGTCATTTCGTCGCCAAGTGCCCCACTCCCTCCATCTTTGGCAATCCTACAACATGTGTTCCGCAACCTCAGGGACACCGCAATGGTAGGGTATTTGCATTAAATGTAGAAGAGGCCAAGGAAAATCCAAACCATCTCTGTGAAGGTAACCTAATTTCTTTATAATTCAATATCTTGTTCAAGCCTGCAATTATTCATAATTTGATTACCTTATGTAGGCACTGTATTATTAAATGGTCATCCTGTTAAGGCTTTATTTGACTCTGGATCTACAAATACATTTATTTCTCGAACCCTGGCATCAATATTACATCTTCATATAAGGGACTTGGGATATATTCTGGATGTGTCTACTCCGAGTGGCAAAATACTCACAACTTTACAGAAAACTGACGAACTCTCTCTTAAATACGAAAATCATGATATGCCCTTTGAGTTCATTCTCTTAACTATGGAAGACTTTGATATTATACTTGGTATGGACTGGTTATACACATACCATGCTCACATTGATTGTAAAAACAAGACAGTCATTCTCTCTCAACCTCATTCTCATCCTGTGAAAATCCCTAGGGGAAGTGGATTTTGTAATAATGTTATAATCTCCTCTCTTAAAGCTAAAAAGCTCATTTCTAAAGGATGTAAAGTCTTCCTCGCATTAGTCTCAGAGACCAGTCCTAGTAGCGGGCTTGTAGAAAGTCTGGAGGTGGTACGTGACTTCCCTGACATTTTTCCGGAGGAGCTTCCTGGGCTGCCTCCAAATAGAGACATTGAGGTCTCCATAGATCTTCCTGGAACCACTCCGATTTCTAGGGCACCGTATAGGATGGCTCCAGCTGAGCTTATGGAGTTGAAGAAACAGTTACAAGAACTTCTTGACAAAGGTTTCATTCGTCCTAGTGTTTCCCCCTGGGGTGCTCCTGTTCTCTTTGTTAAAAAGAAAGATGGTTCTATGCGTATGTGTATTGATTATCGCATGTTGAACCAAGCTACTATTAAAAACAAGTATCCTCTCCCTCATATTGATGATCTCTTTGATCAGATTCGTACTGCTAAAGTTTTCTCAAAGATTGATCTTCGTTCTGGCTACCATCAACTTAAAATCAAGGATTCTGATATTTCTAAAGCTGCTTTTCGAACTCGTTATGGGCATTACAAATTTCTAGTAATGCCATTCAGGTTGACCAACGCACCGGGAGTTTCATGAATCTGATGAACAAAGTCTTCCAACCTTACCTTCATGAGTTCATGGTCGTCTTCATTGATGATATCTTAATCTATTCTGATTCTATGGAAAAACACCGGGAACACTTGCGAGCAATTCTTGACATTCTTTGAACCCAGAAGTTTTATGGTAAACTTTCAAAATGTGAGTTCTGGATTGATAAGGTCATGTTTATTGGACATGTCATTTCTAGAGGTAGTATATCTATTGATCCCGCCAAAGTCTCTATTGTACTTGATTGGCAACCTCCCTGTAATCCTTCTGAAATTCGGAGTTTCTTGGGATTAGCTGGCTACTATCATCGTTTTATTCCAAATTTCTCCAAAGTTGCACTTCCCCTAACCAAGCTTACTCGGAAGGATGAGCACTTTATCTGGTTAGCTACTTGTGAGTCCAGTTTCCAGCAGTTAAAGCAGAAATTGACGTCCTCTCCTGTTCTTGTTCTACCCTCTGGCAATGAAGGGTTTGTGATATTCACTGATGCTTCGAGGAATGGGTTAGGGTGTGTCATGCAGTAGAATGGTAAGGTAGTGGCCTTTGCGTCTAGACATCTAAAACCCAATGAACTTAATTATCCCACCCATGATTTGGAATTAGCTGCAATCATTCATGCCCTCAAAATCTGGAGGAACTACATGTACGGGGAAACATTTGACATCTTCACAGTTCACAAAAGCCTAAAGTACATCCTGACTCAGAAGGACTTGAATTTGTGTCAACGCCGATGGATTGAATACCTAAAGGACTATGATTTCACTATTGCCTATCATCCGGGTAAGGAAAATGTAGTCGCTAATGCCCTTAGCAGGAAAAGGGCAGTGTGTGCATCTCTTTCTGTCCCTAAATTGAGGAACATGGAGGATCTAGTGGGCTGGAAACCGCAGTTTCTGTCTAATCATGTGCATGTTAATAACATTTCCATCACGTCCAACTTGCATTTCAAACTTCTTGAGGCACAAAAGGCTAGTCCCGATCTTGCTAAGCTCTCTTCTCTCCTGTCAAAGCCGCAAACACATCTGTCTATGGGTCTTGATGGTGGTCTTCATTACAAGAATCGTATATGGGTTCCTGAGCAGTCAATTGTCAAGACATAAATTCTAAATGAGGCACATGGGTCCAAGTACACTGTTCATCTAGGTACGACAAATATGCACAAAGACCTACAACATCAGTTCTGGTGGAGGGGCATGAAGCGTGATATTGCCAATTTCGTATCCAGGTGTCTGACATGCCAAAGGATCAAGGTCGAACATTAGAGACCATGCGGTCTACTACAACCCCTTGAGATCCCAGAATGGAAATGGGAACATATCACCATGGATTTCATGGTGGGGTTACCCAGGACCAGGAAGGGATACGACTCTGCATGGGTCATAGTCGATCGTCTCACCAAGTCAGCTCATTTTCTTCTTGTGAAGACTACTGCAAAGGTTTCTGAGTTGGCTAACCTCTACATTCGGAAGATTGTACATCTGCATGGAGTCCCAGTGTCTATTGTCTCGGACAAGGACCCAAAGTTCACATCAAAGTTGTGGAAGCAGGTTCAAGAGGAATTGGGCACCAAGTTGAACTTCAGTACAGCTTACCATCCGCAAACAGACGGGCAATCAGAGCGTACAGTACAGATTCTGGAGGATCTTCTACGAGCTTGTGTTCTCGATTGGGAAGGCTCATGGGACTACTACTTACCTTTAGCTGAGTTTGCCTATAATAATAGCTATCAGGCTAGCATTGGGATGCCTCCCTATGAATCTCTTTATGGCCGACCATGCAGATCACCATTACACTAGGACGACGTCGGAGAACATACCCTGATGAAATCCGAGGAGATGCAGTTGTATACTAATAAGGCTGCTCTAATTAGGCAGAGGATGAAGCGGGCGCAGGATAGGTAGAAGTCTTATGCATATGCTCATTGTCAGGAACGACAGTTCAAGGAAGGTGACCATGTATTTCTAAAGATCTGACCTATTCGAGCTTTGGCCAAGAACAAAGGAAAGCTCAGTCCTCGTTATGTTGGACCCTTCGAGATTCAAGAAAGGGTTGGTGAATGTGCCTATCATCTTGCTTTGCTACCTCAATATAGTGCCATGCATAATGTGTTTCACGTATCTAATCTGAAGCCCTATGTCAAGGACCCCAGTCACATCTTCAATCATGAGCCTCTCGAGTTGAAGGATGATCTGTCATATGTTGAGTCCCCAATCAGAATTCTCGACTTCAAGTCAAAGGAGCTTCGCAATAATCGTCATATTGAAATGGTGAAAGTTCTCTGGAGTCACCATGATCAAATTGATGCCACATGGGAGTACAAGTCAGAGGTCGAGCAGAAATATCCACATCTTTTTCAGGCTATATGAATTTTGGGGACAAAATTCTTACAAGGAGGGGAGAATGTGACAGAGTGAGTTTTCCTATATATATTATTTACTTTCTCTCTCCTACAAATTTAATTATTCCAACTATGTCCTCAATCATCTCTCTCACTAAATTTATTAAATGGATTATTAATTTCACTTAAATTCATCCATAATATTACATAAAGTCAATAATACAAGAATTATGACATTTAGTCAATTGACTTAGTCAACAATCGAATTTTAACTCCAATATTGCACCATATCTACATCATAGCATTATAAAGGTATGCCTAAAATGTTATTAAAATTGGACGTACCAATCAGGAGATATTCACAATTGAATTTTATGCCTATTAAGTCATCTATTAATCCCTATGACCTAAGTTTCCATTTCTATTTGATATTAATGTGTCACACAGCCTTGATGTTGGCTTTGGGCGCAGTTCAATTAGGGGGGGGGGGGGGGTAATCCCCACCATCCGATTGGTCAATCACAGAACGTGCAAGATCCGATGACTGTCAAGTTGTCTCTAACCTCCAAAAGACTCGGTCCCCGCCGGTAGCTGAACAGTGATTCCTCCAACAGCCCTCGCGCCCGAACCTCGCCTTCTCTTCGTGAGATATTTGGAGGATGGCTCCCTCTCACCCGAGCGATCCCAATGGTGGTAACCACGTCACCTAAGTCCCCCGGATTAGGGAGAACGATCCCCCCATTTTCCCACACTCTCACTGGTGGCGACGCATGAATTAGGGATTAGCCCTCTACACCACATCGCATCTATTTAAGACCCCCAAAAGCTTCTCCGACCTTCCTTTAATCTTTCCGCACTACTAATTCCACTGGGACATGCCCCCTTTTCCCCGACCTCAAGCGAGCTCCACATCACCTTTCTCGACTTTCCCCTTGATCCAGTAGCCCTCTCCATTCAATTGAAAGGAACTACACCATCAGGGGACCTAGGCGGGACGAGCACCACTGTCGGCTAGAACCGCGAAGGTCCAGAGGCCCGAGTCGACGAGTCGTGCAACCAAGCTCCAAGAGCTTCACTGCCGGTGAGGTTGGAGCCAGCTAGGAACCGAAGGAGGATCATGAGAACCTCAGTAGACCTCTACGGAGATTTTGACTCCCTCAATCCAACCCGAGGGAAGGTAAGGAGCCCGACTCTTTTTTCTGTTAATTGTACCTGCGGAAAACCATTCCCGACCTGTCGTCCACCTCCGATCGAGCTGTTGAGCTCATCAAACTTGGGGGAACCTTGCGAAGAGGATCCACCCATCCTCACACTCCCAGGAACTCATCTAGCTATTTCGACCCATTACCATCCTTGCCTGCAGTCGTCGTGCTCCACTGCCATGGCGCGAGCAGCAATCAAAACGGTGATTTTTCCCTTTTACCCATGCCCTGTCACGAAGCGCAGGTGACCCTCAGGGGCAGTGGCGTCCTTTGCATCGCTCCTTGACCCCGATTTGACCAAGGCTGGCTCGCGGGTTAAGGATAGGATCCGCAGAGTCAGATCCCTCCCCTAATCCGCGAAGCCGACCACCCCTTTTCTTTTTTTTATTTTCATTTATTGCTTTAGGAAATTACCTGATTGGTCAGAACTTATGGAAACCCTAGAAAATGGTAGGATTATCAGAAAATATCGAATAAATATACCATTTTCATCAGAAAAATCTAAGCTATTTAAATAAAATAATTTCAGGACCTAGATCCGACCCCTTTTCAGAAAATATAGTCACTAGTCCTAATGACCCCTTAATATTTATATATTGTGTAATAATGGTCATAACTGATTTCCAATCTGCCTTGGGAATAGATTAAACCCTAATTAGGGTCCTGATCATCATGTCACTCGAAATCCTATCTAAGAAGGATAGTTGATTCAATAAGGGAGAAAAACCCTAATTTCCATATTCCACTCTTCATAATGTATACCTTATACAATTTATGTCAAACAATTAATTGCCCTTGAATGACTTTGATTAACCCTGACCTTAGAACCCAACTCTGACCTCTCGAATCACATGTATCCTATAAATGACATTCCAAATGACCTAAACCCTAATAAGAAACCCTAATGTGGAATAATGAGAATCCATGGTAACTTTAGGTTTTGTTTATATTTCAGGGTGATCTACTATCTTTCTCATAATCTAAGACTTGTGGAATTCAGATCTGAGAATTAAAGGTATGTGGATATAAGTATATGACTAGATTTTTGCTGGTTGCTAAATATATGTACTTGCTTGCATGAAATTGAAATACATGGATGGATGGATATATATATATATATATATATATATATATATATATATATATATATATATATATATATATATATATATATAGCTGTTACACCCCGATCTCACAATTTCCTCAAATCATGAGATTAGGGTATAAGATCGGATTTATATGTAACACAAAGAACACCTTTAACTCTTCTTTTCTTTTCTTTTCTTTAAAACTCTTGTTTCCCCGCATTGAACCACATATCATCTTAACAAAGGAATCTGAACATTTCTTTTACTAATCAGACTTTAATAGTAAAGATACATGTATAAGCATTCACGATGTCTTTCACACATTATGCACATAAAACTTGTTAACTAGCATACATATCAAAGAGGAACAATATTACACATTGTAATTACAACTCTCTCTCTAAACTCTTACTGAGGACCTAGAGTGACAAGGACCGACTGACACAACTAATCTCGTACTTGACTCCTGTGGCAGATCTACTCTGACGCTCTGATCATCTTCAAGTCCATGCGGTTAACCCTAAAATGTTTGAGTAGAGGGGTGAGCCTACTCGCTCAGTGAATGAGTACTTCATGGAAACAGACTAATGCACTAATGTGATTACAGATATAATTTGAATAAACGATATGAAATTTAACAACAATAAATACTACACTGAGCAGTTCTAAAACAATATAATTGAAGTAACAAAGAATGTAAATATTGCATCCAAAGAATAACTACAAGAAGACTATACTTCTAGTCTTCCTTAACTCTTTCATTTATAAAGAACTCTGTGAACCGATATGATCGTATTTTATATTATGCCCTAAATATATGCAGTGTACTCTGCATATAAAGATCCGCAACAAGTTCATGCTACGGTCCCACCGTACAAGACTTAGCGACACACCCGGGAAGTGCTAAGTCTGACTACTCGTCCTGGTCTGCACAGGACACAGGCTCTACGGCCTCATCGCACATCCACGTGTGATGCACAACCACGTGTGCTCTCGACTCCTCCTTAAACCTGAGTACACCGGCAGAGAGTCACAGGGTTACCTTCGCGACACAAGCACGAATGGTGTTAGATAACCGTGTTTTCTGGTGATATCGCAGTGCCATTGTGACACAAGCACAATTGTTGTTAGACACTGCCCTTTTTTTCTCTTTCCTCATTTGTCCGCGACACAAGCACGGATGATGTTGCAACACGAGTTTCACCCCAAAGTTGCAGACCCGTCTAAGGGGTTCTATGGTGTTAGGGCATCTAGGTCTATACTTGATTAACAAATAAACAATTTAACAAAAATATCACATAGCAACGTCAAAACTCATGTATTCAACATATATCATATCTCAGTAACATACCTTTCTAGGGCATGTCATATCTCATCACCTGCAATTTACGAGATATATATTGGACTATAAGAAGCCCTGCAGTATGTAGATATCATTTCAGAGAGAACAAGCATATAAAGTTAAATGCACTAGAAACATACAATTCAACAGTTAAGTATCACCACATCTCATACCGAGACCTTTCATGTCACCATAACATAATTCATTGAACACCCTATCCTTAGGGTTTCATTCACCTTATTCATTCATCACATGCCAACACCCTACTCTTAGGGTTTCATTTGCCTCATTCACTTGTCACATGGCTCTTATCATGATCTCATAAGATATAAGCATTTACTAAATAAAGATTGTTTCCAACAAATCATATGCAATCAATATAGACATGAAACCATGGAAATTTAACTAAATTTAGGGTTTTCCATATCATCACTGCGATCTCATGTATCGAGAATAAGATTCAATTAAGATAACCCACGAGGTACATCCTAACCACTTATAGGATTACTAGTCCTTTTCAATAAGGTTGAAACTCTAGTGATGTCACAATTAGGTTAAACCCTAATTACGTCATTTGATATAAATCTGAAAAGCATTCTCACTAAGAAGTGTTGTATACGTATCTGATATGAATCTACCATCAAAAAGTCATTCAAACAAAGAAGGAATTCGTATCATATCAATTTACAATAACTTAAATCAAACGGACATTTCAGGATTTAGAATTCACATGCTAAGCATTTAGGGATTGGGATGTTATAATCAAATTTGTGCATTAGAATGTTTGAAGGAAGAACCCACTCACCCTAAGGTGTGAAAACACCTCACAACTGCAGCTCAACTCAGGGAATCTCAAATTCCCATCAAATCCCTAGCAAATCTCCCAATTCTTCTTCCATTCAACTCGGGAACCTTGAAAATGAGGGATTATGAAGAAAGGGTGAGAAAAGAGGGGATTTCGACATCATCTTGGATCAAATCAGAGCAAGGACGGAATCTTGACATGAGAGAGAAGATTCACCATAAAAGTCTATGCAAGGAATCCGAACTTACTTGATTTCACCCTTCCTGGAATCGCAAAACCCTAATTCAGCAATTCCCCCACTTTCTCCACTCAAGCCCTAATTCTCCCTCTCTCTCTAGGAGCTCGTTTCTCTGGAATGAATGATGAAGAATGAGATCTGCTTGTGTGTGTGGTCGTTCATATAAGTCAATTGAGCTGCTTGGGTCAATTGCATATTGACCCAACACTTAACTTTAATTATATAGGCTGAATATTCAGTTATACAAAAGTTACTGTAATTCGTTTATTTCAGAGATCAAACATTCTCAAATAATTATTAGAATTTAGAAAATTGTTTATAATTGATCTATAGAGCTTCAGCTAAAATATGAGATCATTTTTAGTTACCAATAAATAATTAAAAATAGAACAATGCACAGCTATATTGCAGTCTGCAGAATATATTCGGCCGAGTTTGTCCTGCACAAACTCGACCGACACCCTTACTGTAGGGATTCAAAAGTCATCCAAAAATTATTCCAATTTAACAGAGTGTCTAAAACTGTGTTTTTCAAGCACAGTTAAAATTTGAGATCAATTGGATATACCAATAAAAAGATAAAATTCAATTACCACACTGCTGTAAAATTCTGGAAATGTGATCGGTCGAGTTTGAAACTCGGCCGATTAACAGGTCAGAGCATTCTTCCAAAATTCTGATATTTTTCAATGTTGTTCAACTTTTATATATCTAAATCGTATCCAAATTTGAAGTAAATCAGAGTTACACATAAAATACTAAAAATCATTTAGTGAGACATTCTACTTATCAAATTCTGTATTCATGTATCATCAAAACCCTATTTTTGGGCCGATTAGGGTTTATGCTTCTCAAACCCTAATTCTCAAGACAAAAGATCATTTAAACTTATTATCATAGTTAAAACATCCTAATTGTGTTATCATCATTAATTAGATTTCAAGAATGATTATTCCAATTAATCTTTGCAATTGTCTAGGTAAACCCTAGTTTACCAATTAAGCTCAGATGAAGTCGTAACAACTCTCCCCCCCTTAGAATGTTTCGTCCTCGAAACATGAACCTACAAGAAAGATACATTCAAGGTTATTCTAAGCTTCTAAAACCTTCCATGTCATTATATTCTTGTATTTCATACCTGAATGTAGTTTTCAACATTAGATCTTTTAATTCTTTACTAAATCACAACATATTTCAAATAGTTCTCAATGATATCAAGCAAATTCTTTATGCCACAGTCCAACATAGAATGCAAAGATAAACCACCACGCTTTCACTGCGCAACTATGATACTCTGATACAACTATCTCAACTTATGCTGCTCAGAGAAATTATGTTTGATCCATGTATGATCCACTTGATGTAAAAATGAAGAATATGTAATGTATTCAACATGAGTAAAAACTAATAGAAGGACTATTAATTTAGAACGTTAACTTCACAATAGTATAAAAATAAAGGAGGAAATATGTGCAACATGGTATACATGACCATACATATGAATAAGCAACATGGTCATAAGAGAAGAAAAAAAATTTAGAATTAAAGATGACAGGTTAAAGAGTAGTATAGGGAAAGAGGACTATGAAATGTAAGAAAGGGTTTGAAATATGATGGAGCAGTTATAAAATAAAGAGGTTGTGAGATTCAAGCAAGTGCTAATTAATCAAATATCTCTGTTGATAACTAAGTAAATCTGCATACGAGAATGTATTAAGGGAATGTTTGAATACAAGAATTCCAAGTCTTAAAGTCATCTTCTCTTTCATATATTCCTTAATGAGAGCAAGATGGGAATGAAATGATAAGAGAAAATGAATCATATATGGTGCATAAACTACCTTGGTGGGGTTATCTAGTGAATGTAATAGTGACATACTATATGATGAAGTGCGATAAGAAATAAATTCTTGTGTGATAGCAAGAATGATGAATAATCTATTCCTATCTTAAATGCTTCAATGTTAATGATGTTTATTGTATATAATCATATGAAAAGGATAGGTAGCAAAAAGTAAAGAAGTAATGAATGAGCAGAGAGATATGGGAAAATACTAGCTTTGTGTAGTATGTGAATTTGTTTTTACATGTATGAGTTGTTGAAGGCATATTAAGGTATGAAAGCTGGTTCTATATATGATTTCAGTGTATTTGTGCAAGCTATATGTTAAATTAAAGGCGTATGATAGTTGTAGTAATTCATACCTGATATGCATCTTATCATTGTGTATTTGTAATATGGTGATACGGTTTGGACGATGTTAGAACACATGAAGAGATACCCTGAACAACGTAGTCATACTTATTCACTCATATTAATAGAAAGGGATGATAATTAGATTGTCTGGACAAGTAACCCTAATGAGGTGTAGCTTGTTATACCTAGCTCTAATATAACTGAGTGATGGTAATTGAGTATGATTAATGCTTGAATGACTGATACAATTGTGGATTACCTTATTACTGTTGTTGAAACCCTAAAATGATATAGTGTGATGGTTACACTTTGAATTGTGTGTGGGCCCATAACCCACATGTCCCAGGATCGAAACTGGATAGAATGGAATGAGGTGGTAATGCTTCACCTCATGCATACATGACCCAATGGGGATGCCAAGAGTAGTATTGTGCAATTGATTGTTGAATCTAGTCTTTTACTTCAAGACTGTTTTACTATTTGAGTAGCATGTTATTAAAGTTTAAAATAGCATGGTGAACTTGCTTTTGTCACTTAAAGATGATACAGAACAATAGAACTTTCTGAGCCGCATAAGTTGAGATAGTTGTATCAGAGTATCAGAGTTGCGCAGTGAAAGCGTGGTGGTTTATCTTTGCATTCTATGTTTGGCTGTGGCATAAAGAATTTGCTTGATATCATTGATAAATATTTGAAATATGTTGTGATTTAGTAAAGAATTAAAAGATCTAATTTTGAAAACTACATTCAGGTATGAAATACAAGAATATGATGACATGGAAGGATTTAGAAGTTTAGAATAACCTTGAATGTATCTTTCTTGTAGTTTTATGTTTCGAGGACGAAACATTCTGAGGGGAGAGTTGTTACGACCCCATCTGAGCTTAATTGGTAAACTGGGGTTTACCTAGACAATTGCAAAGATTAATTGGAATAATCATTCTTGAAATCTAATTAATGACGATAAAACAATTAGGATGTTTTAACTATGATAAGAAGTTTAAACGTTCTTTTGTCTTGAGAATTAGGGTTTGAGAAACATAAACCCTAATCGGCCCAAAAATAGGGTTTTGATGATGCATGAATACAGAATTTGATAAGTAGAATGTCTCACTAAATGATTTTTAGTATTTTATGTGTAACTCTGATTTACTTCAAATTTGTATATGATTTGGATATATAAAATTTGAACAACATTGAAAATTATCAGAATTTTTGAAGAATGCTCTGACCTGTTTATCGGCCGAGTTTCAAATTCGGCTGATCACATTTCCAGAATTTTACAGCAGTGTGGTAATTGAATTTTATCTTTTTATTGGTATATCCAATTGATCTCAAATTTTAACTGTGACTGAAAAACACAGTTTTAGACACTCTGTTAATGTTTCATAATTTTTGGATGACTTTTGAATCCCTACAGTAAGGGTGTCGGTCGAGTTTGTGCAGGACAAACTCGGCCGAATATTTAGAGACTGCAATATAGCAGTGCACTGTTCGATTTTTAATTATTTATTGGTAACTCCAAATGATCTCAAATTTTAACTGAAGTTTTATAGAACAATTATTAACAACGTGCTAAATTCCCATAATTGTTATAGAATGTTTGATCTCTGAAATAAACGAATTACAGTAACTGTTGTATAACTGAATATTCAGCCAATATAATTAAAGTTAAGTGTTGGGTCAATATGCAATTGACCCAAGCAGCTCAATTGACTTATATGAGAAACCACACACACACACAGCTCTCATTCTTCGTCATTCACTCCAGAGAAACGAGCTCCTAGAGAGAGAGGGAGAATTAGGGCTTGAGTGGAGAAAGAGGAGGAATTGTTGAATTAGGGTTCTGCGGTCCCAAGAGTGGTGAAATCAAGTAAGTTTGGATCCTTTGCATAGACTTTTATGGTGAATCTTCTCTCTCATGTCAAGATTCCGTCCATGCTCTGATTTGATCCAAGAGGATGTCGAAATTCCCTCTTTTCTCACCCTTTCTTCATAATCCCTCATTTTCAAGGTTTCCGAGTTGAATGGAAGAAGAATTGGGAGATTTGCTAGGGATTTGATAGGAATTCGAGATTCCCTGAGTTGAGCTGCAGTTGTGAGGTGTTTTCACACCTTAGGGTGAGTGGGTTCTTCCTTCAAATATTCTAATGCACGAATTTGATTATAACATCCTAATCCCTAAATGTTTAGCATGTGAATTCTAAATCCTGAAATGTCCGATTGATTTAAGTTATTGTAAATTGATATGATACGGATTCCTTTTCTGTTTAAATGACTCTTTAATGGTAGGTTCTTATTAGAAACGAATACAACACTCCTTAGTGATAATGCTTTTCAGATTTATATCAAATAATACAATTAGGGTTTGACCTAATTGGGACATCACTAGTGTTTCAACCTTATTGAAAAGGACTAGTAATCCTATAAGTGGTTAGGATGTACCTCATGGGTTATCTTAATTGAATCTTATTCTGGATACATGATATCGCAGTGAATGATATAGAAAACCTAAATTTAGTTAAATTTCCATGGTTTCATGTCTATATTGATTGCATATGATTTGTTGGAAACAATCTTTATTTAGTGAATGCTTATATCCTATGAAATCATTATGAGAGCCATGTGAAAAGGTGAATGGGGCGAAGGAAACCCTAAGAGTAGGGTGTTGGCATGTAATGAATGAATAAGGCAAATGAAACCCTAAGGATAGGGTGTTCAATGAATCATACTATGGTAATATGAAAGATCTTGATATGAGATGTGGTATATGTATTCAACATATACCATGTCTCAGTAACATATACCATGTTACTGAGACATGGTATATGTTGAATACATGAGCTAAGATATTTACATATTAATTAATTAATAGACCTAAGTGCCCTAACACCGTAGAACCCCTAAGAGGTATCTGCAACTTAGGGGTGAAACTCGTGTTGCAACATCATCCGTTCTTGTGTCACGGACAAACGAGGAAAGAGAAAATGCAGTGTCTAACAACAATCGTGCTTGTGTCACGATGGCACTGGGCAAAAAGGAAAACACTGTTATCTAACACCATTCGTGCTTGTGTCACGAAGGTAACCCTGTGACTCTCCGCCGGTGTACTCAGGTTTAAGGAGGAGTCGAGAGCACACGTGGTTGTGCAGCACACGTGGTTGTGCGAGGAGGCCGAGGAGCCTGTGTCCTGTGCAGACCAGGACGAGTAGTCAGACTTAGCACTCCCCGGGTGTGTCACTAAGTCTTGTGCGGTGGGGCCATAGCATGAACTTGCTGCGGATCTTTATATGCAGAGTACACTGCATATATTTAGGGCATAATATAAAATACGATCATATAGGTTCACAGAGTTCCTTATAAATGAAAGAGTTAAGGAAGACTAGAAGCATAGTCTTCTTGTAGTTATTCTTTGGATGCAATATTTACATTCTTTGTTATTTCAATTATATTGTTTTAGAACTGCTCAGTGTAGTATTTATTGCTGTTAAATTTCATATCGTTTACTCAAATTATATCTTTGATCACATTAGTGCATTAGTCTGTTTCCATTATATATATAAGTGATTGTCAAAATTTTTCCGCCTTGAACATGAAAGAACGTAAATGAGGATAAATGAAATGTAGTTACTAGTGGTGTCATTAAAATCCCTATTAAAGAGGGAAAACTTTAATGTTGGCTAGCACCTCCCTAGAGTACACGGTATACGGGGAGATCCCTAGAGTACAAGGTACACGGGGAAGGGCCCACTATTTATGTGATTATGTGCTAAGTCCACCATAGTAATGCATATTCATTCTAAATGAGGCTAATAACTTGGGATTACCTAATTTTCTGCCTTTAAATAATGTTTTCATTTTCTTTCTCCAATTTTGAGTATTTTATATACCAGCATAGTATAGCTTTTAATTCCACGTACCAACTTTGTTGATGTATTTGTTTCTCATATTTTCTAGGTACAAGCAAATGATGAAGCACTTCAAAGTACTAGAAGCCACTAAATAATGAGCATGGAGGATAACAGATAGATCTCCATTACTCACCTTGGTCTTTTCAGTTAGATAGTTTTCTTTATTCTTCTAGATGATGTAATAGGATGTTATAGATCCTATGTAATAATCATATTTTCTTTCCATAGACTTATCCTTCTTCCTTCTCATTTATTATAATGTATGACTTTATCTTTGATCAATGAATGAGGTGTTGTGTGGCTATCAATTGATGATGTGAACATGATCTTGGCTTATCTCTGATTTTAGTTGACTATCTTGATTTCTTATATTTTCCCTTTTGACATTCATAGATATGAGTGCACACATATCTGTGCATGTCACTAAGGAACGTATATGGAAATTGGGCTCGTCACATCTATCCTAAGCTCGAGAGAGTAGGGAACATGCATATATGATGATTGCTTGTAACCTTGCTAAGGCTATACAAAAGGGTGTCAATATTTCATGTTGGTGAGAGGTCTTGGTAGGTGAACCTGATCTAGGTATCCATCCATATTTTGGTTACATATTTTGTGTTTCATTTTTTTTCTTATTATTATTGGTTTGTTTGGAGTAGCACCATTCCTTAGGGAATACCATTTTGATCCACATTTTTGTTTGGTGTATCTGAGTCAGAGACTCTACATTCTTAGCACTTACCAATCTTGTCCCTTGGTTCAATGCCGACCTACTACATCAGACCCCGTATAATAGTTGTGGGGGCCTAAGTGTCGGGTTATAAATCTAAGAGTATGACTACTCTAGATCCACTCCAATTTGTACGTGAGATTTAGGTTGGTCACCATTCTAAGGAGGTATTAACCCAACCCAAAGACCTAGCTGGACACTATTTTGAACCAGTAAATCAAGGGATTGGACCCGCAAACCAAGATCAAATTAGACCTCTGAGCTAGCAAGCCACAACACCTACGTGGTGCAATCTTGGTCGTCTAATTATGTTATCCAACAATCGAACTTTTTTATTTTTAAGGTATTTTACCTCCTCTCTGATCAGAAAATCAATAAAATGGTTAAATCTTGCTTAAATCATATAAAATGCATCCTAGCTCCAAACGTTATGAACAAATAGTCAATCTTGATTAGAAAAATCCAATGAAACGTTTCAAATTACTTGAAGACCTAATTCTACATGATTTTTATTTATATCTTGAGATCTTGATTGCATGCTTATACTTTTTATCTAAGGACTATAATGTTCTCTAGAAACCCTAATATTTGACTAAGATGATTATCTTAAGACTCAAAAATCATGACTTCACTAATGTATAAATCTAGATATATATTTGATGACTTGCTCTAATATTGAATATGATTTGATGACATAAAGTAATGACTAAGCTTGATGATGGATTCTAACCCTATAATTGTCATATGGTGAATATAAGTGTACTAAATCTTGTGAAATACCTGATCTAGACCCTTGAACTTCTTCCTTGATAATGATTTAGAATCTCTCTAATGACTTGAATAATGATAATAAAATTAGGGTTAACATGTATGTTCCTAAAAGTACCTAGTTAGGTCATTCACAATTGAAAATATATGAAAATATACTTGACACTTGAATAATCTTGGACATCTTGAAATATTGTGGATGATAAGTGAATGACCTATACCAAGGCTAAGTAGGAATGAGTGACCTTAATCTTGAACATTGAAACATGACCTTATAAACATTATGATCTTGAACCTTGATCCAATACTTTTTGATTTAGGATCTGACTCGAAGGGTTGACCTATTACTTGTTGAGATTTGTACTCTAGAAATATTATGTGAAAGGTACACTTTTATATTAAATCCTCCTTAGACAGAGAGTGGTATTGAATAATAATTGTATCTACCCACTACAGCAAACATACTCATTAGCGACCTTTCAGAAAAGCCACTAAAAAAAAGCCTGTAAATAGGTTTAGCGGCATTTGTTGACATTTAAAAAAATGCCTCTAGTACCAATGCCACTAGGAAGATAGCGGCTTAAGTTGTAAAAGCCACTAAGGTTTGTCTTTAGTGGCTTCGAATAAATGCCACATAAAGGCCACTAAACCATCATTTGGCATTTATAAAAAACCCACTATTCATCAATTGGCTTTTATACAAATGCCACTATTTTGTATTATGTTGGTGTATGAAAATGTTCTTATTGAGTTTAATGGTGTATAAAAAAAGCCACTAATGACTACTAGTTCTGTATTACTACATTTTCATGGCTTTTAGTCATTCAGTTTTCAACTCATTATCAGGTTTTCTAATTGAATGTCAATTGCAACCAAACTCTGTTTTTTGAAATTATGAATATTTTTTATTTATAAACAAATGACAATTACATGGGGAGGACATTTTACCTTGCCCCTTATATTGAATACAACACCAATGACATACTTTCATACAACAATTTTCTATACAGTACAATAACTTCTGATTGAAGGAACTTTTCTTCAATAGAACAAACATACTTGCAGCCTACATGACATCTTCCACGCCTTCAAATGTATCTTTCTAGTGGGTTCCCATCAACCACGCAGCCTCCACCTGCAAGCCAACTTGTCATTTTGGGCATCATGTTACCTTCTTCCCGGCCAATTGTGCCTCAAGGGTTGTCGTCTACTTTGCATAGTTCAGTAAATGTACAAGGAGTAGTGGCTAACGGAAATCAACAACAATTACATGGATTGAGTATAGCACAGTTGATTCAACAGCCCATTCAGCAAGCACCTTCTCGTTCTAGATTAAGTAGACCTACCAAAGGACTGAATCAAGTTTCTCAATGGCCTCCCTTCATAATGCACCTCTACAAAATACAAAGCGAGCATTAACAAAAAGAAGTATCAACCACTTCATTTTACCATCAATATAACACCATACATGCTATGGTGCCTATGATAAGCACACTGAAGCCCATGACCAACTTTCCTTCAGGATCTATCTGGCTAAAGGTCACTGAAGAGTGGAAATTATAAGCATCAGCTGGAACATTCAAATCTAAATAACAAATTGATCGATGTATAGCCACTAGACTTAGAAAAAGAAATAACAAATCAGCTATAAACCAGCATCTAGAATAACAAATCAGCTGGAAACCAACATCTAGAATAACAAATAAACTGGAAAACCAGCAACTAGAAATGCAGCAAAAAAGAAGGGATCTAGCACATGAAGATACCTCTACTGATTGGAATGACTTTTGCTTATCAGGGAGCTCAATAGTAGTTATCCCCCCAGATTTCATTCTTACATGGCAACAAAGGGTAGATTACAGATAAACAAGCAGCCATTCTCAAGAACTTGCTCATTTTCATCCTACAAATCCATTAGAGCCTACAACATCAAACCGCCACTATCAATTTCAAGATTATCACATTTAGCACCATGTATAGGAAATAAACAAAAAAAATCCATACATATAGATCAAACTATTGGGCTCGGCCATCCCCCATTCTCATTCTTGAGCTTTATTCACATCATCAAGAGGTATTTGCACTTGCTACAGCCATCCTTGAACAGTACAAATCTGTTGATAATCACACCACTAACACAGAAATATACCACATATGCTCAATTAATAGATGTGTTGAAACAAATGTGATGATCCTTGTAGAAGCAAATAATTTATCTGTTGACTCATCTCAACAATGCCACCTGCATTATCAACAATAGGTCCAAACATATCCATAGTCAATACATATGCAGCAGTACTCAACATCCAGGTTGAATCCACCAAGTGGCCTAATACAGAGCAGCTGCAACATACATGTTGAATCCACCAACAGACTAACTGATAGTACATTCGTTCATCAAATTAAAAAGAAATTTACATTCCATCTCTATCAAAGCAATGTTCATGTTTGCTTATTCATCAAATTAAAAAGAAATTTACATTCCATCTCTATCAAAGCAATAAGAGAACTAACTTCAATAATTATGAGTGATGTTTGCTTATTCAACAGAGAATAATATAAAAACTCCCCAATAGATGAAATTCCCTTGGCAAT
This sequence comes from Alisma plantago-aquatica, assembly GCA_963693085.1. Taxonomy (NCBI): domain Eukaryota; kingdom Viridiplantae; phylum Streptophyta; class Magnoliopsida; order Alismatales; family Alismataceae; genus Alisma; species Alisma plantago-aquatica. The sequence continues at coordinate 104,561,092 of OY856415.1, read as the reverse complement.
ATGTATGAAGGCATGTGAAGAATGAGACATAATAACAAGGTAAATAATGATTCCTGCTCTACAAAAAATGTTTGGAATATGCAATGGTAAATTCATGAGTTAATTATTAAACAGAGATGTAGAAAAGATGTGCACCAAACATGCTTGTCCTACAGGGAAGCCGAGCATACTCCTCAGAAGCATGTAGTTATTAGCCAAAGATGTGGCTGCCACAGCTCATTGTACAAAGTGCAATGCTTCCCTCAATGCAGAAGGAAATTCCACCATCTGACCTATAAACCAGTCATTATCTCACATATTTGACAAGGCTGCAACTGGGTTGTCTTGGATTGTATTCAGCCACTATAGTCCTCCCTATAGCTAAAAACTAGTTTGGTCTTGGTTGGCTCCACTTCTAACCTGATCATGTCCAGTTCAAGAACATGAAAGTAACTATACATAAAAAGGCCTGGAAAGTTTTTATTTTCCTCAATCCACCACTTTGGGTGCACCTTTGGAGTTATGTGTGTTAATCGGAAAGAGAACAGGGATAGGAATGCAGAACTGCAGGGCTTTTGGCCGTATTCGGCTTAAAGTAGATGCAAAACAGAGCATGCACAATTCATATTATATACAGAGGAAGCCTTGTCACCCCTAATGGTGCAAGCCTCATAGACAGATGGACCTCCAACAAAATCTAGCATATGCAAAAACACATGTGATTGTTCAACTATCACAACAGATGGAGTGGTGACTTGAAGGCAATTTATAAAAAATTACAATTACACTTACAAAGTGACATGTTGAATAACCTTCCCTCTTCAGCTCATCCTTCTCTTCTAATTGAGCATTCAACACATTTTTCTCCACTCTAAGATTCTCCAATGGAAACTGAAATGATATGTAAATAAGTTTGGTATCTTTAAAAATAAAATGATGGGCATAGAAGCACTAAAGCATGGGTAGAAATAATGATGGTAACTTCTAGTTCACTTGTATGATATGTATCATTATAAGTTAGTAGCATACCATCTTTGTGCCCACTTAGCATCAATAGAATGTCTGTCATGCCCATGGAAAGCTTCAAGACATGCATTCAACAAAAGGAGTCTTTAAAATTAAATGCAACTTGATCTTCACAAAAATGTACATGTATACATGTCCCTTTCCAGCATCAAGATAGAACTGTAACACAAAGGGGTAAAGATCAGCCTCCAATTCCAAAGTGGATTACATAAAAACAACTATAGCTCTCCTCTCTTTAGATAGTATCCAAGAATGCATACTATAGCATGATGATTTCGTGTTAGCTTTTTTTTTTTGAAGGTGTCGTGCCATAATTCATTACGGTGGCCAATCGGCCCTAGCAAGGTTCAAGTACAAACTGGGAAAAGATGAAACTAAATCAAGGGACTTGACTAACCCACGACGGGTATCATTAGCTATAGCATTAGCTAAACTATTACTACTACGACTTCTAAAAGATAATGAGAATGAACTAAAGGTGCCTATGAGCAGCCTAATATCCTCCAGGATGCCTCCCAAATAGTCACTCCTCGTGCCGGCTTTGTGATAGGCGTTGACCACCACCTGCGAGTCGGTCTCAACCTCAACGTTGCTCCATGCATGCCTCTTCGTCCATAGATAGGCTTCACGTAAGCTTAATGCTTCCGCAATGTCTGTGTCCTTCCATCCCAGCCACCGTTTGCTGCCAATGCCAAGGACGTTGCCAAGGCTGTCCCTGAGCACCCACCCCGCCGCCGTGGTACCATCATCCCCTACCGACGCGTCAACGTTCAACTTAACTTGATCTGCCGCTGGAGTTGTCCATCGTTCCTTTTGGGTTGTTGTGTTGTGCCGTTCACCATGGCTATTCGGCGCTGCATTCATATTGCTGTGATCACGCAGCAGCGCCAACAGGTCGGTCTTGAGAGCTGCTCCATTTTGGTTTTGTTTCTTGTAAATGCGGGCGTTTCACAGCGTCCATGCCGCCCAAGTGGTGGCAATCATCTCCTCCCGTTTGTCTTTGTCCTCGGTGCTCATGATGGTGGTAATGGCCTCCATGACTGTGAGGTCTTTCACCCGATCCACACAGTCCCTTGCAAAGTGTGACTCTTGTTCCCAGAGTTCGACGGCGTTTGGACATCTGAATAGCATGTGTGGGATGGACTCCCTTTCCGAGTAGCACAGCAAACAAGTACCATCTGTGATGCAGTGTCTGTCGTATAATCTGCCCATTGTTGCTAGTCCACCTATTGCTGCTCGCCACATGAAGTGTGCCACCTTTGGAGCAAGCCCGCTCCTCCTTATCAAACGCCAAGTGCTCTCCCCCGGCTTGGAAATATGTGCTACTATATTCTGTCTCTCCATAGCTCCTAGCCAGTAAGCCGATCTGACCGAAAACACGCCGTTCTTTGATGGCCACCAGTATCTGACGTCGGTAGCTCGCTCTATCCTGAGAGGTATAGCCATGATATCCCTTGCTATGTTGTCCGAAAAGATGGCGTGAACAACGTCACTGTTCCACTCCATCCTCTCATCATGAATGAGCTCTCTCACATATACGGGCTGCTCACCCACCACTTGTCTATATTCTCCCAATGTGTCTCCCCTCCTTGGCACCCACTTGTCCTCCCATATATTTATATTCGCACCACTCCCAATCCTCCATTCCACCCCTTCCACAGCAAGGGCCTTCGCCGCCCATATACTACGCCGGGTATAGCTCGGGTTATGTCCTCTCCTCGCCTCCCAAATATCAGATGAAGGAAAGTATCTTGCTTTGAGAACTTTGGCCACCATCGTGTTGGGCATAGAATGTACTCTCCACACCTGTTTAGCCAACAACGCTTGGTTGAAAACATGCAAGTCCATGAACCCCATCCCGCCTTGCTTTTTTGGTTTACACATCCTATCCCAACTCATCCAGGCTATCCTCCTCTCATTACCCTTGGCCTCCCACCACCATCTTGCCACCATACTATGCATTTCATCCACCATCCCTGCCGGTAACTGGAAAATACTCATGACGTACATCGGAATAGCTTGTGCCACCGCCTTTATCAGCACCTCTTTGCCCGGTTTGGATAACAGCTTCAACGCCCATCCTTGCAGTTTCCGCCACACCCTCTCCTCGTGTAGCTTAATGACACTGAAGGACACCAAAATAAAATAACTTCATGGATGACAAAGGAAAAAGTGAAAAATGAACCTAACTCTTAAATTATGGTTAGGTTTTAGTTAACTTGTATCTCTTAAGCATTCAAAAACCCATACATATGCTAAGTAGTCAAAATTCAAAACTTACATCAGCTATTGATGGCTTGTCCGACTGCCCAGGGCTCCCATGGGACGCATCCATTCCTAGTATAATAGTTGTCTCTTAGGAGATCTTTGGCATGGATGGAGGATGCTCAGCTGTGGTGAACTTCTATGCAGGCTTATTCAGGATCTCATTCGTTGTGGAAACATTAAGTGCGTTGTCAGTAAAAAAAATTTATGTATTTCGTTTAACTAATTTAAACGGAATACATTAAAAGATTTTACCTACAATGCCCTTCATGTTTCCACAGCGAATGAGATCCTGAATATGCCTACGGGTGTCACATTGTGTAGATAAGTTCACCATAGCTGAGCATCCTCCATCCATGCCAAAGATCTCCAAAGTGCCAACTATTATATTAAGAATGGATGTGTCCCATGGGAGCCTTGGGCAGTCGGACACGACATCAATACAGAGTTTGTCAGCTCTCGAGATTGGCCTTTCATTAATCTCCAAGTACAGAGCTACAGTTAGTAGAGGATCATTACCATAGTTATTGTCTTTTAGGGCCTGCATCACAACCACATGTTACAGAAAGGGTATTATTTTAGATGGAGGGGGTAAAGGAAAAAAGACAAATATACAAATGTTGTTTTAACAATTAAGGGAACAAGGAGGAACCCACATTACTAAGAACACCCATTCTTTCTTGAGGCTTCTGCCTAGACTTCTCAACCAGAGCAGACCTTTGAAATGTTGACAATGACTTAGTTTGCCTCTGCAAAATGCAAAAACACCAGGCTATATTATACTTAGTACCAAAAACAAAACATTCAAAAACAACGCAGTGAGAAAACAGAACAGCACTCGTACAAGTAACGCACCTCATCTGTACCCACAAACAAGAATCTAAAACACTGCTCATAGCTAAAAACCACAAACCAATCATAATGCGTGTATCATCCATAATACTAAGATTCTCCATAACAAAATTAAAAGTAGGACAAAACAAAATAGGATTATTCTTTGGCAACATTGTCTACGACAATGGACATGAAACACCATTACTTTGGATCGGCATGTACAAATAACAAAGTGGATTACATAAAAACAACTATAGCTCTCCTCTCTTTAGATAGTATCCAAGAATGCAATTAAATTTAAACTTCATGTCCTGCAACAAATGGAAACGACTTTAGATACTATTTTTGTTTTCAATTATGTAACAGTATAAGCAATACTTTATGTTGACCTTGGCAACATATGTGTTTTTGGCCATGCTATGACGCTGCCGACATCATCATCAACAGATTGATATTGATCATAAGGTCTAACTAGAGGATTGTTGCCCAAAAAAGCAACCTCTACATAAACAGCAACAATTGATGAGCCTAAAATTGCACCTCCCACCCTTTTCATGGGGTCAACCTCAGAGACTCGACCGAATGCAATTCTAGAATCTAGATCTGTAAAACTCAATAGATACACATCCTACAAAAAAATACAGTTGACATAACAAATTTATATAAACATAAAATGAAGTGCAATTCACAGTAATACAAACATACTTGTCCCTTCTGAAATGATGAATGTCTTATATGGAGTGGAGTTTGCATTGATAAGTTTGTCTGCACAATTATTTTATTTTTGTCATAAGTCCATAAAAGTCAACATGGAAAATAATTGATACCACACATATTGTATAAAAAGTATTCATACTTGGCCAGTGCCAACATGTTGTGCTTGACTGTTTCCTACTCTAGTTACGCCAAGTAACTCCTCTAATTTTTGGTTGAATTCATCCTTTTGTTGTTGAAGTTTTGCATCAAATTCCAACCGTTGTTCTTCAAGCTTATCCTGGAAATGCTTCCTTTGTGCTTCTTAAGCTTCTCGAGATTTACGGTTCTTGCCCCAGATATCAGAAGGTGATGGTCCAAGTCCAAAACCATGAACATATCCTGGTCTCTCTTCTCCCATAACATTCCTATAAATTTCATCTGAAGTAACATCAGGTTGTTTTCTTCGCAGCTCTTCTCCTACCTCAGAAAAATTTTCCTACATACAACAAATCATACGAGATGCAATTTATACCAAATATAACTAATTTAATTACCACAACTAAACTTACATGCTCCTTAAACCATCCACCAAATGAGTTACTATGTATTCTCTGAACCTCCTTTAAGGACTTTTGAGGATGTTTTTGCCTAATGATATCATAGTGCATCCTAAATACAAAATATGTGCAATATGTTATTGGAATATGTTATAGCATTTTATTAATAGAAGACCGTTGACACTAACTTACTTAATGTAGGGTTCAATTGCTTCACAATTGAATATTACATACTTATGGGCTTGTTTCAATGTATGTACGTCCAAGACACATGTTACCATTTTACCAATACCACGACCTACTATCGAGAAAATAGACCAATCATCACTGTCAAGTGTTGGCTCATTTTCCAAATTTGCTTCATCAGTATCGTTTCTATTTGGCCGATTTAACTTTGTTTCAACTCCATCCAAGTATCTTGAACAAAAAGTTAGACACTCTTCAGCTATATATCCTTCTTCTATTGACCCTTCTAGATATCTTTTATTACGAACATATCCTTTTAGGGTCATCAGATACCTAAAAACAAAGTTGAGGAAAATATTATGATAAATTACATTCCAATAGGTAAAGTCATCACGACATGTGAAATGTTACCTTTCAATTGGATACATTTAACGATACTGAACAGGGTCGGCTATCTTAGCTTCATAAGAGAGATGGACTGATAGATGCACCATTATGTCAAAAAAACATGGAGGGAATATCTTCTCCATCTCACAAAGTGTAACAGCTATTGCATTTTCCAATGCAGAAAAATCAATTGGATATATGACTTTAGTGCACAACCTTTGAAAATAGCGACAAAGATTAATAATACATGACTTAGCATTCTTACTGGGCAAGGACACAGTGACAGCTAATGGCAAAAGTTGTTGCATCGGCAAGTGATAATCGTGACTTTTCATTGGTAGCATCTTCTGATCCTTCGGCCGTGCACATCTAGATATATTAGACGCATACCCGTCTAGAACTTTGACAGATTTTAGGAGGTTGCAAAATAATATTTTTTCATCTTTTTTCATTGTATAGCAAGCTGGAGGTAGGATGGTATATTTACTAACAGTTTTTGGATGAAGTAGAAATTTGATTCCCATATCCTCCAAATCCTTCATTGCATTCAAGTTGTCCTTACTTTTATCCTCCAAACCTAGCAATGTTCCAACAATACTCTCACATATATTCTTCTCAATGTGCATGACATCGAGATTGTGCCTTACAATGTTAGTTTTCCAATATGGTAGCTCAAAAAATATGCTTTTCCTTTCCCAATTGTGTGTTGAATCCTTACCTCTTGGCCTTTTCTTACCAATTACAGTTGTTCCGTCCTCCAATTGTGACAAGATTTGAGCTCCAGAAGGAGGTTTAGGTGGACACCTAAATTCTTGCTCACCGTCAAATGCCTTTTCTTCTTTTCGGAATCTGTGGCTAGTTGGCAAAAACCTACGATGTCCTCTGTAACAAACTTTACGGCTATGTGGCAACCAATGTGAGACAGTATCTTTATTACAATAGGGACATGCTTTGTAGCCTTTAGTACTCCAACCAGATAGATGTGCATATCTTGTAGAATCACTAATTGTCCATAATAAAGAAGCACGCATCTGAAAGAATTCCTTGGTTCCAGCGTCATATGTATGTACACCAGTATCCCATAGTTCTTTCAACTCATCAATCAATGGATGCAAGTACACATCTATATTTTAGGGTGAAGCTGGTCCAGGAATGAGTAGGGACAACATAAAATATGGTTGCTTCATGCACAACCAAGGAGGTAAATTATATGAAATAATCACAACAGGCCATGTAATGTAAGAAGTACTCATTTTCCCAAAAGGATTAAATCCGTCAGTTGCAAGTCCCAATCGAATGTTTCTAGCATCTGCAGCAAATTCTGGATGCATCACATCAAATGTTTTCCATGCAGATGAATCAAGTGGGTGTCTTAACTTGTCATCTTTTTCATATTCTTCTGCATGCCACCTCATTCAGGATGAGGTTTTTGATGACATGAATAACCGCATTAGGTGGGGTATAAGTGGAAAGTGTCTGAGCACTTTGATAGGTATTCTCTTGGGTTTTTTTGCAAGCTCGTCATCATCATCTGGGATTGTAATCGGTTTCCATCTTGATGCTCCACATGTATCACAGACGTCTTTATTAGTAGAATCCTTCCAAAACAACATTCAACCATTTGGACAAACATGAATCTTCACATAATCTAACCCCAACCCCGTAATCATCTTTTTTAGCTCATAAAATGAATTAGGTAACTGTTCTCCTTCTGGTAGCATCTTCTTAAAGAACGTAAGAAACATAGATGATGCTTTCTTACTCAAGCCATTAAGACAAACCAGGTGATAGAATTCTAGGATGCAAGCAAGTTTGCTATATTTCTTACACCCTAGATATAATTCTGTCTCAGAATCCTTTAAAAAGATATAAAAATTTTCAGTATTGAAATGTTGATCACTAGATGGCTCCACTCCTTCTGTATTTCCATCTTCACTGAAACTCAGAAAAGTATCATGCAACATATCTTGTAAATTTTTAGCATTAAGGAAATCTCCCTGATCAGTAGGAGCATCCATTTGAACATTGGCATCTTCACCATGAAAAGCCCAAGAAATATAGCTTGGTAAGAAGCCATGCCACAGTAGATGTCTCAATGCAGTCTTTCTGGTGACCTGGTATACATTAGCACACTTTCTACATGGGCATACAATCTTGTCTCCAATCAATGAATGTTCAAAAGAAAATTCCAAAATTTTAGATACTCCACATAAGTATTTACTGCTGGTTCGGTCATCCTCTGCTATCCAAGACTTATCCATTCTATAAAAATAGTAAAACATATACCATATGAGTAAGTATGTCATATTAAACTAGACTATACAATATGAGAAAATACTAGTGTAATCATGCAAATGGGAACATTCATGGGAACACACACTTCAGTTATAAGCATTCATGTAGCAACATTCAGTTCCATTCATTAATCTCTTTTTACATCCACACACAGGGGTGTACCCCTAAACAGTAACTAAACAAAGGGGTTGGTGTACCCCTAAACATGTGCATAATTAAAAAAACTATTAATACAGACAAGTCTAGATAGATAGACAACTAAATACTACACCAACATGGTCCCACATCAGTAACTTCGAGGACTTATCATTGTGGCGATCTTCTCCTGAAGTTCAGAATAGAAAGCAGCTATGAGTATTGATTGCTTTCAGACAAAAAGTGTAAACACAATTTTTTTTTTCTTGACAATTATATTTGTTAATTGGACTTACCGTGGCCTTTTTTATGATGAAGTTGTGTCACGAAGCTCCTCACTGTATTTAGACAAATCTGAACTGACAGGGGCCTCAGATTCAGATTTGTCTGAGCTGATATCCGACGTTGTGCACTCATACCGCAGTAGATGATCGGGGGTCTCGCAGTTGCTGTTGGTTATCCAAACTTTGATGGAATTATGGCCAACTGGACGGAGAAAAAGCCTATTGCAACGGACCACATGCATCTCTCCAATCCAATCACGCCAACTGGATTTTGATACAAGATTTCCCACCAAATCATACTCAACCTCGATAACATGTGAATAATTGCCAAAAGTTAGGGTCACTTTACCAGGCATGTAGTGTCTTCCTTTTAGAAAATGTCAATGTTTGGGTATGACCAATTGGTTTAAGGAATGATCATCTAGGATGATGTCCAATTGTTCTTCAATAGGGAACGTTAACATTGACATACAGGCCCAGTTCATAGTCACTGTTGTGGGTGGACAGAGACTACATAATATTAGTATTAACAAAGTGTAAGTACATATAACGATGTTATATATTTTCAGAAAAAGTTGTATAACATCAGTTAACCTTTTATTGCTTATCATAACCAACTTTATTGTGGTAGACATGATAGCTTTAAAAGAAGTCTAATAGAGGAGATCATGTCCTATATCTTTGCAATGGTCCAATGTTCACTAATCCTTCTTTGAGAATTTCAAGGAAGTAACTAGTATTTTCTATAATTTGATGTATCTTTTTTTTTGCTGAACCATGCGTGCCTCCTCCTTTATTAAAAAAAACACCAAAACAGAGTTTAACTCTTTACAAGCTAAGAAGCTAACAACTGTACAGAAAGGAAAACTATAACTATCTATTTATGCTATTGACATCACGTATACACAGGGTCCAAACCCCTTTGGGATCACAGACATGAAGGAGCACAAACGTACTTAAGCTTGAAGAAGGACCAAAGCTCAGTGCAATAGAAACAGTCAAAGAAGAGGTGTTGTCCATCTTCTTCATGCTTCCAACATAGATAGCAAATAGAAGGGAGCTGGAAGTTAAAATTCTATAAAGTTTCTTGAGAAGGTAAGTGCTAAAGGTATCATTTCCAAAAGAAAACAGAGATATTCCTAGGAATCAAGGACGCCCACACATCAGAAGTCAAGTTCAAAACTTGAGCCTTGGACATGCATAAGTCCCAACACTCTTTCAGCGACAAGGACACCTTACCATTAACAAGAATACAATCTTCAGTATTTTCATTGGGAACCTACTCTTGGTGACATACTCTTGTCATCGGTCTATGGATACTTATGAAAATGCATAGTCTTTGAAGTCTAAGGTTTCTGGAGCATGAGGACCATCAATTTATGGATACCAATGAAAATGTAAATAATACATCATTAGTTGGTTAATGAATAAAGTTCCAAGTCTTCAAGTTGGTCACCCACCTGACCATCAGTTGATGTGCTTAGCACTTTTTGTAGATTTCTATAGATGAGAAAGGATTGAGGTTTTCCATCGATTGATGAACCAATGGTTTTTATAATATTGATTATGAGTGTCCTTTTATCGACTAAGAGGTCATTGGTTGAAGAATAATCTCAACTAATGAAATTTCTTCTGCTCCAAAACTTAGTAATTTCCTACAAAATGATTGAAAGTTATTATTAAATGGTGGAAATATCATTTAATGCAGGTAAATACAAGACTTATATTTTAAAGAATAGAATAAAAACGGAAATACAGGGTAAAATATGCATATAACACCAAAATCGGATTTTATCTAACCTTACATGTGGTATGACCTATGTGTTACCAAAATATTAAGTATTTGGCTATGTATGTACATTGTGTTCATGCACCACCCAAAATACTGTCTATTAACTATGAAGCCCCTAAAACAAAGAGTGTCACTCTCAAATACACACACAAAATCTATCCCTCAAGTGTATGAGTTCGGACACATTCTAAATATTTCAGTCATACATAGGTCACTCCACCTTCCACTTTATCCACCTCGTGCCTGAATAATATGACCCAAATTGAGGAAAATGTGGCATGAAACAAAGTGGTGGTTCATATCCATGGAAAAATCATACCAATCCAATCCATATAAAAAAAACACAACTAAAGCTAAGCGTGGGAAAAAATCAGTAAATCTTAAGTTAAAATCTCTATTGAAATCCTGTATAATTTGCCTTAGGAAAATATTTTTTGCCCAATCAGTAAATCGTGCATGGGCTTGTTTGTCATGGACATCTTTGGTGATCTGGACTGGAGGTTGGCTTCTCCTAACGGGGATGAGATGGGGGTGGGAGGCGGAGAAGATGGTGAGAGTGTCACCAAATTGGGAGGCAGAGAAGAGGTGAGAATAGGGTGTGAGAAACAGAGTTTGACCATGGGTGGGATTTGTGGGGGTGGAGGGGGCTAGCGGAGTGAACGAGGGAAAAGGAGAGAAACATGACGAGCTCATTGAGTTATTGCGGGGAGGAGAGGGGGAGCGCCAACATACCTCTTCAGAAAGTTGCAAAGCTTGGGATGATTGGAGTCCCTCGAGCTCGCCGGCGCCTAAGGCGGTGCTTCAGGTTGTCTAGGTCCAAATCCTGATTGACGCGCACAGCCGGCAACTCTCCTCGATGCGCAAATGCCGGTTCCAGGGACTCACCGTCGGCACTGGACGGCAGCTTCTCTGGAGCTTCTCTGCGGCCGGCAGCTTCTCTGCGTTGTCTTCCTTGCTAGGGCTCGTCGCGAAGGAGAGCCTGGAGAGGGAGAGGAAGTCGCAAGCTTGCGAGAGAGCGGCACGGGCTGAATTAGGGAGAGTCAGGGAAATTTGGAGCGCGAGTGAGTGAAATTTGGAGCGGGAAAGGCAATATTGCCTTAGCAAATTTGGTTATGGCAATTTAGGATTGCCGCTAATTAAAAATACAAATGTCGTTAATGTTAAGACCTTTTTAGAAACTCTATAATAGGAGGTTTAGTGGCATTTTAATTAAAAATGCTTGTATACTAAAAAGATAGTGGCTTTTTTTATAAATGCCACTAGAATAAATGTCGCTAATGGGCAATTTTGTTGTAGTGACCTCTTGAAAAATCTTGGTTGTGTTTTTGTTTGAGATAATGTTCCCTATTGATTAGTCTTCTATTTTTCTATAATATAGTTTGGAACAAACTTGAAATCATAAATGATATTTCCCATTATGACTGCTTGAATTATGATAATGTTGATATTGAGTACAAGTGACCTCCTCATTCGAGGGTGGAACTTGTACATGTCAAATGATCTTGAATCTTATACATGTCAATTGACCTCCTACCTCATATGGAGGGAAGGATCCTAGTGACCTACCCCGTCTCATTGGGGTGATGGAACCACATAAAATTTAAGCATGCTTCTCAATATCATCTTAATAGGAAACTTGTAATAAAATCAAATCGTTCAAAATAAACATCTTGTCAGATAAATGTTATTTTGGAAAATTGCTTGTTATATAGTTTTGAAGATAAGTCATGCCAAGTACTATATTTTTCTATAAATGTTTTCAATTGTTCAATATTTTTTCTTTTCAAAGTGTATCAATGCATTTGCATTGATTGCATCTTGATTTACCTGATTTTAGGCAAACCCACTGAATCTTTATGAAGAATTGACTAGATCGTGTATGCTCTTAATAATCTCTGATGATAAGGACAAATCTACAAATATCCTATTTGGGTTGGTTAGTTCTTTAAATTATTTGTTCTATGAGTTATTATTGTTGGTATGTATGCCCTGAGAGCCAATCATAGGATGATTGGATTGGGATACATTAAGATTGATTTGATAAATATCAAAGGCAAGCTTCCAATTTATTCTAGTTCAATCAGTTATGAGATAATGATAGAGCAGAATAAATGTCTAGAGAATGATAGTACTCAATGACGTATGTCTTCAGGTTAAGGACCAGAAGAATGAGATCATACAGATTCTAAGATTTTGTACATTCTTATTTTGTCCCTAGTCAGATGTCATTGTGGAAGGCTGATAGACAACAATGACACAGCAAGACTAGAGTGTGTGTTGGTTGATGATAGAATCTCATTAGTCATGATATGTGATATCAAACCAAGCACATAGATACATGTTGAAGAACAATGTATCGGACAGACCCACCATGAGAGTGACACATGGAACCATGACATGGTAGTCACAGTCAGCTCTCACAGTGATGGTGGTGATTGTGATTCTTAGACCTAAAATCACTGCACTCATCACATGTTGTTGGGTACACTTTGACACCATCAAAAGCAGTCCTAAAATATGGATTGTTATAAAGGTGATCATTGGCTGACTTTGACACATGGGGTTTTGACTATGAATGATAGATATGGGATTTGTTCCTATTAATGTATTGCAGTGCACTTACAATCACTAAGATAATTATCCTAGAGTTTAATCCTTTTTCAACTTTCCAATTAAGGCTAGCATAGAAAGGGTTGATCCCACACGACAACTTTATTAAGATTGTTAAATCTAAACCCAATTATTTTTTAAGAACTTTGTTATTTGTTTTTGTTATTTTTTAGATTTGGAATAGAAGTAAAAGTCGAGTTTTGAGGGTTGATGATTAACACTAATAAAAGAAATGTAGGAATAAAAACGCACTTAACAAGAATGTAAATTTTCGCTTTCATAAGGAAAATTAAGATTGTTGTTAGCACAAGAAAAACTATTATGAATGAAAAGACTAGGAATTAAAGGAAGAAAAATAAGCGGTGATTGGAATCAAGATATGGGAATCGAGGCTTTAGGGGTTTTCACCACCTTAGCCTAGGTAAAAATGAACTAATCCTTAAAAACAACGGATTTGATGAAGGCAAGTGAATTAATAAAAATCCACTAAAGATGAACTCCACATGAGCCCATTGGTCCCGGTGCTCATGATTCCTCATTTATCAACCTAAAAGAAGAAGATCCACTGTCATTTCAAAACTCCTATGTGATTGGGTTTGTTGTTCTAAATCCAAACTTCCACAGTCATATCCATCCGGATTAACTTTTGATCAAACCAATTAATTATTCTGATAGATCACTTGGTTATCAAACTCAAAAGCCATCTAGGATCATTTTAAGGAGAAGTCGATAAAGACATGGATAAGGGGTATTCCCCTTGCCTCGATAGGAAACTACTCACTCATGCTTGTAGAGAAAAGGGAGATTGAGGGAAGAAAAGTTCTAGCCATAGTCTAGTCTTACTAAAGGATAGTTCCTTAGGCTAGAGACAATGAAATGGCTGACGCTTAATCCCTTGCTCCAGTCCACGGAAGAGAAGAAGAAGAAGAAATGAACTACATATAAATGAGAAAAGTAAAAACAATAATTGTAAGGAACACTTAGCTTACAAAAACCAAACGTTATTGATGAATAGAACATAGTAACATAAGAATGCAAGAAAGATTGCTCAGAAATCCCGTACAAAGATGATACAAAAGATGATGTGGAAGACGGATAACCCCCCTCCTTTAATAGGAGAAGGAGGGTGTAGGATGCCCAAAAAAGAGGGGGGGAAATAGAGGGAGCCGTCCTTTTGAATTTTCTAGATCTGGTCAATAGAAATTTGATAGGCTTTAATTGTCTTGACCATGTAACTCTCTTCAATGCAAATTCCTGTAGAAACGATTTCAAACGTATTTAGCTCCTTTAAAAGGTATAAAATCTGTCCAAATAATATGATATTATTTTAGAAAACTACATTTTCTTTCCAATGAATACTTGTACACTCAATTTGGACTTTGGATGCAAGATTTATGGCACTTTTGGTGACGGGTATACATTTATTACAGGACTGCTGCAAATTGTGTAATTATACTCCAAGAATATTTATCCCATTTCCTACAAAAATCCAAGAAAATATAATTAAATTATACTTAAAGAGAAAAATATAATATAATGCAATTAATTATAAAAATAATAAAATAAATAACAAAACAATCCTAAAAAGATATCTAAAGGATGTAAATAAAAATGATGAAAACACATTTATCAAAATACCCCAGACTTGAATCTTTACTTTCCTCAAGTAAATTAGATTACAAATAAACTCCAATTTATACTTCTAAATTCCATCCTCACCTTAATGACATCACTATAGTCCTCACCTCCAAATTTTGGCCAAGTGACCCAATCTTCTAGAACCACATAGCATAAATTTCTATATTCTCTATCAAAACAATTATCAAATCTAGTTTCTAAAATAAGAATTTGTAGAAAAATAGGCTTCGTCTTACTTTTTCTTTGACACTCTCAATTTTTATTACTTTTTTTCTAAGTTGTTGCATAAGGACAGGACAAATTTGAGGGTGTGAAAACAAAGAAGGAAGTGATGAAAAATATTGATCCCTCCTCTATTCGACTCGGGATATGAATTTATGGAGTTGTGGCTACATTGGTCACAATTTTTTTCATGTGCACTTTTGGCATCTTTTGATGGTACGCCCCTTTTTGGGGTATGTAGTTTTCATTTTGGGAAGCATGCCACTCCAGACTTGATTTTTGTCTGGTGGTGATTCTTTGCTTCTCTTTTTTAAAAGAAAAATCGAGGGAAGGAAGAGATGTTCTTGTGCTTACAACTTCCAACATTTTTTTCATATATTTTTATCAAAGAGTGTCATTGTTCTAGTTAGAGTATTCTTATAAATCACATCATACAAATTTTATAACAAGATAATCCATTGCTTAATTATGGGGAAACATTATGCTTGGTTCTAATCAATTCCTTATGAATTGCCAACGATTCCAAGGAGTGATGTTATTTAGGGGTCCTAGGTGACACGGTGGTTTCAGACATGGAAATTTGTAATAAATTTTGCAAAAAGTTTTACTAAATTCTAGGGGATAAATAATAAACATCTATTCAGACTGGCTGACTAGATAAAGGCCAAACTAGAAAATTGAAATTTTTAGCAAATTTATGAAAAATTAAAACTAAACTACATAACATGATGAGAATTTGCAAAATAGTAAGATAGAGTGGGTGGAAGGAGTATGTACCACCCACCTCCACTACAAACATAAAATTTTTCTCATCCCGAGCAAAACTTAAATCTGAGATGGAGGGAAGAAGAGGTTGTCCAGGTGGCCCTGGTAGCTCAAAAAATGTCCAGTTGAAAGGGATGTGTATGAGGACTGGGACCTTGATTGGTTGAGCTTCATAGTGTACCCTATAATAAGTTAGTTGTGGAAACTTAGTGGGTTGTTCATAATTTCTTTCCCCTCGCAGTCCCTTCTCCAAAAGGATCCACATATCTTCCTTTAGCAGCAAAGGAAATGTCATAAATGTGTGTGGATTGAGGGGGATTGGCGGGTGTCTGATGGGTGGCACATATGGTGCTGACTTTGCAAGATCAGGTGGGGGATCAGGCTTTGGTTTTCCTCTATCATATTGATCTGAATAGAGTAAAATTGGTGGTAATATGAAAGGCACACAAGAAGTCAAATCAGCATTATAAGTATTTTGGCTCTCCTCAAAACTCATGCAATCAACCTTGTGATAAATGGATTTCATGGTTGATATAGCATGTAACCGTAGTTCCTCTATGCAAGGAGTTCCCAAGGGCTCATGAAGGATAAAAGTGGGGATATATTCCTTGCAGCCAGCGGAAGGGGGCATGTGGACCTTTTCTAAGGGTGGTGTCTCCCCGTCTAGATCAGCTGCATGTGGAATGAGATTTGGCTGTGATAAAATATGAGGAATTATTTTGTAATTGGGGATTGGTGATTCCTTATCTAAAATAGGTTCAATCAAAGGGGATTGGTCATGGATAAAATCTGGAATGATGTCAAGGATGGGAGGAGTTGTTGGATATTCAAGATAACAATGACTCTTATGTTGTGACTTTTCATACTCAAGTAGTAGAGTCTCTAAAGGAAAGGTAGGGATACCAACGTCCTCATCACAAGTAAAAGATGGCTCCATGGTTTGTGCTATTTCTTCAGGATCCAACATATATGACACAAAAAGTGGATCATCGTTGTCATCCTCAAGTAGAACCATCTTGGGTTGTTTGAGATCTACAAGGGGAATCTGTGATTGGGCCTCTAGTAAGATAGCTAGTAGGGTTTGTCAATTTTCTATTATTTTTTGTTGCTCTTTTGCTACTTTTTCTAAGGCACTGATATGTTACTCCTATTGAGATGTATATTCATTTTCATAATAAGGTTCATAACCCCCAAAATTTTGTTGGTTACCCCCATCATACCCCCCATAAGGATCTTGGTCACAGTACCCCTCATATTGATTGTGGCATTGCTCCTCATAATAGTCTTCAGGAGATGTTGGATTGAATATTCCATTACATCCACCTTGGCTGGAAGACTTGACATTACAAGGTGTCACCATAACATGATGAGACACATTTTGACAATTTAGACTCTTTGACTGGGCATCTAGCAAAGCCTCTATCAAGAGTTGTTGTGTGTCTAGTTGCTTTTGGATTTCAAAATCAGATCTATATTCTCCAAAATGTTATTGGTCATATCGCCGATTAGAATATGGATAGAAAGGTTCTTGATTATGGTTATCGAAAAAATTTGGGTTAGGATTTTCATCATACCTACCATGATAGGAAAACTCGAGATTATATAAGGTGCTACCGTAATCAGGGGACACATTAGGACAATATGGTGATGGATGGTTGTGATAACCATTCGATCAGTTTTGTGAGCCATAATTTGTTGACCACTCCATTTTAAAAGGTTTTTTTACAATTCAGAAGAGAACTAAAGATTTGTACAAGACCATAAATTACAAAAAAAACTAAAGGATTATGACACAAGGCTAAAACTTACAAAACTAACTAAATTTACATTTTTTTACAAACTAGCACATTTGCAGAAAAAATGTACTATCGGAAAGGAAACTCGGCAGAATGAGGAGTAGCACTTCCGAAATGTTACTCGGAAGGCATAAAAAAATGAAAAAAAAAACTTTACTTTTTTTTTGTTGGTATAAGCAGTTAATCGTGTGCAGAAAAAATAGACTACCAGAATAGAAACTTGGCAGAAAGAGGAGTAGAACTTCTGGAATGTTACTCGAAAGGCATAAAAAAATTAAAAAAAAGTTTTTTTCAAAAGTTTTGGGGTTCGAAAAAACAATATGTTGTCCCCGGCAACGGCACCAAATTGTTAATGTGTCGCAGTGCACTTACAATCACTAAGATAATTATCCAACATTTTAATCTTTTTTCAACTTTCTGATTAAGGCTAGTATAGAAAGGGTCAATCCCATAAGATAAATTTATTAAGATTGCTAAATCTAAACCCAATTATTTTTTAAGAACTTTGTTATTTGTTTTTGGTATTTTTTACATTTGGAACAGAAGTAAAATTTGAGTTTTGGGGGTTGATGATTAACACTAAGGAAAGAAATGTAGGAATAAAAATGCACTTAACAAGAATGTAAATTTGCCCTGTCACAAGGAAAATTAGGATTGTTGTTAGCACAAGAAAAACTATTATGAATGAAAAGACTAGGAATTAAAGGAAGCAAAACAAGCAGTGATTGGAATCAAGAGATGGGAATCAAGGCTTTAGGTGTTTTCACCACCTTATCCTAGGAAAAAACAAACTAATCCTTAAAACAACAGATTCGATGAAGGCAAGTGAATTAATAAAAATCCACTAAAGATGAATTCCACATGAGCCCATTGGTTCTAGTGCTCATGTTTCCTAATTTATCAACCTAAAAGAAGAAGATCCACAATCATTTCAAAACTCCTATGTGATTGGGTTTGTTGTTCTAAATCCCAACTTCCACGGTCATATCCATCCGGATTAACTTTTGATCAAACCAATTAATTACTTTGATAGATCAATTAGTTATCAAATCCCAAAAGCCATCTAGGATTGTTTTAAGGAGAAGTCAATAAAGCCATGACTAAGGGGTTATTCCCCTTGCCTGAATAGGGAACTACTCACTCATGCTTGTGGAGAAAAGGGAGATGGAGGGGAGAAGAGTTCAAGCCATAGTCTAGTCTTACTAAAGGATAGTTCCTTAGGCTAGAGACAATGAAATGGCTGATGCTTAATCCCTTGCTCCAGTCCACAGAAGAGAAGAAGAAGAAGAAGAAATGAACTACATCTAAATGAGCAAAGTAAGAATAATAATTGAAAGGAACACTTAGCTTGAAAAAATCAAACTTTATTGATGAATAGAACATAGTAACATAAGAATGCAAGTAAGATTGCTCAAAAATCCCATACAAAGATGATACAAAAGATGATGTGAAAGATGGAGAACCCCCCCTCCTTTTATAGGTGAAGGAGGGTGTAGGATTCCCAAAAAAAGAGGGGGGGGAGAGAGGGAGCCATCCTTTTGAATTTTTAGGATCTGGTCAATAGAAATTTGATAGGCTTTTATTGTCTTGACCATGTAACTCTCTTCAATGCAGATTACCACAGAAGCAATTTCGAACGTAGTTCACTCTCATAAAAAGTATAAAATCGGTCCAAATAATAGAATATTCTTTTAGGAAATTAAATTTCCTTTCCAATAAATACTTATACACTCAATTTGGACTTTGGATGCAAGAGTTATGGCACTTTTGGTGACGGGTACACATTAATTACACGACTGCTGCAAAATGTGCAATTATACTCCAAGAATATTTATCTCATTTCCTAAAAAATTCAAAAAAAAGTATAATTAAAATTCTACTTAAAGAGAAAAATATAATATAATGCAATTAATTATAAAACTAAGAAAATAAATAACAAAACAATCCTAAAAAGATATCTAAAAGATGTAAATAAAAATGATGAAAACACATTTATCCGTCTCTCCTAAGGGATTATGATGTCCATGGCCACTTGATAAGCAAGATTGAGAAAGGCATGCGCATGCACGTGTGAGTCAATATGTGATAATGATGGCACACATATCTCAGACAGTCTGCTTTGGATCAAGGAACATGAATGAACATTGAAAGGATGATAGATCCATGCCTTGAGTTCATTCAGGATATTAGAGACAAAGGAATTATACATTCATTGGAACAACAATCACAGACTGTAGGATTGAAAGTTGTTCTCCAACTTTCTTTTTCACTTGAGTAGCATTGATGTGTGACTAGGCACCGCTCTTTGCATAAGCTAGTTATGGACATTCACTGCCAAAGTGAAATGGGACCTATAGGGTCACACACAAAGGATTAACCTGGAAGAGGAGTTTATCCATGAATGATGTTTGGATTGATTACTAAAGGTGTTTAGTCACTCAATCAAACATTCAATCAATTGACTTGACTCAGAATCATCAAGTTCAAGTGTTGAACCAACTGATTTGAGTGTCGGATTGATTGAGAACTACATTGACTGTTATCTACACAATTTGGACCACCAACCGATAGGTTCACTGGGTGAACCGATCAGCTCAAGGTCAGTGAGATGATCAGTTCACTTGGTGAACTGATCGGTTCGACTAGACCAGATGAGCAAGGTTGGGTTGTCCCGATTTGTGAGAAAAGTTTTTCATTTCACTTGTACAATTCAATTGAGACAAGAATTGATCTTAGTATTAATTGAAAATGAAAGAGGAAAGTCAATTGGAGGCGAGTCGGGAGTGTGAAATGACCGGTTCAACTGGTGAACCGATCAGCTCACACTCCTAACTGATCATTTTGTTTGTGAAATGACCGGTTCACCTACCGCAATGCAATCAGTTCATGGAAATTTTGGACCCTTCTACTCCCTTTAGTCCTGCATTGCCTGGGGCTAAGAACCCTGACCCTAACCCCTCCTATATATACAGGGGTACTAGGGGCTTCTCAGATAGCATAATTCAAAACATCAATTGCTCTAAAAAGTTGTTGTCCTCTCTGGTTGTGGTAACCGGGAGAGCCCAAGCAAGTTCTACCCGTCCAGGGAGGAACAGTGAGGGAAAGACAACTGCAGGACAGCAACTGGTTGTGGGAGAGTGTGTCGGTGACTAGTACGTCGACAAAGGGGGATGACTCCTTGTAGTATCCTATAGGACAGGACGACTAGAGTTCCTAGTAGTCTGTGTAGACTATCTATAGAGGCAGGAGGTTTCTGTCGCTCAGGAGGATGATGGTCAACCGTAGTCTGGGTCAGGACCAGGAGTTGCTCAGACACCGTCGAAGACTAGGTGGTTGAAAACTGCACTAGCTGCGAGGTA
Source organism: Alisma plantago-aquatica (assembly GCA_963693085.1). Lineage (NCBI taxonomy): Eukaryota > Viridiplantae > Streptophyta > Magnoliopsida > Alismatales > Alismataceae > Alisma > Alisma plantago-aquatica. The sequence continues at coordinate 104,540,266 of OY856415.1, read as the reverse complement.
TTGTCACTGATCAAGCCTCAGGACCAGGTACACCTCACCAAAACCCTCCTTCCTATTTCATAGTCATTTATGTGATCCATGGTTATGGTTTTTGTTGTGAGAGATTATTTTTCCATTGTCTTCTCCCTCACCTAAAACCCAATAGTGGTATCAGAGCCACGCCAACGTATTGTGTTTTAGGATAATCGATATGATCAGTTTTTGGTTTTACCGCCTTTTATTTATTGCATATGATGTGAATATTTAACTAGCTAATGTAAATATCTGATTAATACCACATGATCCCAAACTAAATATATACATATATGATATGGTATATATATGTAATTGATACGCGTCGCTCAAAATGGTTTTGATGGTGGATGTGTAGTTGGTTATGGCCTATAAACCCCTATGTGTATGCTTGGTTGGTTGAGGTTATTTTCTCTCAGTATGCACACTAAGCCTTCTTCTTGTTTTCCTGATGTAACTCAAGATAACTCAAGATTCTCTTCTACCTTTGCTCCCCCCGAATGTAACTCAGGATTTTCCAAAGTTTATGCAAAAGTAGGATAATTTATTTCTTGTTACGTTGCAGACTGGTGGGTGCCTAGGTGAGAGGTTGGAAGTGCAAGGTGACCGGTTGGAGGAGCCAACTGATCAGCTAGTGGACCGAGACAACCGGATGATGGTGTAGTTGGTGTCCTGACAAGGAGCAAGATGACCAGACAAACCGACCATCTTGAGGAGCCAGACGATCGGTTGGAGACAACCAACTGATCGGCCAGGAGGCGAGTCGATCAGTCGTGTGACGAGCTGATCAAACTCAAAACGGCCTAAGCACATGATCTTCATCAATAACAGGTTGCATGTGATGTAGACATAGATGACCGTAATTCCTTGTGGCTCAAGGAATTACAATAGGATGGCCATAATCATCAGTTTATTATTATTGCATGTTTTCATTGTGGAATATAGAATGTATATGATACGTACTACATATGTGGTGATTGGATACTGTTGGTTTATTACACTAACGAGTTTCAATCTTAAGAAAGATCTTTTACTCAACTAAACAATTTCTGCAAGTATACAGAAGTAGTTGTAGTCGAGATCGAGCACAAGCAGCTTAAGCAATAAATTAAACATAGTAGTGCTAAGGTTCAATAATCTAGACTGTTTTAAAGGTGATTTTGTTGATTAGACTAGAATTTTAGAACTAAACAAACAATAATGGATTACTAAAGGAGATTAAAAATCAGATATGTAAAAAAAATCTTGGACTTAGGATTTCATCCACATATCATAGCATACAATAGGAGCATGAAATTTAAACATACTAAGCACTTATTTTAAAGGAGAGTTGTATGTTGTACTTCACCTCTCGGTGCAAGTATAGCGATCCTAACTCAATTCAATATTCCCATGTATGAATTTCATTTTGGATCACAAACCTACTCCTCAACTCCATAATTTCCACTCTTATGGTAAAGGAGTTTCCAAGAGAGTACCTCCTTACTCTCCCACCTATCTTCTCAGATCAAGCAAAAGAGCATAAAACATACACATTAGGTGGCCAGCTATACATGCAGAAAAGAAGAAACTGGTACTCACAAGGTGGAAAAAACAAGAAACATAGCATTTGGTACAAAATGGTCATGTTCCATACATTCTATGACATGGGAGATACTCTCCCATGCCCAAGAAAAGGAAACTACTCGTCCATGATAGTGTACAACAGAAAATGTGTAGAATTTTCAAAATTCAACATGATTTAGAGAAGGAAAAGCTAAATAATCCCAAGGTGTAACCAAAGAAAGGTAGGATTCTGACTTAAGGATGAAATCCCACTTCTACAGCTGCTCCAAACCAGAAAAACCTCTCTCCCAAGAAGCTTGGTGGAGTGAAGAAGCTTTGTTGCATCTTGGAGAAGAAGCTTGGAGAAGAAAAGAAGAAAAATGGAATTCTTTTGCAACAAACCATCCTCTTCTACCTCCAAAATCGCCCTCCTTGCTCTAGCCTTGCTCTGGGATGAAATAGTTTTGAATAATGACCCAAGATAACTACTCCTTTGAGTGGTTTCCTCTTTTAAAATGAAAGGAATCATACTTGAAAATTTGCTGAAATTGACAGGAACACGACGTGTCTTTCTCCGGACACGGTGTGTCCAATCTCCGGCAGTTGCTTCTGTGTTTATTACACATCGTGTATGATTTAATACACACCGTGTACTTTTCCAGAAAGGTTGAACTCGGTTCTGAATGCCCAGGTACACGTCGTGTATGATTTAATACACGTCGTGTACTTTTCGAGAAAGGCTTGACTCGATTTTGAATTCCCAGGTACACGTCGTGTCTTTTGTGGACACACCGTGTACTTTTCTTTAGTGATCGCAGGAATAGGTATTCTGGAAATGTGCACACCTTGTCTTAAATAAGACACGTCGTGTGCATTGTTGTTTCAACAATTTTAAAGTTCTAGATGTTGCAAGTCTTGGAGAAATCCTAAATAAGATGAAATTGAGTTGGAAAACCTCCAATTTGATTTCTTTGATGCAAATCTACAATACACATCATGTGATAAGTAAAATAACAAAAAGGTGGCAAGAATGATATGAATAGAGGCTAAATGAGAACAAAATGATCTAAATTTGTGTGTGAAAACATGTGAAAAGTTGATGTGGAAACCACACAACAAATCCCCCTATGCTTGAATCATTGCTTGTCCTCAAGCAAAAAGAACATAGCCAAACAAATGAAGGAATTTTTGAGTCCATGCATGGATTAAGCGAAATGAATATATGCAATAAGCTCAACCAACCATGTACATTAGGTTTATTTTCATAGCCATCGTCTCAATTCAAACATCAAAGATAGAGAAGTTTTAGTTCAACAAAGGTGGTCACAAATTAAATGAAACAATCAACTAAACAACACTAAATAGGATTTGGATAGTCATGCCAAACACTAGTGGATGTACAGAACAAAATTTTCAGCTATTATGGATGTAAAACATGAAACCTTAGTTAACTTTAACAATCTCAGTTGATCTCTCTTCTCGAAAAGAAATAATGATTGATTTTTGGGATTCTGGCACTCGACTGCTAATTTAGGCTTACGCACACATGGAGTGTCGGTTGGGGTGTTATTTTGACCCTCTTTTGATTTTCATACCACCTAACCATCGTTGCCAGATCAGACTCACACTAGGCTAGCATGATATGTGGGTTGTTTGCCATCTTTTATTGGGTAAAGTGAGAAAATGATAAAAGAGGTTTTTGCACAACACAAGAGAGTCAACTAGAAGGTTAAGTTAATAAGATTTCATTTATTAATCTGCAAATTTTCACTAAAAAATCGATTATATATGCACTAAGAGTTTGGCAAGAGTATCACGTATTCTAAATCATGTTGTAGAGTTGATTCATTCGCTAAACGTTTTTACCATTACATGTATTTAGAAATCAAAGATGTGAAAATTGAGATTTCAGGCTACAATTATAAACCAAGATCATGTACATGGGGGATTTCATTTTCCATTTGATCCATGCATGTCCTTTACTAATTCTTTCATATGGCACAAAGAAGTACAAGGTACAAGATGATTCAAGCATACAAGAGTTCATTCCATTTCAAAAGCCTCATTTCATATCAAGTTTGCCATAAAGGGAAATACAGAACATGAAACATGTTGAAATAAAAGACTGAAATAGAAGACTGACATGACCAACAAAAGCAAAAGCAAATGAAACAGAGACTACAATACTGGCTAGTTGTACCCCCCCAAGCTTGAAATCTACAGTGTTCTCACTGCATCAATCGAAATCATGGAGGTATCAACCAGATACCTATCATGGATGAAAAATCAATATGAGGGGCCATCATCCCAGTGGTCGATCTAAAAGAACTGGCTGACAAGATCATCCTCTGGGACATCCATCAGAGTGGGTTGTGGAGTGGGTTCTAGCTATTGTTGTAGCGGCGGCGGCTGATATGGCTGTGGGATGGAGTAGTGGCCCTATGAGATGTGCCACGAGTCCATGCGGTGGACCATGTCGTACATCGCAGTATACTGCATGCCCATTTGGTCTAGGCATTCGTCTATGTGATTGAACTACTGCTACACATAGTCGTAAAGATGCCTGACATCAGGCATCACCCAGGAATACTTTGTCTAGGTGCTGGTGAAGGGAGGCGGTGGAGAAGAAGAACCAAAAGGGGCTAAAGGACCTACCCCTGTATCATCAGCAGCTTGGGTTGCTGCTATCTCCTCCTCAGTGGCCAACAGGACCTTCAAGTTGTCCTTGTTCTCCAAGGCGGCATGCTCTGGATCTGGAAGGTCAATATATTGATCATCATCAAAGAACTGACGAAATTTGTTTTTGTAACCTGGAATCTTCATGATCAAGCCTGTAGAGAGAAGATACTAAATATCTACTACGTCTCTGCCTAGTGCAGCCTCAAGACCTGTCAGATCAACATCAAGCTTCTTTGCAATCAAGGTAATTAAATCGCCACACATGATGTCATTGGCATCCCTCTTCTTCATCTTCTTGATGTCAAATAAATGTTGTAGGATATAGAAAGCAACATTAATTTCATGCTCATACATCATGCCCCATAAGAAGAAAAGATCATGCTTCCCCACAACCCCTTGTGTTTCCTTCCTAGAAAAAACTTCGGTACTAAGAAGGCGATGAATATACTGAAAGATAGGGTTGTGGACATCAGATGCCTTGGCTGATTTTGCTTCATACTGGTCCTCATCAGAAATGTTGAACCAAAACTCGGTGCTATGAAAAGTGTTCGGGTAACTGATCGCGCCATCATAGTGACACTCCAATAACTCACAAAAATGCCAAAATGTGAGCTTGAAAGGATGACCCAAAAGCCTAAAATGTATAATACCAAATGGCTCGAGCTTCTTCTGTGGGTCCTGTTCGGTGACGAGTGTTGTCAAAAACTCATAAACAAGATGAGGGTAAGTGTTCGATACCATAAGGCAGACGTAGCTCAACTCCAGGTCTCATAGGCGCATGAGGACTTCATCCTTGAAGCCTAGAGTCATCATCGTCTGCTGATAAGCAGACCGTGTAAGGAGAACTCTCCTTACAATCAAGAACTAGTAAGTCGGGTCTTCTTCCAGGGTGACCCAAAACTACGTAGTAGATACGTATCCTGATGCTTGCGAGGAGCTGGCATCGTGCATGCGGTTGCTTGTTTGCTTGACTGGGGCCATATCTACCACTGACGGGAAAGCACATGTCGTGTGCAAAAATAGACATGTTGTGTGTTTGAAAGAGAGGATCAGATCTGACTGTGATGCACACGCCATGTGTGTCCGGGTACACGTCGTGTACCCAGACAGCTGTGGAAAATTGCAGGTTGCGAGCAGCCGATTTTTGGGAAAGAAAAAGGAGGGGGCGGTGGCGGCTTGCTACTAGCTCATGTCGTAGTCACGGTGATGGTGGAGGCTAAGTTTGTTTGATCTCCTTGGCATTGTGTAGGTGTCGGGAGATGAGGTTGATGTATGCTTTCTCACGACCTTGCTTGAGAAAATGGTTGTGGCTCAAGGTTGAAGATGACGGTGGTAGCTAGCTTGAAGAAGAAGAAGATGAGGTCGGCAACTTGAGCTTGACGGTGGGGCTAGCACCACCTTGTGCTAGGGCATGTGGCCGTAGGAGAAAGAAATGGTGGCAGCTGCTTGTGGAAGACACACCATGAAGAAGAGGAGCACATGGTGGAAGCGGAGCTGCTCGAAGTCAAGGTGGACACGTCGTGAGAGATGAACATGGCACGGCGACAGTTTGTTCTAGGGTGCACGGTGGACGGGGAGAAGGTGCTAGGGCACATGGCTGCTTTGTCTCAAATGAAAGTTTGAGTGAAAGTGACAGCTATGTGTCTAGGTTTTAAATCTTCTTTTTTGACAAAAGACACGGTGTGTGCAAATAAAGACATCGTGTGTCATATCAAAACTCATTTTTTGTAATAAAAGACACAACGTGTTCCATTTTGTACACGTCATGTGACATTCCAGAATTTCAAGCGCCCAAATGCACTGATAAGCTACACGGTGTGTTCAAAAGAAAGACATGTATTATTTCCAAAAATCTTGTTCTTTATCCTTCTGTTTTGATACACGTCGTGTATAGTATCAGACACGTCATGTATATCTTCAGAGTAATTGACATTTCTTTCTCTGATAAGGAATACGGCGTGTGCAAATAAAGACACGTCATGTTTGCTTTCTAGATTTCCAACTCCTTCATCCTCTGCATGAGTACAAGGCATGTGCATAATAGGACACGACGTGTTCTTTATTCTAATTGAGAACATTTATAGCTGCTGGATTGTGACACAGCGTGTCTAAATATAGACATATCGTGTACCTAGAGATAATACTCATTTTTCTGAGTTCTAAGATTGGGGACACGGCGTGTGCAACTTAAGACACGTCGTGTCTTCTGTAGTTTCTGCAGAAAACAACCTTTGTCAACTCATAATTTATACCATATATGTAATAGAATCATCTAGATTATTACATTCATCCATAACAAGCTTATTTGCGAAACTAAAGAGTGTTTTTGACTTAAAAGACTTGAAAAGAAATCTATCCTAATGTGGGTTAAACCCCCATGAGGTCCTCCATTTAGAGTCTGGAGTGAGACTCTTCAATGTCATTCATGCATCTTGAAGAGAGCAAGAAACTCCCTTGTGAACTTCATCTCTCGAAGTGTACACCTTGCAACATTACCCATTTACTTTGAATGCTCCATCCTTGCCTTGCAAATCAACAGCTCTGTAAGGAAAAATCTTTAATATGAGAAAAGGACCAGACCACTTTGACTTTAATTTTCTAGGAAATACTTTAAGTCTTGAGTTGAACAACAACACTTTATCTCCCTCTTTGAAATCCTTCCTCTGGATTCTCTTGTCATGCCACAACTTGGTTCTTTCTTTGTAGAGCTTTGCACTTTCATATGCATCAAGCCTTGGCTCTTCCAGTTCTTGTAGCTACAAAAGACGCTTCTCACCAGCTTTCTTCATATCAAAGTTTAAAAACTTTATAGCCCATAGTGCACGGTGCTCTAGCTCTAGTGGAAGATGACAAGATTTACCATATATCAGCTTAAATGGGGTTGTGTCTTTGATTGTCTTGAAAGTTGTCTGATATGCCCATAGTGCATCATCTATCTTCAATGCCCAATCTTTCCTTGAACTAGACACTTTTTTCTCTAGAATGCCTTTAAGTTGCCGATTTGAGACCTTTACTTTCCCAGAAGTTTGAGGATGATAAGGCGTAGAGACCTTATATGTGATTCCATATTTAGAAAGAAGATTATTGAATTGTTTCTCAACAAAATGCGTACCACCATCTGATATTACAGATCTTGGAACTCCAAAGCAAGGAAAGATGATTTTCTGAAGAAAAAAAATACTACGGACTTTACATCTAGTGCTTGGGTTGGGATGGCCTCAATCCATTTAGAGACGTACTGAACAGCGATGAGAATATATTGGTAACCACATGAGGAGGGGAATGGTCCCATATAATCAACTCCCCATACGTTGAATACCTCAATCTCCAAGATAGAGTTAAGAGGCATGTCATCACATCTAGAAATTCCTCTGGTTCTTTGGCATTTATCACAAGTTTTTACAAATAGATTGACATCGTTAAACAACGTTGGCCAACAGAAACCTACGTGTAGGATCTTAGTTGTAGTCTTTTCTCCTCCAAAGTGGCCTCTGTAAGGAGAGGCATAACATTCAAAAATAATGGTGGCTATCTCTTCTTCAGTGACACACCTGCAAATAAGTCCATCACTCCCATGTTTGAACAACAAGGGGTCGTCCCAATAGTAAAAATTTACATCATGGAAGAACTTCTTCTTTTGTTGATATGTCAAACCCGGCGGCAGCTGTCTTGTAGTAAGGAAATTTACAATGTTTGCAAACCATGGCACTTGGGTGGATGATAATGCATAAATCTTCTCAATAGGCAAACAATCTCCAGCATATGTAGTCAATCTGGAAAGGTGATTTGCAACATTGTTCTCTGTCCCCTTCTTATCTTAAATTTCAAGATCAAACTCTTGCAGAAGCAGTATCCAACAGATGAGATGAGGTTTTGCATCCTTCTTATTGAGAAAATACTTTATTGCAGTGTTATCTGTATAAACAATCACCTTAGATCCTACCAAATACTGTCAAAATTTGTCAAAAGCATACACTATAGCAAGCATCTCCTTCTCTGTGGTTGTGTAATTGATTTGTGCTTCATCTAGGGTCTTGCTCGCATAGTATATGACATGAATCTTCTTGTCCTTCCTTTGTCCAAGAACTGCCCCCACTGCATAATTGCTTGCATCTCACATCAGTTCAAATGCAGTGTTCCAATCCAGTGGTTGAATGATTGGTGCAGAAATAAGAGCTTCTTTTAGCTTGGTGAAGGCGATGTGACAGTCATCATTGAATACAAATTTAGCGTCTTTGGCAAGTAAAGAACATAATCGCTTTGTGATTTTAGAGAAATATTTGATAAATCTTCTATAGAAACCTGCATGACCAAGGAAACTACGGATGTCTTTGACTGAAGAAGGAGTAGACATCTTTTCAATAGCTTCCACCTTGGCCCAGTCAACCTCAATACCCTTGTTAGATACAACATGACCTAATACTACACTGGATTGTACCATGAAATGGCACTTCTCCCAGTTTAGTACTAGGTTAACCTATTTATAGTGGGCTAGGACTAATGACAGGTTGCATAAACATTGATAAAAAGAATCTCCATAAACATTAAAATCATCCATAAAAATTTCCATTATGTTTTCAATGAAATCGGAAAAAATAACCATCATGCATTGTTGGAACGTCGCAGGAGCGTTGCAAAGGCCAAAGGACATACGACGATAAGCATAAGTTATGTATGTGCATGTGAAAGTGGTTTTCTCTTGGTCGGGAGGGTAAATAGGAATCTGGAAAAACCCAGAATACATGTCCAAGTAATAGAAATAAGAGTGTTTTGCAAGGCGTTCAAGCATTAAATAGATAAACGAAAATAGAAAATGGTCCTTTCGGGTTCCTTTGTTCAAACGTTGATAGTCAATACACATACGCCATCCTGTGACAATGCGTGCACTAGTACAGAAATAGCATTCAATGTCACTTTTCTGGGCGTCGGTTATTTGGGAAATACGACGCCTATAACATTCAACGTCGATGATTTAGGAAACCTGACGTCTATATTCAAGACCAGCCAGACATGGGTACTGCTTTGTATTCAGCGTCGGCTGGGTAACACAAAACTGACGCCTAAAATCGCCTGCAAAATCCAATTTTCGAGCGAAAAAAATTGGCCCCAAAGTGTCACATACAACGTCGGTTTTTTAACTTCTAACCGACGCCTATATAAGATGAAAATTTGCATGAAAAGTTCCAATTTTAGTGTCAGTTATCCTTTGATAACCGACGCCGATAATGGTTCCCGCCAAATAATTTAGGGCAAAGATTGTCTAATTGGATGTCGGTTTTTAAGGAACAACTGACATCGAAGAGTTTAGGTGTCGTTTGTTTTTGATAACTGACGTCGTTTACCAACTTAATAGACCCACGAACAGCAATTGTTCCCCTTTCTTCTATTTCATCACGAAGCAATTGTTCCCCTTTCTCTGCTCTTGCTGCGTCGCCACCCGCCCGCTCGCTGCTCCTCACTGCCTGCTACTTCTCGCTCACCACTGACGTTGGTTGCTGCTCTTGCTGCCAGCTACTTTCTCGTCGTTGATGCTGCTGCTACTGCTCTGTGTCGCCTGCTGCTCTGCGTCACCACCGCCATCCTCCTTGCCGCCGCCCGTCGCCACCGTTCTCCTTGCCGCCGCCGCCGTTCTCCTTGCCTGCCAGCTCCGTGCTTGCCTACCTGCTGACCGTCTCCTTCCTTCCTGCTGCCTGCTGTAGCCTCCAGGTAGTCGTAGCCTCTTTCTTCCTTCTCCCTAGCTCCTTACCAACAGCAAACACGGCCGTGGCTATGTTGGCCTACCATGGCCGTGCTGCCCAGAACGGTCGTGCTGCCCATCATGGTCGTGCTACCCAGCACGGTCGTGGTAGGCCAGCACAACCACGACCATGTTTGTTGCTGGTAAGGATATGAACAAATCTTTATTTAATGTTTTATGTAAATTCTAGGATACAAACAAATCTTTTTCTTGCATATATTTGTGCTTCTAATCCTAATGCTTGACCTAATTCAGTAAATTTTGATGCATGTTGAAATAAGATTTAAACTTGTCCATTCTAGCATCCTAATTTGATTTGATTAAACCCTAACATTGATGAAACCCTAATATCAATTGTGATGAAACCCTAACATCAATTGTGATGAAACCCTAACATGTACATATCTATTATTGTGTTTGTTGGCCTAGAAACCCGTCTAAGATTTACTTATTAGGAGTAAATCTTGGATAGTCCCCGGTTTGGGACTGTTCTTGAACACCTAATCTCACTTAGGATGTAAGTGTATAATGTGTATTAGGTTTTTGAGAAAATTTCTGTAGCATTTCCCCGTTTGTTCTCTAAGTACATATGTACTTAGAGAACAGCGGGGAAATGCTGCCAAAATTTTCTTGAAAACCCAATACACATTATACACTTACTAGTGAGATTAGGTGTTCAAGGATGGGATAGGTGGTACACATTTATTATATATAAGAATGACATCACATGTATTTGTTGGCCTAGAAAGTGAACAATCATTGTTCTTTATATTACTTGTACATTGGTATAAATTAGAATGAACAATCACTAAATTATATATTGTTTGTATGGAGTCCGGCTTCATTGTACCTCCTAATCTGACAATAGTTTCCATGTAGCGCATCACATTGTAGCCGCAGGCCCAATTGTTATTTTGTATTGGACACTATCAAATGTTACCACCATAGAAATGGTTAATAAAGGCACTTTCATTTCATGTCATGCACTGTCTAGTTCAACATCAGATGGTATAGTTAGTGTGGCTGGGACAATTACCATCAGAATCCAGTGTCTACCCCTAATTGCAAATAAGCCAAACAAATAGAAAACTGGATGGGTCTAGATAATAGGAGTAAATCTTGGATAGTCCCTAGTTTGGGACTATTCTTGAACACCTAATCTCACTTAGGATGTAAGTGTATAATGTGTATTGGGTTAACTATAGACCCTAATCTTGTCCTAATATATACTTGTTTTCTCTTTGATCATAGAATGGATAGATCATGGATGCCCATTCGCAATCGCTGCACCACAAAGTTTATATCTGGTCTTGATCAGTTTATTAGATTTGCCAATGAACATAGGAAAGAACCTAGAGATAGGTTCTACTGTCCATGTAGGCATTGCGGTAACAACTTGAAAGTCAGCACTGGTGACGAAATCAAAAGTCATATCATGTGCAACAGGATTGTACAAGGCTATATAGAATGGCACTGGCATGGAGAGATTTCAAACTTGAAACCAGTGGATGTCGATAGTAGTGCTTGGGTGGAAGAAGAAATTGCCTCCGATGATGTAGATGTGAACGAACCAGTTCCAGTAGACATCGTTGATGCGATGCTGGATAGTTGTAGGGTAGAGCACACCGATCCACCTCCTATCTTTAGAAACATTGTGCATGATGCTGAGATACCGTTATATACAGGATGTGCTAAGTTTACGAAGCTTAGCACTGTGTTGAGATTGTATAAGTTGAAAGCTAACAATAGATGGAGCGACAAAAGCTTCACTTCATTGTTGACTTTGTTGAAAGAAATGCTTCCTGAAGGAAATGAGCTGCCAATCTCAACATACCGGGTAAAGAAATTATTGTGCCCAATGGGAATGGAGGCCAAGAAGATACACGCATGCCCGAATGATTGTGTATTATTTCAAAAGGACTATGTGGATTTGAAAGATTGTCCAAAATGTGGTGCGTCACGGTATAAATTGACGACTTCGGGGGAGTCCAAAACTGGTTCTCCTACTAAGGTGATGTGGTATCTACCTATAATATCATGGTTTCAACGCTTGTTTGCAAATCCGAAAGATGCGAAGAATTTGAGGTGGCATGCAGATGTTAAGAAAAATAATGATGGGATCCTACGACATGCGTCTGATTCCCCACAGTGGACGAAGATTGATCTATTGTACCCTGAATTTGGTGAAGAAGTTAGGAATCTAAGACTTGGGCTTTGTACATATGGGATGAATCTGTACGGGACATTGAGCAGCCAACATAGCACTTGGCCAGTCATGCTTGTTATATACAATCTTCCTCCCTGGATGTGTATGAAAAATAAGTATGTTATGTTGTCGTTGTTGATATCGGGCCCTAAACAACCTAGAAATGATATCGATGTTTATCTTGAACCTCTAATTGATGACTTAAAGAAACTTTGGGATGAAGGTGTGATGACCTATTATGCTTCAGGAAGAGAGACATTTCATTTGCACGCTATGTTGTTTTGCACTATTAATGACTTTCCAGCATACGGGAATTTGTCTGGATATAGTGTCGAAGGAGCTCAAGCGTGTCCTATATGTGAAGAAAACATTGATTCAATAAGACTAAAACATGGCGGCAAGACTGTATATCTTGGTCATTGAAGGTTTCTTTCAAAATTCCATCTGTATCGTAGGAAGTGCAAAGCATTCAATGGATGGAATGATGAACGGAGTGCACCTAAACCTATACCAGGGGATATTGTTTATGAAAGAGTGAAATACATTGTCAGTGAATTTGGTAAGAAATCACAATGTAGTATGGCCACACAGAGTGACAATTCTTCATTCAAGAAGAAGTCAATATTTTGGGATCTTCCTTATTGGAGTTCTTTGACAGTCAGACATTGTATCGATGTAATGCACGTTGAGAAAAATGTCTGTGATAGCGTCATTGGTACTCTGTTAAATATACCAGGTAAGACTAAAGATGGGATAAAATCCAGACTGGACCTACATGAAATGGGAACAAGGTCAGAATTAACAGAATTACGTGAAATGGGTAATAAACGAACATACTTACCTCTCGCTTGTTACACGTTGTCTAGAAAGGAGAAGGAAGCTTTTTGTGAATGCTTGGTAAATGTTAAGGTGCCATAGGGTTACTCATCCAACATCCGTAGATTGGACCCACTCTTCTCCTGATGCGTAGACTGAGAGTAATCTTGTAGTCCCACCGCCTAACACGTCTGTTGTAAGTATTGTTTATGACATTGTAGCTAGTCTTTTCAAGATGATATGTTTTCAAGATGATATGTATATATGTATAACATTCTTTACGTAAATTTGTAGGTGTTGAAGCCATGCCGCTTAAGAATGCAAGACTATGTTGTTGTAGAGGCACAGGCTTACTCGTCCCTTCCTAAGGCAACGTTTCACGGGACTCCAATGCCACAGGGCTACGTTCGTGTGAGCCCGATACGTGTATTACCCGATTGGAGGGAAGCTACATTGCCATATGCCCACCCAGATATTAATACACTTGCTAAGGCAGAAGGTGGGGTGATATTGTGGCCCAAAGCAGATGTCGTCTACACTACTGAAATTGTAAAATAAATTTACATTACTTTAGATTGTTAATGTGTATATATGAGGTCAATTGATCTGAAATTATATATACAGGTTAAAAAGAAGACACCCAGAGCACCTAGGCCTCCACCTCCACTTCCTGCATTACCAAGTTGGGTTCCAACTAACCTAAAATACCCGTTAGGTCCTGCTTGTAGGGGAATGGCATGTTGGCTATGGGCACATAATATACATTGCCCTATAATTGTTTCTTTAGAAGCGAATTATGCAGGTCAATCATATGAAAGCTATTTATTTATACAAGATATTATTGAGCTGTTTATATATGATTGGTTGAATACATCAATAATAGAGACATGGATAAGGTGAGATCTTGTTTATACATACATATACCTTGTGTAAGATTTGGTGATCTAGTTTCTTATATATTAATGCATACGTAATACATGTTTTGCAGCTACTTAGTCGAAAATCAATGTAAACAATTTGCATTTGACCATGTGGGATTTTTTATTCCATCATTCATTAGTATGGTATCTAAAGACCCTAATAGTATTCAACAATATTGTATAGATGCTTTTACAATTTTTGGTCAGCAAAATAAGACGATAATAATAGCTCCATTCAATGTCAAGTAAGTTTACTTTACTTATAATTTGGACTTAAGAAAATTACATTTTTATTGTAGATTTTGAGTTATTAATTTTTAACTTTTTTACCTCTAGTGGTAGGCATTGGGAGTTACTAGTTATTCTCCCCGGGACATTCACTGTTTATTATCTAGATCCTGCAGGGAGTATATTGAATACTAAAATTGGACACGTCATGAGATTGCCATTATTCTGGTGAGAAATATTTCATTTTTATATCTGTTAACATATGTTATTACATTACTATTTAATTATGTAATTTATTGTGTTACATTAACATGTAGGGGTTTAGATGCATTCAAAAAGGCTGGAAGAAAGGTCCCAAGGAAAAAGAACCCTCCAATAATTTGGGAGAACGTAAAAGTAAGTTCCAGACTTCAATGTATATATTATTTATGTGAATTGTGCTTAGTTGTATTTTTTAATATTTTGTATGTTTCAATTTATAGTGTGCTACACAAGACAATGGTTGGGCATGCGCATACTATGTGATGCGATTTATGCAGATGATTATCCAATATGCCGCATTGGACATCGATACCATACATGAGGTATTATATATAGTCTAATTAGTTAGTATGAAATATATCAATCTTATTTTTATATTATTACTTATATATATACATCATTCTCTTTGCAGGTGTTTAATATTGACCACACTATAGGTAAATGCTTAAAAGATGTACATGCTCCATATATGATGGAAGTATTAAATGAAGTAAGAGAAGAATGGGCAAGAGCCATACAAGCAGTGGGGACTGTAAGATATAATTGGGATGCTGATAGCGATGTTGAATGATATTTTGTAAATGAATATTTTTTAATGTTTTTACATGTCTGAATGTTTCTACATGTATTTGAATGTTTCTACATGTGTGAATGTGAGAATTGAATTGATGTCTGAATGTATCTACTTGTGTGAAAAGTATATATGTTGATTTTGTAGGTTTGTGGCATGTTTGTTGGATGATATCAATGGATGTCGTAAACCTACAGTTCAGAAAACTAAACTGCAGGTTCTCATCCTGCTGACCAGCCACAGCAGGCCTGCAAACTGACAAGAAAAAAAATAAAACATAGGCGTCGGTTCTTTATAGAACAGTGTCATCAAAGGCTTACAGCGTCGGTTATTGGATAAAAATTTCCGCCTAATATGACAAACAACCCGACCGTGCAGGAAAGCACGGTTGTGGCGGAAAAAGTGTCAGTTATTAGTACAAAACCGACGCCTATAGTACTAAACATGGCTGTGCAGGGAAGCACGGCCATGGCGTCTAGGAATATGGTGTCGGTGTTTTAGTTGCAAATTGACGCAGATAGTGTCCTAGATGGCACCCTTTTTTTGGCACGAAGCCTTTTGGCGTCGGCTCACTATAAATGACGGACGCCTATCGGTGCCCTGCTGGCATGTTTTCGGTGGTGCGAAGCCTTTTGGCATCGGTTATAAAACTGATGCCGAAGAGTTCGACCTTTAGCGGCGCCCACATAGGCGTCGCATTAGAACCGTCGCTAAAAGGGCATAAACAACCGATGCCAAAGGCTTGTTCTGTAGTAGTGGTGTTTGAATCAACTCATCATTATCTCCCTTGATGATAGTTACAACCCCCCCCCCCCCGTCTTAGGCACCACATGGATGGCATTAACCCAAGGGTTGTCACTTATAGGATAGATGATACCAGCATCAACTAACTTAAATGTTTCCTTTTTAACCATCTCAAGCATATTTTGATTCAAACGTCTAGGCGGTTCAGTGGTGGGTTTAGCATCATCCTCCATATTTATTCGGTGCATACAAATAGAGGGATGAATGCCCTTCAAATCATCGATAGAGTAACCAATAACATTTTTATACAAACGCAATTCGGTAAGCAATTTACTTTCTTGTTCATTGGTGAACTCATTATTGATTATGACAGGAGAAGTGGAGTCAGAATTAAGAAATGTATACCTTAGCCCTGGTGGAAGGGCTTTAAGTTCTATCTTTCTTCTGGCTGCATTGTTTTTGTCTTTGTCATTAACAATTAGAGTGTTTTCTTCAGTAGCATCTGGTTTAGCAAAATAAAATACCCTAGAATTTCCAGATCCATTATTCATACCTTCATCATCATCACAGTAATTCAGTATCAAGTTGGTAATATCATGATCTTCTTTACAATAGAATCAACATAGTCTATAAAACAGATTTCTTCTACACGAGAGGGTGCTTTCATAGCATCATATACAGAAAACTCCATGGCTTCCTTGCCAACTTGGAGTGTGAGTTTGCCTTCGCGAACATCAACTAGGCATCCAGCAGTTCTGAGGAAAGGCCTCCCAAAAAGAATAGGGTTTGATGGAACTTCTACCATATCTAGCACTACAAAATCATAAGGGATATAGAGTTTACCAATCTGCACTAGCACATCCTCCACGATACCTTTTGGGTATTTGATGGAATGATCGGCCAGCTCAATGGGCATCTTTGTAGGCTTTAGATCTCCAAGATTTAGCTCTTGACACAGAGTAGACGGATGAGACTGACACTAGCACTGAGGTCTACAAGTCCTTTGTTAAAAGTGGTGTCACTGATCTTGCATGGTAGAGTGAAGGCTCCTAAGTCATCTAGCTTCTCTGGAAGTCAATTTTGAATGATAGAACTGATTCTTTCAGAAAGCATCATGGTCTCCACTTGGTATACCTTCCTCCTTTTAGTAAGGATGACTTTTAGGAACTTGGCATATGAAGGCATCTATGCAATAACTTTAGCTAATGGAAGGTTGACATGAAGTTTATTTAGATTGTCCATAAACTTCCTAAACTTTGAGTCCTCCTCCATGTTTGCAAGCCTTTGTGGAAATCATGCATTTGCCTTAAAGGAAGGTGGTACCTTAGTTGTACCTTTACCTTTATCTTCTGTAGGAGTGTCAAGCTTTTCATCATCGGCAATTTCTGTATTCTTCTCCTTGGGTGAAGAAGATCTGTGGATTTTAGCTCCACTTCTCAAGTTGATGGCATTAGCTTGCTGCCTTGGATTCACCTTCGGTTGGCTTGGAAGAGAACCAGATTGGGTGTTCTTTTGATGTATCAAAGCTTGTTGGGAAATTTGATTTTCTAATATTCTTGTGTGAGTGGAAATGCCCTCCATTTTTTGAGAGAGTTGAGCAGTTGCGTCCTTCAAGAGCTTGTCGTTGCTCCTTAACTCTTCATTCTACTGCATCTGTGTGGAGATAAATTTCTCCATCATAGCCTCCAAGGAAGAACTTTGGGGTTGATGTTGTTGTTGGTAACCCCTGTTTTTGTTGAAGCCTGACGGATTTCCGTTGTTTTGTCGGTTGAAGTGTTGTTGTTGATGCGGTTTTTGTTGTCCATGTTGGACGTTTTGAGCGTTGCTTGTGTTTCGATAGGAGAAATTAGGATGATCTCTCCATCCTAGATTGTAGGTGTTGGAATAGGGATTATATTGCTTGTTTCCCTACATCCCAACGGCATTGTCTTGTTCTAGGCTCCCTTCATTCATGTTAGGATCAAAGCATGAGGAAGAAGTATGTCTCGAGTTACCACAAGCTTTACATATCACTTTAGCTGATTGGATTTGCAATGTAGTCATCTTCTCAAACTTTTGTGTAAGAACATCAAGTTTAGCAGCAATAAGATCAACGGCATCAATAGTATGCTTCCCTCCTTGCCTCCCGGTTGAATAAATAGCTATAGAGGATGATTGTGATCTCCTATTTGATCCCCATTGGCAATGGTTGAGGGCTATGTCTTTTATGATGTCATAAGCCTCTCTATAAGACTTAGTCATCAATGCTCCATTAGTTGTAGCATCCAGTGTCAACCGAGTGTTGTCGAACAGACCATTATAGAACGTTTGAAGTAGTAGCCAGTTGGTCAACCCATGGTGGGGGCAAAGACGTTGAAGGTCTTCAAACTGCTCCCATGTATCATACAAAGTTTCTCCATCATTTTGAGAGAAGTTGGTGAGCTGATTCCTTAGTTGGGTTGTCTTGCTCCGTGGGAAATACTTTGCAAGGAAAGCATTTAGAAGTTGGTCCCAGCTCTTGATTGACCTCTTTGGAAGAGACAATAGCCACGCATTGGCTCTATCTCTTAGGGTAAAAGGAAATAGCATTAGTCTCACTCCTTTGGTGGATACATTGTTGATTCGGAAAGTATTCATATACTCCAAAAACTCAGCCACATGAAGATTTGGATCTTCATTGAATGTACCTCCAAAGCGGTTCTATTGTATCATCTGCATCATGGAAGGAGCAATAGAGAAATTGTTCGCTTCAACTGCAGGCAGATCAATAGCCCCACAAATGTTTGTGGCGACTGACATTGCGAAATCCTTCAAAGGACGATCGTCCTCCATGGTTGGATCACTTGGTGTAGCTTCTTCAAAAAGTGAAGAAGATGGTGGCGGTGATGATGGTGGAACACCTCTTAGAAGTGGCTATTCTACTCTCCTTGCTCTTATTAATCTTGAAAGGGTGCGCTCGATTTCAAGGTCTAACAACGTTGATGTTTGAAGACCTCTTTGCGAGCGATGCATACAACCTAAAAAATAGCAAGAAAACTTGAGCAAACAACAAAGAGATAAAAAGAAATTCAAAAATGGTAATGATGATCTAGTCTCGAATAATAATTAGCACTTGTTACTGGTGCGTCCCCACTAGTGGTGATTTTACACCCCACGAGGTCGGAGCGCACGGGATGTGGGATCTTATGCTTTCGAAAATTTGTAATACCTACACTAACTACCTACGTCTACTAAGACACTACGCCCGCAAGCGCACGGGGTCAAGTCGTAGTATAGGTGAGGCGGCAAGTACAGGGTCGATCCACAGAGATAGAGGGGGCACTAGAGTTAGATGATGTATGCTATGTTCCTTTTGCGGAGCTAGGGTTTTTAGGGTTTAAAGGTTGGTTGGTTGTTGATTAGGCTAAGTGAGCAAGTAGGAAAAGCAATATGAAACTAAGTTATCAAAAAGCTAAATTAGCAATCTAAGTCAACAAGCTATCTAAACAAGAGCAAGAACAAACTATACTAAACTAAGCACGCAACTAGCAATTGAGAGCCTAAGTTAACCACTAATTAAGATCAAAGACCTAAATTAACACTTAGCTAGCAAAACTAGGCAATCAACTAAGTTAACTAAAGCAATTGAACTATACTAGCATTAACAAGCAAATATAGCAATTAAGGTTTTAATCAATTAGATGAAGGAGGTGGGCCATTTGGGAATGTGACCTTGACATTAATTAGGGGATGTCACCATAATAAGCAATTAACATATTTCATTCTAGACTACCAAACCAAACAACAAGGTGGGTGCTATGAGGATGTACCCTATGCTACTAGTTGGAGAACTAGGGCTAGGTGTAATTCTCATAGGACTTACCAAGTCTAGGTCTCTAGGATAAGTGGTATTAGTCAATTGAGGACCAAGGGTAAGGATGGGAGTATAGATGAGGATATTTGACCTCATGCCACTAGCCACCTCAGCCTTTAGGAAATCCTAGGCAATTGCACTAATCACACTTATACTAGTCACATAGAACTCACATTTGCATGTAGGAAGAAGGTGATTATGTAGGAAGATAGGGGGCTAGCTAGGGATCTGAATTAAGGACCTAGGAGCCAATCCTATGATAGCTACATAGAAACCAAAACATCCTAGAGGCAAATATCTTCAAACACCACAAGGAAAGAAATTAATGTAATTAAACAACAATCACATGCACAAGTAATGGGAAATGAGGTACAAGCAAAGGCAATCATCATAGAAGTGAAATATGTTCATTACAAATTATATTCCCCCAACATGGTATCAAAGTCACATTTTTGTCCCAAACAGCCCACCCAAGGGGGGCTTAGCTATACATGATCAAAATAGAAACAAAGGAGAAGGGAAAGAGAGTAGGAAACACCATGGATGCTTGATGAAGCTTGACTTCTTCACCTCCTTGCTGCCAGCCATGAGCCTCCTCCTCCAATGGTGCCCAAGAGCATGGAAATGGTGGAATGGATGGATAGAAACCTAGAGAAACTAGGTTTCTATGGTGGAAATGAGTGGAAAGTGGGTGGAAATGGGATTAAATGCAAGGAAAGTAGGTGGATGGGAGTAATGGATGCAAGGGAGCAGCTGGGTTGTGGCTAGGAAGTGCTCTCTCTCAAGCCCTAGAAGAAACTAGTGCTTATATAGGAGCTAGGGCTAAGTGGGGGTAAAATAGGAAAAGCAGTGCAAAGTTGTGTAGGGCAGGTGATCACCACGGTCGTGGTGGGTGTGCCACGGCCGTGGCGAGGGTAGTGGGGAACGTCTGTGGGGGGTGAAAATGGTCGTGGTGTGAAGGAAGTGGTGAGATGGTGGTGGCCACGGCCGTGGCAGAGTGCCACGGTCGTAGTGGGTAAGGGGCACCACGGACGTGATGGGTAACACGGCCGTTTTGGAGGAGGAGGAGCTGACCGTAGGGAGGGGCCACGGTCGTCTTGATCATCTTCAGCCACGGTCATGGTGACTTGGCCACGGTCGTGGTGTTCTGGGCAAAAACCCTATTGCAACTGAACCTTTGGCATTTAATTCCCACGACCGTGGCAGGGTGCCACGGCCGTGTTCTCTTCTACTGACCACGACCGTGCTGATGGCCACGGCCGTGGTGTCTTCAATGGCCACGGTCGTGGCAGGTGGCCACGGTCGTGGCAGGTGGCCACGGCCGTGGGATTCTATGGAATTTCCCTGTTGCAACCTGTTGGAACTTGGCAATAAACACATGACCGTGGCATTGTGGCCACGGCCGTGGTGAGGTTGGCTTCTTGATTTCGCTTCTAACTTTGTCATTTTCGGATGTCTTTGCTTGGGGATGATTCTCGGACACTGGAGGTAGGTTGAGGGAGACTTTGGGGCCTTCTTTGGGTCCCTCCTTGAGTGGGGGAACACTAGAACTCCCTCTCTCTCTCTCTCTCTCTCTCTTCCATCTAAGCATGGTCCAAGTACCTAAAAAATAGTGCAAAGAACATCCATAAGCATATTTGCAATGATAATCATATTGGGGAGAATAACATGTAATTCTAATACATTTGAATGTGATAAAAGTACAAAATGACACAAGATACAACCCTAGAATAGGGTTGGATCACCACCCCAAACTTGAAACATACTTGTCCTCAAGTATGCTCCAACTCAATCTCTTTTCCATTTTCCACAATCAAAAGGTATGACAAATGCAATATGATGGGTGAAAAATGCTAAATGGGATCAATGGTGACTAGGTACATGCAAATCACCTCCCTCCTCTTCTACTTTCACAAACCAACCATGAAGAGAGCACAAAGCACATGAACTTTGCATATAATGCATGGGTTGCACAAGTTATCAATATCTCATCCATAAGGCTCCGGGTATACCGTTTCATGATGATGTTAATTGCCGATGACTAGGAGTGTTGTTTCACCTTCATGTGTTCAACCTTATGCTTCTAGTTATGCCAAATGACCCACATGGCTGCGGAAAAGGGATAAAGTGAGCTAGGTTTAATGTTTCCTAGCTCCATGGGTATGAAAGAATGAAGAAAGGGTTGCGGTAAGATTTGGAGTGCTATTACATACTCATATTTTCTTTATTTGAATGCTCTTAAACAGGAGCATCCTTTTATTTTCTTTTTGCATTTTGCATTTTTTTTCTTTTCTTTCTTGCCCTTGGTGTAGATAGGGCATATGGTGGATAGAGTGAATTGGGGAGATAGAGATGTGGCCACCCCAAACTTTTGGAGGTGGCCACAGCTAATATGTGCACTTTGGCATCTTTTTATGAGGCAGAGGGGTATGAAGATGGTGGAAGAATAGTCGGGTCAAAGGGGGGTCACTTGGCATGATCTTCCACATAAGGTCTCCTGCATGAAAACTAGTCCGACACTTCACCATAGATATCACATCACATGAATGAACCAAATGAAATCCATATATCAATCAAGTAACTCCACAAACATTAAACGTTCTATGCTTGCTCGGATCATTATTCAATCAAACCAACACATTCCCAAGGGAGGTGACGAGCATGTAAGAAGTCACTCGTTGATACCACATAGCACTTCATCACAACATATCATCTTGTATTTGTCAAAGATAAGCAATTTCATTCAATATGGTAAAGATTGAGTCAAAACACGCTTTTTGGACAAGAAACATCAAATCTGGGAAAAATTAGCCAAAAAGGTGCCAAATTGCACTAAATCACATTCAAACACAATTTTAGGTAAAAAGCAAGTAAATCCTAGCTAAAACATGCAAAAATTAGCAAAAACCTACATGAGATGCAATGCATGGCTGAAAAAGCAAAAATTTTGAAAAATTACTCAAAAATGCAAGAAATCAACTACATGAGTGCGTGAATGTAAGCAGGCACATGAGGTTAGGATAGATAACTATGAAGGTTAGTCGAACTATTTGATCATCTTGCAAAATGTAGCACAAGGCACATAGAGAAAAATGCGGTGAAAGAAGGCTTACCGCCCTACCACCCCAAACTTTTAAATCATGATGTCCTCATCATGAAATAGAAGTTTACACTAGTAGGGTAAAAAGGCATGGGGTTGCAAAAGGCAACCGACGAGAGCTGGAGTGGTCAATGTAACTTTAGGTGAGCAAGACAGGGCCACCACGGCCGTGCTGAGCAGCACGGCCGTTCTGGCCTTCATCCTGTAGCTCCTCCATTGATTTGCAATCTCTTCTTCCACTTTAACCTCCGCCTTGGCTAAACCCTTCAGCATCATCTTTTCTTTCTTGTGCCTGTGCTAAAATGATTCAAAAATAGAAAAACTATCAAGTATAGTGTGTGTGTGTTTCTTGGAAACCAAAAGAAAGTATGGTAAAACAAGGTTCGAGAATCTCAAACCACGTGGGTTGCCTCCCACTAGCACTAAATTTATAGCCTTCAGCCGTGCTTGTTGTTCTTTTATCATGTATTGACACCCATGGTGCCCTCCTTCTCTTATATGGTGATCTTGTCGAGCGCTCTGACGACATGTGCTTCGTCCCAAGGAGTGTACATGGAATAGAAGTATGGGCTCGATCTCCACAGCTCCAGAGGGTCACGATAGCACAAACTCTCGCCGAAGTCTTCATTGGCCAGCTCGTCCCTCTCTTCTTTTGTGAACATGAAGAAGTCAAACTTTTTCCTCTTATAAGTAATCGTTAGCGTGCATGTGCGGATATTGATTTTAGCTCCCGCGGTGGATAGGAAAGGTCTACCCAATATGAGGTACTCTTCTCCATCAATAGGTGTGGTATCCACTATCAGGAAATCGGTCACATAAGCAATGTTCACCCTTTCATCCATCGACACTATTGTGTTCTGCATGATTCCCAAGGGCTTCCTCTTGGTTCCGTCACCCAAGATAATGGCACACTCCACTGGTTTGATTTTGTTTAGGCCAAGCCGTAGGTACATGCTCCATGGCATGAGGCTTGTCCCTGCACCTAAGTCAATGAGAGCGTGCTTGACGGGTTGTGTACCAATGTAGCAAGTGTTGACTCAAGGTCAATTAGGTCAATGTTGACTCACGTCTAAATTGACTAAACCCTTGTTTTGATGATGACTAACCATTCCACATATTGGTGTCTAATGCTTCTACATTGAGTGATTTCAGATTAGGTTTAGACACACTCCAAATGCCCTAACTTGCGCATATCAAATTGGAGAAAAGACAAGTCAAAATAGCTACAAGTGTGCAATTTGGGATCTCTATGTAAATGACCTTAGAATTGCTTTGTAATCACTTGTAATGATTGTATGACTTGTAATTAAGCTTAGAAAAATTATTGGGACACAAAAATCCATCATTTGTATAGTCAAACGAAAATTCCAAAATACCTATAACAGGGATTTTGTCAGCCGAATTCCAAACTCGGCCGATCCATATATTCTGGAATTTTTGTTGCAATCGGCCGAGTTACAAACTCAGCCGATTCCCGTTCGGTCGAGTTTCTAGCTAGGAAACTCGGCCGATCCACTGATCGGTCCAAGATGAAAGTCGACCGATCGGCCAAGTTTCTCCAAAGGAACTCGGCCGACAGTCTAGCTTTCAGCCTTGTCTTTTAGTGGTTCGGCCGAGTTACCTTTATATAAACTCGGCCGATCAGACTGTACTGGAATGCAAAAAAGTGCTACTAGCCGTTGTGGAGTTGCAACAAGTGAAAATAGATCCGTTGCAAGCCACAAAATGGCTAGTTTTCGTTCTCAAGTGTTCCCAAAGGCTAAGAGGCATCCCCAGCTATAAATAGGACCCCTTGGGCTTCATTCCAAGGTTGAGCATTCACTATGAAGGTTCCTATTCTATAGTTGAGTGATCCTACAGCCTCCTCTCTCTCTCTAAGCTTAATCACTTGCTACATCCATTAGAGTGAGTAGGAAATCTGTAAGAGAGCTAGTCCTATTTGTATATCTTGTGAGGCTCTCACTTCCACCACCTCCCCATCTCTCATTTCCTATCTTGAAGATGAAGGTTCTCTCTCTTGTCCAAGAGAGGTGAAGAAGAACAAGGGAAGGAGTCCCTTGGTGAAGATCAAGGCTGAAGACTTGGAGCTAGAGTGGGTAAGCCCTTGGAGAAGGCAGAAGACTCAAGCTCAAGTGGGTAAGACCTTGGTGGAAGCTTCTCCGAGTGAAGGTGAAGTCAAAGGCGGAAGATCCAAGAAGAGTGGGTAATTCCTACAAGGCCGAAGACTTGTGCAAGAGTGGGTAAGTCCTTGGAGAAGGCAGAAGACTCTTGCAAAGTGGGTAAGTCCTTGGTAAGGTTGAAGACTCTTTGTATTAGATAGGTAAGTCCTTTGTTGGTCATGTATTGTATGTCTTATTAATGAATATAAGAGTGCAATTGTTTGAAGTCCTAGAGGTTGACCTCTCTAGGCAAGTGGACTGACACACTTCTAGTTTGAAGTGTTGAACCACTCTAAATACCTTGTCTAATTGGTGCATGTTCAATCTCTCTTATCCTTGCTATGCATGATTTAGTTGCACTTAAATTACCTATTTAGCAACCTTATCTTGTCATATATTTTGAAGGTTTAATGAGTTTTGTTTAAGTGCTTTCAGCTCTATTCACCCCCCCCCCCTCTAGAGCATCTAATTACCCATCTAGGATCCAACAAGTGGTATCAGAGCGGGTCTTCTCCAAGCATACTTCAACAAGTAGGAGAAGATGGGTGACTACCTAGGAGGGAGACTCTCGACCAGCCTTCCAATCTTTGATGGGAGCAACTTCCTCTATTGGAGAAGAAGACTTCAATTCTTCATCCAAGGATCAAGTCTCGAGATGTGGCAAATGGTGAACAGCCCATACATTCTACCAAAGACAAACATTGAAGAATGGGATGAAGCCACCTTGATGAAAGCAACCTTAAATGCAAGAGCCATGCACATCCTTTATGCCTCCATGACCCCCACCGAGTTCAACCGGATTTCCTCGTGAGACGGCCTATGAGGTATGGAGAAAGCTTTGCATCATTTATGAAGGGACAGATCAAGTGAAGGAAAGCAAAGTCTACATGCTCAAAGGGTTGCTTGAGAACTTCAAGATGGGAAAGGAGGAAAGCATAGCCAACATGTACTCAAGGCTCAACACCATCTTAAATGGTCTTGCTGTTCTAGGACATCCCATGTCTAGTGGAGAGATCAACTCAAAGATCCTTAGAACTCTCCCCAAGAGATGGGAATCCAAGGTGACTTCCATTGAAGAAGCAAGGTCGCTTAGGGATATTCCTATTGAAGAGCTCATTGGAAATCTACAAGCACATGAAGCCACGCTTGACAAGAGGGAGGAAGTAGAAAGATAAGAGAAGAAAGAGCTAAAGAGAATGAAGAAGGCTGAAATAAAGGCTCAAATTGAAGCTATCATGGAAAAAGTCTCTCCATCCTCTCAAGATAAAGAAGATGTCATGTACTCCAAGGGTAGACTCTACAAAGGCAAGTCCTCCTCCATCCGGTGCTTCACATGTGGAAAGAAGGGTCATTACAAGGAAGATTGCCCACAAGGCAAAAAGACCCATCTTCACAAGGAGAAATGGCACTCAAGCTCAAGTGGCTCCTCCAACTCAAGTTCAAGTGAAGATTCATGTGAAGGATCAAGCTCAAGCTCTAGTGATGAAGGAGAATGTCATTTTGCTCTTGTAGCATCAACAAGTGAAGACTCAAATGAGGTAAATCTAGACTCTTTAGATAAAGAATCATTGATTGATCTCATTCATGATATTTGTGCATCTCTTAAGTCTTCTCAAAAGAAAAAGAAAAAGCTTGCTAAAATTGTTGATAATTTGTATGTAGAATTAAATGATCTTGAACATGCAAATTCTTGCTTGCTTAATGATAAAAATGATTGTCTTAGCCAAGTAGACTCTATTAAACTTGAAAATGCTAGTTTACTTGATAAGATTAAATTTCTAGAAGCTCAACCTCTCATGCCTAATTCTAATGAAGAACATACTTTAATTGTTGATTCTCTCATGCATGACATTGATGTTCTTAAATCTGAAAACAAAAACAAAGATTTTGTTTTGCATGAATTAGAACTAGAAAATGCCTCCTTGCTTGCTAAAATCAATGGGCATGAATCTTGTTCTAGTTCTACTAATAGAGAGAATGATGTTGCTGCTCTTCATATTGATAGAGATTCTTATTTAACTAAAACTCTTTGCTTAGAAAATGATCTTCTACATGCTAGAGATAACATTAATCAATTGTCTTCTACTATTGCTTCTCTTAAGCATGATAATGATAGTTTAAGATCTTCTTTGCAAATATTCTTAGTTGGTAAAAAGAATCTTAATGATATCCTACACCATACTACTAAACAAATTGGTAGACATGGTTTAGGATATGATAGTAGTCAAGGGAACAACAAAGATAAAGGACCTCCAATATTCCATGGACAATCCTCTAGTTCCAAGACTATGGGCACATGCAACTATTGCAATGATTTTGGTCATTATTCTACTTGTTGTCCTTTTAGGAAAGCACCCAAGAGCAATAGGATTTGGGTTGCTAAACTAACCCCTCCGGACCCAAAAACATGATTGGGGACCATTTCATCTTTATTCTTGTAGGTACTTGCAAATGGATTGACTTGAGCTATTGAATTGCAAATTGACTTGTCAATCCACATGAAAGAAGAAAGGTGAGATGTGTAGAGGGTGACAACAAGTGGAAAAAACATTGGTAAGCACAAAGGTAAAGGTTTTATTGCTTATAACCATTTCTAACTTGTTTTTGTCAAGTTAGTGTGCACTATACATATGGTTTTTGAGTCAAAAGTGACATTTTGTGATTCTCTTCACACTCTTGCTCAAAAACTATTTCTAATGCTTCTATAGTGCATTACTAACTTGCTTAGACATGTTTGGATATGGTTTGTATTTTTATCATGCCTTTAAATATGTTTTTATGAAATATATGTGATTTTTGACAGCTGCTCTGTCGGTCGAGTTTGCCCTATTGAAACTCGACCGATAGGCACCAATGGGTGTTGCCAACAGCTATCATCGGTCGAGTTGTCCATGCACAGAACTCGACCGATTACACTATGCACAGAATATACATTTGGCTTTTTGAGTGAGAATTTCCCTCTCAGCTAGATTTTCTCAGCCAATAGCCTTATTCTTTGGCACTCCTTTGGTATCTTTATATATGCATATTTCCATGTTCTAAATGCCTATCTTGCTTACAACTCTATCTTTCAAATTGCTCTAAATTGATATATCTATATCTTGCAATTTCTTGCTTTGAGTTGTTTTGCAGGTTTTGATGATGATCTCTTTGGATCTCTTGGTTGTGTCTAAAATCGCTTCCATTGTACTCTAACTTGCTACATCTCTATAGGTGTATATCTTGTTTTGATACAACCTTGAGGTTCTTAGGGGTAATCATCTTATGGTAAGGATGCATATATAGTGAGTTATATCCTCTCATGCTTCTAAAATTGCATATCTCTTTGTTTGGATATATCTCTATATCTACTCATAGCTTGCTTTATCTTGTGTATCTTTTAGTATCTCTTGCTATGATCTAGATCCTACTAGTAGTCCTAACTTGTGATATCATCTACTAGTAGTTCATATACATGTAGTTCTAACCTTGTTTACAAATTGCCATCTTTGATCATCTATATGTTATGCTTGTATCTTATCTCATACATGCTCAAGCATGTTCCTTGAATTGCATATCTACTATCTTGAGTTGCTTGCATAACATTGTGATGCAGGGCACATAGAGCTACATTATATGTAGAAATTGGAGTATTTTTGGATTTTATGCAGCTTTTGCTCCAGTTTCAGTTTTTGGTGCAAGTATAGTTTTTTTTTCATGCAGAAATGACCTTCTGAGCAAGGCTCATCGCTACGCCATGAGCTCTGATGGTTTTTGGTCAAATTCCATCATCTTGAGGGTCAAAATTGCGATTTATTTTTTTTTTTTGCAGCACTTCATCTTGCATTTTGGGTTGTTCAAGTATATGCTTTAACTTGCTTTTCTTTCTATGCTTGGACAAGCCCCTATCTGTGATCTTCTACTCTCCTTATATAACTTTTGTTATCTTCTTTCTCTTAACAAGTGGTGTTTCTTAGTTTCTTCACACCCCCACCTTTTTGAAATGACAAAGGGGGAGAAAGATATGTCTTCTTTTGACAACAGGGAGAAGGCATGTCTTACATGAAGCAAAGAAGCGTGTCCATGTAAAGGGGAGAAGGTAAATGGGAGAAGACATATATGTGTAGAACATATGTGAGTAGAAGACATAGTTTCTATAAATGTTATGAAAGCTAACCATGCAGGAGAAATAACATCAATTGAGGGGGAGTATGAGAACTCCATGCGCATCAATTGAGGGGGAGCATATGAGCTCAATCCTATTGAAACCCCTAGGTTTCTCCGAAGGTATGATTTTACGTACAAGCTTTCAATACATTTATGGAATGGTTTGTCATCTTCAAAAAGGGGGAGAATGTTGACTCAAGGTCAATTAGGTCAATGTTGACTCACGTCTAAATTTACTAAACCCTTGTTTTGATGATGACTAACCATTCCACATATTGGTGTCTAATGCTTCTACATTGAGTGATTTCAGATTAGGTTTAGACACACTCCAAATGCCCTAACTTGCGCATATCAAATTGGAGAAAAGACAAGTCAAAATAGCTACAAGTGTGCAATTTGGGATCTCTATGTAAATGACCTTAGAATTGCTTTGTAATCACTTGTAATTATTGTATGACTTGTAATTAAGCTTAGAAAAATTATTGGGACACAAAAATCCATCATTTGTATAGTCAAACGAAAATTCCAAAATACCCATAACAGGGATTTTGTCGGCCGAATTCCAAACTCGGCCGATCCATATATTCTGGAATTTTTGTTGCAATCGGCCGAGTTACAAACTCAGCCGATTCCCGTTCGGTCGAGTTTCTAGCTAGGAAACTCGGCCGATCCACTGATCGGTCCAAGATGAAAGTCGACCGATCGGCCGAGTTTCTCCAAAGGAACTCGACCGACAGTCTAGCTTTCAGCCTTGTCTTTTAGTGGTTCGGCCGAGTTACCTTTATATAAACTCGGCCGATCAGACTGTACTGGAATGCAAAAAAGTGCTACTAGACGTTGTGGAGTTGCAACAAGTGAAAATAGATCCGTTGCAAGCCACAAAACGGCTAGTTTTCATTCTCAAGTGTTCCCAAAGGCTAAGAGGCATCCCCAGCTATAAATAGGACCCCTTGGGCTTCATTCCAAGGTTGTGCATTCACTATGAAGGTTCCTATTCTATAGTTGAGTGATCCTACAGCCTCCTCTCTCTCTCTAAGCTTAATCACTTGCTACATCCATTAGAGTGAGTAGGAAATCTGTAAGAGAGCTAGTCCTATTTGTATATCTTGTGAGGCTCTCACTTCCACCACCTCCCCATCTCTCATTTCCTATCTTGAAGATGAAGGTTCTCTCTCTTGTCCAAGAGAGGTGAAGAAGAACAAGGGAAGGAGTCCCTTGGTGAAGATCAAGGCTGAAGACTTGGAGCTAGAGTGGGTAAGCCCTTGGAGAAGGCAGAAGACTCAAGCTCAAGTGGGTAAGACCTTGGTGGAAGCTTCTCCGAGTGAAGGTGAAGTCAAAGGCAGAAGATCCAAGAAGAGTGGGTAATTCCTACAAGGCCGAAGACTTGTGCAAGAGTGGGTAAGTCCTTGGAGAAGGCAGAAGACTCTTGCAAAGTGGGTAAGTCCTTGGTAAGGTTGAAGACTCTTTGTATTGGATAGGTAAGTCCTTTGTTGGTCATGTATTGTATGTCTTATTAATGAATATAAGAGTGCAATTGTTTGAAGTCCTAGAGGTTGACCTCTCTAGGCAAGTGTACTGACACACTTCTAGTTTGAAGTGTGGAACCACTCTAAATACCTTGTCTAATTGGTGCATGTTCAATCTCTCTTATCCTTGCTATGCATGATTTAGTTGCACTCAAATTACCTATTTAGCAACCTTATCTTGTCATATATTTTGAAGGTTTAATGAGTTTTGTTTAAGTGCTTTCAGCTCTATTCACCCCCCCCCCTCTAGAGCATCTAATCACCCATCTAGGATCCAACAGCAAGAAATTAGAGGCATTCCTGGATCACCTCTCTTTTCTGGGAAGCCATTGTCATAGATGAAGTTCACAGATTTTGAGGCAACAATCTCCTTGGTCGGCAGTAGCACTAACTTTTTCCTTCCCATGCATACGCCCTTCATCAATGAAAAGAGTGATGTGATGCTTATTGTTCCCCGCTTCAAGTTTCCTAGGAGATTCAAAATATTTCCGCCCCTTTTTTGGAGAGCCGAACCTCCATGGAATTTCTTTCCGTCTTCATCAACTATCTCCATTGTGCTAGCCAGAACTGGAGGAGGGGTGATGGTGATGCTTGTCTCATGTAAAGGTCTTGGTTCCCATAAGGATATGGCTTCAAGCGCTGCTATGTCCATGGTATGCGTGACACTGTCACCAACAGCCGGATGAGCTATATCTAGGGTGATTTCCGTATCCCCAAGTGAGGGTGGAACCAATGAGGGTGACTCTACATTTGCGTCTGGTGCAGCAGCAATCTGGGTGCACTTAGCATTCTCTGGTGATGCTTGGGCGGCAATCTCTTCGGAGTATTCTTTATCTTTGCTGGATCGGACTTTACCTCCAACCTCAGCCACTTTCTTTTCCCTTTTTCCACAACCTTGAGAAGCTTCTTCACCCCATATGATAGTGACCATACTCACTTGCTCATGTGATGAAGGAGGGGCTTGTGAAGACAGAGGTGGTGGTGGTCTTGGATGGGTGGAATTAGGATTTTACAGTATGCAAGTTGGTTGTGGTGGAGGTGGTGGTTGATAGGTATGTGCAGTGGTGGTGGGTATTGGTAGTTTAGTGGGGGTTGATGAGATGGCGGAGCATAGGGATTTGGTGGGGCTTGGTAAGATGGTGGAACATAAGCACTCGAAGTGTTCCCTAGAAAAACCCCATCATTGTTCGGATTTGGCAGTGGTTGAGATGGAAGTCTACCTTCTTCCCTTCTAGCCAAAGAGAGAGAAATATGATCCAACCTCTGCTCAAGACAGTTTACAGACTGCCCATGTGCATTGACATCCTTTTTTACTTCATCTAGGCTTATTAGCCTTCCTAGTACCTCGTCCTCAAACTTGGAGCTATAGCGTGGCTTTTTCTGCCCCTATCCTTGTCCATCCTCATTTTGTTGTTTCCAAGAGAAGTTTGGGTGGTTCCTCCACTCGGGAGTGTAGGAGTTGGACATTGGGCCCTGGTTGTTGCGGCCACCAAAGGAATGTAAAGCATTGACTTCCTCATCTATAGTGTCAACAGCCATTGCGGGTTGGCTAGAAGATCCACCCACTTGATTCTTCATCATCCGCATCATATCGACCATCATCTTCATCATATCGGGGTCGGTGGCATTGTGTGAGGGAGCCACGGAGGAAGGTGGAGGAGTGTAGTTCCGACTGCAATGCCCCCCTTTAGTGGAAGCTCAGTGGCGAGAATTCTCGGCGAGATGCTCAAACAGCGGCCATGATTCCTCAGGAAGCTTTGCCATGAAAGTGCCCCCGTAGGAAGAGTCTACGTTGTTTTGGCTTTGCTCCTCAAGCCCAGTGTAGAAGGCCTGAACTAGCTGCCACAGAGGAACCTCATGATGAGGGCAATCATGAAGTAGCTTCTAGAACCTCTCCCACGCCTCGTGGAAGGGCTCGTTCTCTTTCTTGGCGAACGAGGTGATACACCTTCTCATATAAGATAACTTGGCGATGGGGAAGAACTTCTTAAGAAACTCGTTCTTCACCTCATTCCAAGTGACCAACTCTAGCTTCGAAACGTACCACTCCTTGGCTTTCTCCTTGAGGGAGAAAGGGAAGAGTGTCCTCCTGATTGAGTCGTCAGTGGCGGCTGGTGTGTGGAAGGTAGAGCACGTTTCAAGGAACGCTTCTATGTGGTGGTAGGGATTCTTGTTCTCCATACCGAAGTATGTGGGGAGAAGTCCCAAGAGTGTCGGTGGGATGGAGAACTCCTGACCGGGCATTTGGTCAACCAGCATGGTGATGGGGGAGTTGTAGTTCCCCGACGTGAAGTACTCATGAAGCGGGCGATGTGGCGGAGGTGGATGAGCATCGGCATCAGGGATGTTCTCGGCCATCTAGGCCTCTCGGTGTAGGTTGCGGCGAGCTTGACACCTTCTTCTCCCAATCTCGGGGTCGTAAACCACCAAGTCGGTGCAAGTAGAATGTGTGCTACGCATGCACATCTGTCACCTGCGCAAGTCACAAACAAACAACAAGGAGCCAAGTTAGCGAACCAATATGTAAGAGTAACACAAAGAATAAATAATAGCAATGGTGAGGGCAAAAGGAAAGGCTAAGCTACACTATCTAACTAGGCCGAGCGCCTCTATCCCCGGCAACGGCGCCAGAAAGCTTGGTGCGTCCCCGCTAGTGGAGATTTTACACCCCATGAGGTCAGATCGCATGGGATGTGGGATCTTATGCTTTCAAAAATTTGTAAGACCTACACTAACTACCTACGTCTACTAAGACACTACGCCCGCAAGCGCACAGGGTCGTGTCGTAGTATAGGTGAGGCGGCAAGTACAGGGTCGATCCACAGAGATAGAGGGGGGCACTAGAGTTACATGATGTATGCTATGTTCCTTTTGCGGAGCTAGGGTTTTTAGGGTTTAAAGGTTGGTTGGTTGTTGATTAGGCTAAGTGAGCAAGTAGGAAAAGCAATATGAAACTAAGTTATCAAAAAGCTAAATTAGCAATCTAAGTCAACAAGCTATCTAAACAAGAGCAAGAACAAACTATACTAGACTAAGCAAGCAACTAGTAATTGAGAGCCTAAGTTAACCACTAATCAAGATCAAAGACCTAAATTAACACTTAGCTAGCGAAACTAGGCAATCAACTAAGTTAACTAAAGCAATTGAACTATACTAGCATTAACAAGCAAACAGAGCAATTAAGGTTTTAAGCAATTAGATGAAGGAGGTGGGTCATTTGGTAATGTGACCTTGACATTAATTAGAGGATGTCACCATAATAAGCAATTAACATATTTCATTCTAGACTACCAAACCAAACAACAAGGTGGGTGCTATGAGGATGTATCCTATGCTACTAGTTGGAGAACTAGGGCTAAGTGTAATTCTCATAGCACTTACCAAGTCTAGGTCTCTAGGATAAGTGGTATTAGTCAATTGAGGACCAAGGGTAAGGATGGGAGTAGAGATGAGGATATTTGACCTCATGCCACTAGCAACCTCAGCCTTTAGGAAATCCTAGGCAATTGCACTAATCACACTTATACTAGTCACTTAGAACTCACATTTGCATGTAGGAAGAAGGTGATTATGTAGGAAGATAGGGGGCTAGCTAGGGATCTAAATTAAGGACCTAGGAGCCAATCCTATGATAGCTACATAGAAACCAAAACATCCTAGAGGAAAATATCTTCAAACACCACAGGGCAAGAAATTAATGTAATTAAACAACAATCACATGCACAAGTAATGGGAAATGAGGTACAAGCAAAGGCAATCATCATAGAAGTGAAATATGTTCATTACTAATTATATTCCCCCAACATGGTATCAAAGTCACATTTTTGTCCCAAACAGCCCACCCAAGGGGGCTTAGCTATACATAATCAAAATCGAAACAAAGGAGAAGGGAAAGAGAGTAGGAAACGCCATGGATGCTTGATGAAGCTTGACTTCTTCACCTCCTTGCTACCAGCCACGAGCCTCCTCCTCCAATGGTGCCTAAGAGCATGGAAATGGTGGAATGGATGGATAGAAACCTAGAGAAACTAGGTTTCTATGGGGGAAATGAGTGGAAAGTGGGTGGAAATGGGATTAAATGCAAGGAAAGTAGGTGGATGGGAGTAATGGATGCAAGGGAGCAACTGGGTTGCGGCTAGGAAGTGCTCTCTCTCGAGCCCTAGAAGCAACTAGTGCTTATATAGGAGCTAGGGCTAAGTGGGGGTAAAATAGGAAAAGCAGTGCAAAGTTGTGTAGGGCAGGTGATCACCACGGTCGTGGTGGGTGTGCCACGGCAGTGGCGAGGGTAGTGGGGAATGGCCGTGGGGGGTGAAAACGGTCGTGGTGTGAAGGAAGTGGTGAGATTGTGGTGGCCACGGCCGTGGCAGAGTGCCACGGCCGTGGTGGGTAAGGGGCACCACGGCCGTACTGGGTAACACGGCCGTTTTGGAGGAGGAGGAGCTGATCGTGGAGAGGGGCCACGATCGTCTTGATCATCTTCGGCCACGAGGAGGAGCTGATCGTGGGGAGGGGCCACGATCGTCTTGATCATCTTCGGCCACGGTCGTGGCGTTTTGGGCAAAAACCATGTTGCAACTGAACCTTTGGCATTTAATTCCCATGACCGTGGCAGGGTGCCACGGTCGTGTTCTCTTCTACTGACCACGACTATGCTGATGGCCACGGTCATGGTGTCTTCAATGGCCACGGTCATGGCAGGTGGCCACGGCCGTGGGATTCTGTGGAATTTCCCTGTTGCAACCTGTTGGAACTTGGCAATAAACGCACGACCGTGGCATTGTAGCCATGGCCGTGGTGAGGTTGGCTTCTTGATTTTTCTTCTAACTTTGTCATTTTTGGATGTCTTTGCTTGGGGATGATTCTCAGCCAATGGAGGTAGGTTGAGGGAGACTTTGGGGCCTTCTTTGGGTCCCTCCTTGAGTGGGGGAACCCTATAACTCCCTCTCTCTCTCTCTCTTCCATCTAAGCATGGTCCAAGTACCTAAAAAATAGTGCAAAGAACATCCATAAGCATATTTGCAATGATAATCATATTGGGGAGAATAACATGTAATTCTAATACATTTGAATGTGATAAAAGTACAAAATGACACAAGATACAACCCTAGAATAGGGTTGGATCAGTTACTCTAATTAGATTGACCATATCTCCCCGGCAACGGTGCCAAAAACTTTTTGGTTTATTACACTAACGAGTTTCAATCTTAAGAAAGATCTTTTACTCAACTAACTAATTTCCACAAGTATACAGAAGTAGTTGTAGTCGAGATCAAACACAAGGAGCTTAAGCAATCAATTAAATGTAGTAGTGATAAGGTTCAACAATCTAGACCATTTTAAAGGTGATTTGGCTGATTAGACTAGAATTTTAGAACTAAACAAACATGTAATGTATTACCAAAAGAGATTAAAAATTAGATATGGAAAAAATCTTGGACTTAGGATTTCATCCATGTATCATAGCATACAACATGAGCATGAAATTTAAACATACTAAGCACTTATTTTAAAGGAAAATTGTATGTTGTACTTCATCTCTAAGTGCAAGTACAACGATCCTAACTCAATTCAACATTCCGATGTATGGATTTCATTTTGGATCACAAACCTACTCCTCAACTCCATAATTTCCACTGTCATGGTAAAGAAGGAGTTGCCAAGATAGTACCTCCTTACTCTCCCACCAATCTTCTCATATCAAGTAAAAGAGCATAAAACATACACATAAGGTGGCCAACCATACATGTAGAAAAGAAGAAACCGTTACTCACAAGGTGTAAAAAATAAGCAACATAGCATGTAGTAAAAAATTGTCATGTTCCATACATGCTATGACATGGGAGCTACTCTCCCATGCCCAAGAAAAGGAAACTACTCGTTCAGAATTCAACATGATTTAGAGAAGGAAAAGATAAATAATCCCAAGGTGTAACTAAAGAAAGGTAGAATTCTGACTTGAGGATGAAATCCCACTTTTACAGCTGCTCCAAACCAGACAAACCTCTCTCCCAAGAAGCTTGGTGGAGTGAAGAAGCTCTTCTGCACCTTGGAGAAGAAGCTTGGAGAAGAAAAGAAGAAAAATGGAGTTCTTTTGCAAGAAACCACCCTCTTCTACCTCCAAAACCGCCCTCCTTGCTCTAGCCTTGCTCTGGGACAAAAGAGTTTTGAATAATGACCCAAGATGACTACTCCTTTGAGTGGTTTCCTCTTTTAAAATGAAAGGAATTGTATTTGAAAATTTGTTGAAACTGACATGCACTCACCATGTCTTTCTCCGGACACGACGTGTCCTATCTCCGGCAGTTGCTTCTGTGTTTAGTACACATCGTGTATGATTTAATACACACAATGTACTTTTCTAGATTGGCTGAATTCGGTTATGAATTCCCAGGTACACACCGTGTACGATTTAATACACACCGTTTACTTTTCCAGAAAGGCTTGACTCGATTTTGAATTCCCAGGTACACATCGTGTCTTTTGTGGACACATCGTGTACTTTTCTTCAGTGATCGCAACAATAGGTATTATGGAAATACGCATGTCGTGTCTTAAATAAGACACGTCTTATGCATTGCTGTTTCAGCAATTTTAAATTTCTGGATGTTGTAAGGCTTGGAGAAATCCCAAATAGGATGAAATTGAGTTGGAAAACCTCCAATTTGATTCCTTTGATGCAAATATGCAATACACATCATGTGATAAGTAAAATAACAAAAAGGTGGCATGAATGATATGAATAGTTACTAAATGAGAATAAAATGAACTGAATTTGTGTGTGAAAACATGTGAAAATTTGATGTGGAAGCCACACAACAGATACATATATGCATATATAAGCATATTAAAACCCCTCAATATAATATGAAGTCTTAGATGTTTTCCATAAGCAGCACACATGAAAAGCTTGATCGACAAGCATAGGCATCCCAAGGTTGGTGTGTGGTCTATCTCGTGGAAGTGTGATGGTAGTTGTGTGGGAACGCCAAGCGGGGTGCACCTCTATCGTGTTGGCTTTTGGGTCGGGCTTAACTAAGTGATCTTAATGGGATTAAGCACTTAGAGGCATGGAGATGTTCATGGCAAAGAGTTGTGCATGTCATATATCCAAGAGATTCATATGATGCAATTGGTAAGTGTTACCTACCTTAATAATTGATTATGGACGCTGGCGTTGGCTGGGTAATAATTCAATTGTTTTGGATCTTGGCTCACTAGAAGGTTATATGCTACAATCTTCCAAATTGATATGTGAGGGTTATCAATTTGAACAAAAATAGTAGGAGAGATAATTAATTAAAGGCTTAATTATATTGTCAAAATTTTCAAATCAATCAAATTAAGTCAAAAGAGTTTTGGACTAAAATTGTAAATTTCCTTTTTGTAGAACAAATGGTTGTCAACAATAATCACTTTTCGTTGTGATTGGTCATTGAGAAGGACAAACTAAATGGGAACATTTTCTATGACTATTTTAGGACATTGAGAAGTGTTCTCATTCAAGAGTGAAAGCTCTATGTCCTAGATACACCAGCACCAGAGGAACTCGCTCCCACCACACCAAAGGCTGAAAGGGATGCTTACAGGAAGCATACTGAGGATGCCATTGATGTGTAGTGCTTGATGTTGTGTTCTCTGAACTATGAGTTGTAGAGACAACATGAGAGATATGATGTCTCCAAGGCATTGTCCTAGTATGTCATGACAGAAGAAGATCCAGAAGGTCCTCACACACTCAATATGATTGGGTATATGGAGAACCTGACACGATTGTGATTCCCTCTAAGCCAAGAGTTGTCTACTAGTATGATACTGCAAATGTTGTGATGATCATACAATCAGTTTGTGATAAACTACAACATGAAAAACTTTGACAGGCCACTGACAGAGTTGTTGGGCATGTTAAGGACAGTCGAGGCACAAATGAAGAAAGACAAACCCAAATCTATGATGTTGCTCAGTAGAAAGACAGGTAAGTCTAAAGGCAAGGGCAAGGACAAAGTAAAGAAGTGTTCTAATGCTAGCCAGCAACCCAAGTCATCTTCAGCTCTCAAGGCCAAAGGAGGGGTGAATAAGGGAGGCAAATGTCACAGTTGTCAAGAGCCAGGACATTGGAGAAGAAATTGCCTTCTCTATCTGGATGAACAAAAGAAGGAGGGGATGGAAGTCTCCACCTCATGTATCATGAAATAAACTTGAAACACTTCTT
Organism: Alisma plantago-aquatica; assembly: GCA_963693085.1. NCBI lineage: Eukaryota > Viridiplantae > Streptophyta > Magnoliopsida > Alismatales > Alismataceae > Alisma > Alisma plantago-aquatica. The sequence continues at coordinate 104,501,575 of OY856415.1, read as the reverse complement.
TGATCTAAGGTATATGATACCAAGACATAGATCTGACATATATGATATGCAAGATCTAAAAAAAGTGATGGGCTTTGTAAAAGGACCAAGAAGGAGCACTCATCATTGGAGCAAGTGTTGCTTCCATAGATAGGAGTACTTTTCAGTTTATTTCAGCCCAAAGGGCATGTAATAGAGTTATGCACTGCAATTTCATTTTGCCAATAAATAGAAACACTTTATTTCTACATCTTGTAATGACAACGGTGTCTATCAATAAAGTTGATGTTTCAATTTCAAAGATATGATCTTTTGTGGCAATGCCTTGTTTATCTTTTGGTACTTGGTATACTAAGATAAAATGATACCTAAAAGTTATTGATGACTCAAACAATTAATTAACATTATCATGAGAAATTCATTTCTAGCTTCCATGTTGATGGATAGGCCAGACTCTTTTGGTTGTGAACCATTAAGAGAAATGAATGTCTTGGGCATGATGACAAGTCAATCTTCACTATATGTAGTGGGAGAATGACTATTCTATTGATGTATATACATGCCTATTGGAATAAATGCTAATGCTTCAGATGGTGAAATACTAATATGAATATCTTGAAGTGTTCAAGAATATAATAAATGAAGTACAAACTTGGTCAAAGTATTAACTCTTTGATGAGATTAATGAATGGGATACTTCAACTAAATGTTTGAGGACCTTGTGAGAAATTATGATAATGTATCATAGAGAACTCATGATTAAGGCATAGTGATGTCTAAATAAAATAAGGAATCATACTCTAAAGAGTTAGAGCATGATCATCAAATATCTAACCTTTTAGAATTCTTCTAAATAACATGTTTTACACTAAATAAAGGAGATTAAGAATCACAAGTGTTGTGGGTTCTCAAATTTCTTATGTAACAGATGCATCTCATATATCTAGGTGATGACTTGGTCATGTGATGAGCCAATAATCTAGATGATGTTGAGGGACCAAATTTTGAGTCATGGCTTGAGGCCATAAGATCTAAAATGACTTCCATGTGAACCAATTAAGGTATGACCTTATGGTAGCACTTGATTGGGATAAAACCCATAAGTGCAATTGGGTCTTAAGAGTTAAGATGGATATGGATGACATTTAGAGAAAGGATCATGCTTGATATTGAAACTTGAAGACTATGAGATTTGGCATATGGATATTAAAACTGTATTCCTAGTAGGAATAACATAAGACTGTGTATGTGACACAACCTAAAGGGTTTTATGAATTTATTAATGCAAATGCAGTCTATAAGTTACAAGAGATTAATCAATGTGATTGATTAAGTACAAGCAACTCAGAACTGGAAGTCTTTACTTTGATTATATAGTCAAAAGGTTTTATTGATATATCAAAATAAAGAAGGGATTTGTGATTACAAAGATTTAGTGGGAGCGTCTTCACCACATGATGATGAGAATGAAATGTTCTAAAATGGAAATTGGTGTGTAAATAAATTCTTTAAGGGAAGAAAGAGAAATGTCCTATGTGATTGGAATAGAGATCTATAGAGATAGTTCTCAAAAAATCTCTTGACTTGGTAAAGAGAAAACATACATTGGCAATCTGTACTGAAGGGTTCAGTATGCATAGATTTAGTGGGAGAAAATGTGTCCACGTTACATGGAGTTAGTATCTCAGATACCAAGTGTCCCAAATTCTTATGAATAATAGGAACACATAGATAGATATGGATCTATCATGTATGTAATCATCCCATTATCTTGTATGTATTGGACATGAGAAGAAAATATGCATTCATTATCTTGTATGTATTGGACATGACAATATGATATGCTCATCCTGTTAACTCAACGAGTGGATGTCTGTCTACTTCTAGTGAGGGTCACTGGAATACCATGAAGAACTTTTTTGGTACTTGTGAAGTACTAGTTATATGGTAATAATAGGAAGAGTTGAGTGTAATGAGTTACACTGATACAAGCTTATGAAATGACAGAAAATGATCGCAAAATATAAAATATAAAAGTGCCTAAAAACAAAAAGTTACTAACTTTTTGTGCAAACCTTCGAATTAGACTCTAAAAATATCACAATTGTCTTAGTTAGGGTTTTCTAATCAAAATAACATATAATATGATGTATTTTGAAGATATGGACTTTTAGGGTTATTTTTCATGATTTTTAGTTAATTTAAATCATCCTCAAAATACATATTTGAAACACTCAGAATCAAGCGTTGAAAGAATTTTTAATAGAAAGATTACGTTTTTTTATTCCAAATAATATTTTACTTTTAATTTTGGACCAACGAATAAAAAGATACAAATTTTCAAAGATCATCCAATCACACATTGCCACGTAGGCAAACCCATTGAACACAAAGAGAGAGAGTGAGCGGGAGAGAGAGAAGGACGGGGGCCCCGCCTCACTGGCTGCCTATGTGGCACCACTGGCCCCAGTCAAAGTCGTGGTAAAAAGCAAACCAAAATGAATCAAAGGTCATCGTTGCCCATGCGCGCGATGGAGACAAGAAGCAGAGAACAGGTGGGGGAAAAACGTAAAAGGACGTGGGGCTTTCTTCCCCAAGACACCCAACACCAGCTTATGCTTCTTGCTTGTGATTTTGGGAAAAAATGGTATACTCAACCAAATTCAACGCACAAGCATGAAAAAGAAAGAAGAGCGAGAGACGAATCTGTTGGTACCTTGTATTTGAATGGAGACAAAGAGATGAGGGAGTGCAAAGCGCCGCAAGCCCAGCGGCTTCGGCGGCTGGTCGGGGGTCAAAACGGCAACGAAATGCGAAATAAATTGTAGGGTCAAGTTGCAAAGATGATGACGGAGCTAGGAGTAGGGGTATTTATAGACAAGGGGGCCTAGGTTAGGGTTTAGCTATGTGGGGTGAGAGAGAAGCTTCGGGGGAATTGGGGATTCTCCGGATAATCGCAAAAACATCAAAAATATAGAATAATCTGGAGTGGATTTGGAAGAGAAGTCGAATGAGACAAAAATCAGTTGATTTCATTGAGAAATGAGGGAGATATGGCTATCCAAAAATCAGAAAAATTCGGAAATTACTATTCACGCGGCTAGAGGTAGGGGATGACTCGGACATTTAATACAACTTTCCAACTTTGGTCTTTTGATTCATTTAATGTATAAAACTTTCTACAATTATTTGAGGGTGCAAACAAAGTCATCATAAATTCAAATTTGGTAGGTTAATTGATTTTTGGGTGATGAATCCGAATATAAAATTATATTTGCCTTTTGAGAAAGTTAGGTTAGTCAATTAAGCTAATTACTATTTTCTCTTTCCTCTTTCATTAATGACTATAAAATTCTCCAAAAATAATGAAAATTCATTCATAATTCATATTGAGTATGTTAGATACGAATTTTCCATTATTTCCTTTTTTAAATTATTTGTTATTTTAGTTAATCATTTGAATATTTTGCACACTTTCTCTCTCCAAAATTTACCTTCTTATCAAATATTTTCCAAATTGAATAAAAATTCATTCAAAGGTATATTTTAACATATAAAACACAAATTTGGAATTATTTTATTTTTTTAAGACCTTTATTATTTTATTTAATTCATTTAAATTTTATCACCTATGTATCCTTTTAATTTATTAGAGGCATCTAGAAACTTTCTAAAAATGGAAAACTTGGCCTATAAGCAATAATAAAAGTTTGGAACATGATTTTGGCATTAATTAATTGTTTTCAACATATATTTAATATTTTTGGTCTTTAAATTGTTTTCTCTCTACTAAATAAAATAAAATATTAAACATTGACCAACTTATATGCAAATTTTCCCAAAGGCTTATTTTTATGCTTAGATTATGAATTTTGAGTTAGTTTTCCAATTTGAGGACATTAGATATTTTATTTCACTTTATCTGCTCATCTCCTATTTTCTTTTAATAAAGACTTTAATATATGCATTTATCTTCCAAATTAGGTGATACTTGGCCCTTAAGTTTCTTTCAGGTCAAGAAAATGAGATTGTGACCCAAATTATCTCTGTGAGGTTTCTAATTAGTATTTTTGGAACAATATATTCCTCATTATCTTCTTTTATCCAAAATATCCCATAGTATCCCCCAATTATTGCATTTATCATCTCCTTTATATATTTATTTCGAGATTTCCTTTCTTTTTCATATTCTAAGAAGTCCTAGAAAGGTCTAGCATGAATTTCTTTATTCTTTTTATCACTTAAGTGGACATTTTACATATTAAACCCATTACTAAGTTTTCACTGAGGTATTTGTGCATAAACCCAAACATTGGTAGAATAGGTGAACAAATATTCATTAAACCATCATAATCTCCACAAATTAAACAGAAAGGACAAAGAGGATAGAAATGAAAGAAAAAGATGGGAAAGAGGATCAAAGGATAAAATGTCCAGAATTTGGTATGTTACACTCAACTAATAACACGTTCTCACAAGCACATAGGTCATGTTGTACTATACACTAGTGGTAAGATTAGGGTCGATCCTCAAGGATAGAGGGGGCACTATCGTAGAATGAAATTATGTTAAATAATAATTATTTTCCTCCAGCATGGTATCAAAGTCACATTTTAACCCCAAACATCCCACCATTAGGGACTTAGCTAGGCATGCTCAAAGAAAAGATAAAATAAGTGATAAGAAGGGGATAGGACTGTATGGAGCTTGAAGTAGCTTCTTCTTATTCACCTCCTAGCTTCTATAGAGCGTGGATCCTCCTCCAAGGTTGGTGAAGGCCATGGAAAAGAAGGTGATTATGGTATAAAACCTAGAAAACTAGGTTTCTATGGTAGAAATGAGGTGGAAATGGTGGGTGGAGGACTTGAATGCAAGGAAGGAGATGAAGGAGATCTAGAGTAGCTAGGAAGAGGCTAAGGGAAGCTAAGGGAGGAAAACCTAGTGTTGTGGCCGCCACCCATGTATATATAGGTGGTAGTGAGGCACTAGGATAAGTAGGGGCAAAGTGGGAAAAATAGTGGTAAAAATGGGTAGGTTTAGGTGGTCACCACGGCCATGTTGAGGTGACACGACCATGGTGGGGGCTAGATGGCATGGTCTAGTTAGTGTAATAGCCAAGGTGGAAAGTGGAATTGGAGTGGTAACTGTGTATGGTGGCCACGGCCGTGATGGGGTGCCACGGTCATGGTGGGTAGAGCGTACCACGGCCGTGTTGGAGGAGGATTCCACAGGCAAGGTCGCTCTAATGTCGTTGTGTCTTCAGCTTGCCACCGGCGTGGTGAGCACCACATGTGAGGTGGCCTTCAAGGGCCACGGTCATGCTGACGGCCACAACCATGGTCATTCACGTGTAAATTGGACCAATTCCATGTTGATTTTTGGGATCTTCATGCAATCTCCACGGTCGTGTTGATTAACACGGGCGAGGTGAGAGTCGCTGGTCACGGCCATTCTGGGGGCCACGGTTGTGGGGTCTTCAGTGACCATGGTTGTTGTGATGACCACAAATGTGGTCATTCATGTGTAAATTGAGTAACTTCCCTGTGACTTTTGAAATATAATTCCCATGACCATGGTGATGTATCACGGATGTTTTGGGGCTTCGTGGTGTTGATCTCGACTTCATCTAGCCTTCTTTTGCTTTGAATTGCTCTTGTGCATCCAAGGGGAGCTCGGGGAAGAGATAGGTCCATTCTTGGGTTGTAAGAACCCAAAGACGTTCTTCATCTCTCTCCCATGCATCAATGCATGCATAAGTGCCCTAAAATACACATAAAAGGAGGCATAAGTGCATTTTCCATAAAAGATCATATTGGAGGGAATAACTTATAATCTAAACTATTTAGATGTGATTATCATGCAAAAATACACATGATGAATCTCTAAAATATGGCTACATCACCACCCTAAACTTAAAACATACTTTTACTCAAGTATGCTTGAACTTAATCTCTCTCCTCAATTTCTTTCAATTAAACAAGAATGATAGAATACATTGCAGTAGAAGATTATTGACTACATGGTCTTAGAAGTGACTAAATGCATATGTTCCACCTCTCTCCTCTCCAATTTCACAAACAAATCATGAAAAGAGAACTAAGCATACAAACTTTAAATATAGAGAATAGAATATGCAAGCTTTCCATATGTCCTTCATGTAATTCCGGGTAAACCTTTCCATGTTGGTGTTAATCAATGATGACTAGGAGTGTTGTTTCACTTTCATGCATTCAATCTTATGCCTCAAACCACATCAAATGACCCACATGATTGTGGAAAGAGTAAAGTGAGCTAGGTTTGATGTTTTTTAGCTCAATGGGTATGAAAAAGGAAGAAATGATTATGGTAAGAGATTGGAGTGTTTTTGGACACTGATCTTTTCTTTATTTAGATGCTCTTAAATAGGAGCATCTTTATTTTCTTTTTGCTTTTCTCTTTTCTTATTTTCTTTTCTTTTTCCTTGGTATAGGTAGGGCATATGGTGGACAGAGTGAAGCATGGAGATGTATATATGGCCACCCCAAGCTTTTAGAGGTGTCCAAGACTAAGTATGTGCACTAAGGCATCCTTTCATGAGGCAGACATGTATGAAGATGGTGAAAAAAGAGTTGGGTCAAAAGGGGGGTCATTAGTGTAGCCCTCAACATAAAATCTCCTACATGAAAACTAATCCAACACTTCATCAAATGATATCACACCACATGATTGAACAACATGAGATTCACATTTATATCATGTAATTCCATAGGCTCTAAGCAGTTAGTTTGCTCAACTCACAATTCAACCAAGACATTCACAAACTTGAAAGAGTTGATTCACATCTAAAAAGTCAACAAACAATACCATATAACAATGAACTCGAAAAATGTTCCATGCATTTGTCAAAGATCAACATTTTCAGTTCAAAAATTGGAGATTAAGTTAAAACATACTTTTTGGCAAAAATATCCAAATTTGGGAAAAATTGGCCAAAATGGTGCAAATATGCAATCAATCACATCTAAACTTACATTTAGGGAAATTAAAGCATAAAATAGCAAATCCTAATTAAAACACACAAAATTTTACCAAAGTCTACATGGAATAGCAAAGAGAGTAAATTTTTTGAAAAATTATGCAAAATGCGTGAAATTAAACTACATGTATGCATGGATGCTAACAAGAAGAAATCTACACTAACAAGAGTAAAATCAAGCAGTTCCAAAATTAGATGGAGCAGGTGTAAACAAAATGAGAGATAAAGATAGGGTGGTGCATACCGCCCTACCACCCCCAAACTTTTGAATCATGTTGTCCTTAGAATGAAACTAAAGCTTAGGGCTAGTAGGGTGAAGATCATGGCTTGTGATGTGGATCAAAAGGCAAGTCGGGATGCTCTGACTGGTATTGTTGAGGAGGTGGAGGACCTAGCCAAGCTGGAGGGAACTGGTAATAATGGTCCCAATATGTTTCCTAGGGGGGGAGGGTAAGTCTCATGATATCCTGAAATACCACCCCATAAGTCTTCACCCCATTCGGGGTTTTGTCATGCTTGCACATGCTGGTAATGGTACAAGTGGTGGACATGTTCTTTTGTTGGTCCTTCCACATGTACTACTGGATGAGATGCTTGTCTTGATGTGTCTTTTGGATTCCTTCGAGCTGTTCATGGATGGATGACATATCATATGCATTCATTGAAGGATCCTACAGCTGGGATATTGCCTCATCCCTTTGTCTCACTCTTCGGGGTTTTATTCTTAGCTCTCCTCCCTCTTCCTCTTATTGTTGTGCATTGATTCAGCCACTTCTTCTTGTGCAGTAGTGGGGTTGAAGTTTTCTCAGGGATTGTCTTGCTCCCATTGCCATATCTCTTCTCCTAAAAAGTCGACTGGCCCCATGCGAGAGAGGAGTAGGCGAGCATGATAAGGCAGCTCAAAATTTCTTGATTCCATGGATTTCATATTGTATATCAGCCTCTTGTTTTTTATCATGATCATCTTAGAGCAAACAAGGTACTTCAAATCGACAAACTGAGCTCCCTCAGCCTCTTTAAGACCAATAACATCAAAGCCTATGACTATAGCATTTGAGGTCATAATGCCGCCCATAACAAATGGAGTTTTGCTTTTGAAGGGGATTGTCCTCATGTAATCTATTAAAAGCGACCCTAGGTCAACGTATAACTTCTTATGCATTCCATGTAAAACCAAGAGGTCTTTTTGTGAAATGTTTCCTTGATTGTCATACCTCCCTACAATCATATTGGCGATGACTTTTTGCACAAATATGAACAACAGATTACTGATGGACATGGTTTTTGACTTGCCAGCAGTGTATGTCGGCTCCGCTATCAACTCATACCAGAAGTCACTGTAGTCTAAGTCAATCTCTCTCTCAACTAATCCATCATTCATTTTGTTGGCTTCATCAGGATCTTTTGCAAAGATGCGGTTCAGCTCAGAAGCAGTCAATGTGTGTACTATGTTGAACATTGCAAACTTGATAGCTTCCTCCCCTTTCATCTTGACTTTATCTAGTGTGGCAAAGAATTGTTGAGTTAACTCCATGTATGTTGTTTGTTATGTGAAGAGCACCTTCCACAAAATAAAAAAATTCAGCTTCCTTACCATCTCTACTTTGTTTCCTAGGTCTTCAATTACCTTATCACACACATATCTTATGGAGATAACTCTCCTTGACATGCACTCAGGATAAATAGGTGTGATTTGCATCTTCCTCTGACCCCTTCCATATGAAGTTCCCTCAGGAGCCTTGCCAAAACCTTTCAGCATGTCTGCCTCCAAATATGCCAAAGTGTCCTCTGGCTCTGAATCCATATCCTCCTCAACAGTGTGATCATCTTCTTCCTCAACCTGGTAGGATCTTGACCTCGAGCTTGTGTTAAGATTTAGCAGTACTCGTTGCTCGTGGTATCGTTTTGGGTGATACTCCTCCTCAATCATCAACTGTCACCTTGCTTGTGGCTACTACTATGGTTTCTCCCCCAATGAGGAGGTAGAATGGCATGTTGGTATTGTCATGGAGATAGTCTTGATAAAGATGGGGATGCAGCCCCCTTGCCCCTCTTCTGGCAAGTTGTGATCTCTGGATCAACCTCGTCTATCATGTCATCAACGTTCTCTTCAGATTCCTCCTCCTCTTCCTCCTCCGTAGACATCTCATCAGTGATGTGGTGGCTATCCGACGACCGGGTGCGGGATGCACTCACGGACGCCGAGTGGTGGAGTGATTGGGAAATGGAGTTTAATGGTGATGGAGTATGGGATGGGATGGAGACTTGGGAAGAGTCTCTCTTGGTGTACACCTTGCCTCCAGTGATCACCTCAAATCTCTTTTGAGCCCCCTTCTTCACAGCCTTAGTAATTCCCTTCATTGTGTGGAGATGGTGAAGGTGTGATGACTATGAGTTTTGGATTTTTGTGGAGGAGGCAAAATGGAGGTGGAGTGATGGGTGGAAAAGGCTAGGATGGTTTCTTGGATGGTGGATTATGGATTGGTTGAAGGTTTTGGGTGAAGATTGATGGATTTTTGTGAGGTTTTGTGTCGGGCGGATGTAGGTGAGGTGGAGAATGAAAATGGAGATGGTAGCTAGATTGGTGGAGGATTTTGGGTGGAAATGGTAGAGGGAGAGTCGGTGGAGGTGAAGGAAGTGATTGGAGGTTGATTTGTTGGAGGATTTGGGCTACAGATGCAAGATAGGAGGTGTTGGAGGTAGAGCTCGTCACCAAGGCTGAGGGGAAGTCAAGCAAATAAGTCAGAAAGTGGAGGGGGTCGTGGTGTTTTGTGAGGTTTAAGTGAAAAATAGGTGGGGTTGAGTCCTGCCACAGCCATGGTGGGGGTTTCGCAACACGTCTGTGGCGTGTGCGACGATCGTGGTGGGTGGTGAAGATGGTTGTAGATCAACCCTTGCCACGATCATGGTGGGTGCCACAATCATGGTGCATTCCTCTCGCCTCAGTCGTGGTGGTCACCATGGCCATGGCCATTCACGCACAAATCACCTCCATCCCAGTAACTTCTTCAAATTTCTGCACTTAAATCACCACGGTCGTGGCCACCTTCATGTTGCCATGGTTGTGGTGGTGGCCACAGTCATATTGTATAGCATGGGCCATGGCCATTTTGAGCTCCACGGTCATGGCTAATCCTTCACAAATGTGGTCATGTTGTTGTAATTTTCTTGAGATTTTGCAATTATATCACCACGGCCGTTTTGAGGCACGACGGCCATGGTGGTTCTTCATTCAATACTTTATCGATTCCTTTTTTAAAATTCTGATATCTTTGCAAAAAATTTGGTTCTTTTCCACATTTCAACTTCACAAACCATGCATTGCCCTCTCTTTCTCTCTCTCTTAGTCATGTTACTTGCATCTCCTCAAAACTCAAACAAAAACTATCAAGAACAAGTGTGTGTGTGTGTATTTTGTGCAAAAAGAAAGCAAAAGTATCAAAAAGTGAAGTTTGGGTGAAGATGTTCCCAGACCTAGATGGGTTTCCTCCCACTAGCGCTAAATTTTACGCCTTCAGTCGAGCTTATTGATTCTTGAAATTGATCATCCTTGCAGAATTTTCAAAGCATCTTTGAAGTAAATATCTCTCTCATGTGCATTCAAGAACATCTTTTCATCAAGTTGTTGTTCCTCAACTAACATCACAATATGAAAACTTTGATTGCATCTATCCGGTCCTACTTCAACAACTACCTTCAATCTTTGTCCATTCACTATAAACTCTCTTGCTCCATCCGTCTCACATATAACAATGGCTCTAGATGGATATACATTCTAGACTAGGTAAGGTCCTTCCCATCTAGACCAAAGCTTCCCGAGAAAGAACTTCATCCTAGAGTTGTACAACCATACCCATTGTTCGGGCTCAAAGCTCTTCTTCTTGATCAACTTATAATGAAGGAACTTTGTCCTTTCCTTGTAGCTCTTGGACAACTCATAGGCCTCATGCCTCATCTCTTCAAGCTCATGCAGCTGTAAGTTTCTTTTCAACCCGACTGTGTCTCCATCCATATCAATGGCTTTCAAATCCCACAAAGCCTTGTGGTGCATCTCCACCAGTAGATGGAAGCTTTTACCATAAATAAGCTTAAATAGTGTGGTGCCAATCAGGGCTTTATATGCAGTCCTAAATGCCCACAAAGTGTCATTGAGACGTAAAGACCAATAATTGTGGTCTGGCCTCACTGTCTTCTCTAGAATGTGCTTTATCTCCTGATTAGCCAACTCGACTCGACCAATCGCTTGAGGTTGGTAAGGAGTAGCCACAGGATGAGTCACTCCATGTCTCTTTAGCAAACTTTCAAAAGTACGATGGATGAAGTGACTTCCACCATCACTAATCATGGCTCTTGGCACACCAAACTGGCTGAAGATATGTGATTTCACAAAATCACACACCACTTTGTGATCATTGTTTCTAGTTGCGATAGCTTCAATCTACTTTGACATGTAATCGATGGCCACTAAAATGTACACATATCTAAAGGAGGGAGGAAATGGACCCATGAAATCAATTCCCTACACATCAAACACCTCAACCACAAGAACGAGTGATAGAGGCATCATGTCCCTCTTTGAGATAGTGCCCATCGTATGGCACTTCAAACAACATTTACAAAACTCATGAGCATCCTTGAACAAAGTTGGCCAATAAAATCCACTTTGAAGAATCTTGGCGATTGTACGCTTACCGCCAAAATGACCTCCACATGCACCGGAGTGGTACATGGCTAGGAGATCTTGCTTCTCACTTTCTGGAATGTATCTTCTAATGAGTTGATCGGGACAATATTTGACAAGATGTGGGTCATCCCAAGCATAGTTCTTTACCATAGAAAAAAGTCTCTTTCTCTCCTCTCTTGTCCAAGTACTCGGTATCCTTCCACTACCTAAGAAGTTAGCTATGTGCTTATACCACGGTCTTTGGGTAGATGAGAGTAAGAAGAGATGATCATGCAACATTATTTCTTTGATCTGGTTCCTATCATTATACGATGCTTCTATGTGGGAAAGATGGTCGGCTATAGAATTTTCTACTCCCTTCCTATCAACAATCTCTAGTTCAAACTCTTGTAGCAAAAGAATCCATCGGATTAGTCTTGGCTTAGAATATTTTTTTGTCTTAAGGTACTTCAAGGATGCATGATTTTTATAAAGCACCACCTTGTTTTGTAGGAGATAGAGCAAAACTTGTCAAGAGAAAAACTAACGGCAAGCAACTCCTTTTCTATGGTAGTGTAGTTTCTCTGAGCCTCATCAAGAGTCTTGCTTGCATAGTAAATGGCATGTGGAACCCAACCAATCCCGTGACCCAGCACAGCCCCCACTGCCATGTTCGATGCATTAGTCATGATATCAAATGGCAAAGAGAAGTCAGGGGGCTGCATGATAGGAGAAGAGATGAGGTTGTGCTTCAAGTGGTTGAAGGCTTCAACACACTTTTCATCAAAATGGAATTCCACATCCTTTTCAAGTAAATGACAAAGTGGCCTTGAAATCTTACTGAAGTTTTTAATGAATCAACGGTAGAAACATGTATGCCCCAAGAAGGATCAGACATGTCTTACAGTGGAAGGAAGGGTGAGAGTGGAGATCAGGCCCACTTTGGCCTTATCAACTTCTATTCCGGCTTTAGAGACTTGGTGACCCAACACAATGCCTTTGGGCACCATGAAGTGGCTTTTCTCCCAAGATAGAACCAGACGGACCTTGACACACCACTCAAGAATAGCTTCTAGGTGAAGCAAGCATTCATCAAATGTCTTACCAAACACATAAAAGGAATCCATGAAGACTTCAAGCGATGAATCAAGCATATCGGAAAAAATGGATGTTACACATCTTTGGAATGTCAAAGGCCCATTGCACAACCCAAATGGCATCATCCTATAGGAAAAAGTTTCACTTGGGCAATTTAACGTCATCTTCTCTTGAAAGGTGAGATGAAAAACTATTTGGAAGTAACCGGAGTAACCATTAAGAAAACAATAGACACTCTATCTAGCTAATCTTTCCAAGATCTGATTAAGGAATGGAAGAGGGTAGTTAGCTTTCTTTGTCTTTTCAATTAGTTTTCTATAATCCACACACATCCTCCATTTGAATTTCTCTCTTACGGGCATCAATTCCCCGTCTTCATTTTTAGCTACTGTGATCCCACCCTTTTTGGGTACAACTTGGATGGGACTCACCCATGGGATGTCCCAAATAGGATATATGATTCCAACATCAAGACGCTTCATGACCTCTTTGGCTACCACCTCTTTAAACTTGGGATTCAATCGTCTTTGCATTTGTAGGGTGACCTAGTATCATCCTCGAGGTAGATTCTACGGACACAAATAGAAGGGTCAATACCCCTCAAATCATCTATGGACCACCTGATAGCCTGAATGTTCTTCTCTAAAACTGCAATCAATGCATCTTCTTTCTCCAGAGAAAGGATGGAAGAAATGATCACCAGGAGAGTGTCATTGGAGCCTAATAAAGCATATTGCAATCCTTCAAGAAGAGACTTGAGCTCAAGAACATGAGGCTCTTCAAGGGAATTATTTGATGGTTTAGAAATGGGTAGGAGGTCTTCACTTACAGCCACTTAGGCCAGCTCCTCTTATCATCCTCATCATCATCATCATCAGGAAATTCCATAATGGGATCTAGGCCTCTACCTTGTGTGGTAGTTTGGATCCACGCTATTAGACACTCGTCCACTATCTCATCAAGGCACTCAATCAGATAACAATCCTCTTCTATAGAACCTATCACCTCGGCTTTAACATTAGACATAAATATGTTCAACTGGATCTTCATGTGCATGAAAGTCACATACATGGTGTCAGTTCTCACAGGAATCACTGCGTCAGCTATGGCCAAGAAGGGTCTCCCCAAGATAATAGAAACTTTACTCGTGTCCTTTTCCATGTCCAAGATAATAAAACCATCCAGAAAGAATGTAGAGGTCTCATCATCAAGTATGACCAACACATCATCAACATGCCCTCTAGGCATTTTCACAGACCTCTCAGCTAATTGCAATGAATAGTGAGTGGGACCCAATTGTCCCATTTGTAGCTCAGCAAACACATCATAAAGCATCAGATTTATACTAGACCCCAAGTCAATAAGAGCTTGGTCTATGTGATGTGCTCTGATGTAGCATGAGATGATCGGGGCACCATGATCTTTCCTCTTTCTTGGTATGGTCTGCTACATAATTGAGATCACTTTCTCAGCGAGCTTAACCTTCCTTGGTGTCCTTTCGATGGCCTTCCTCTTGAACATGCATAAGTTTTCCGATGGTCTTCATCTTGAACGTGCATTAGTCTTTCAAGAACTTAGTGTAAGATGGAATTTTCTTGATCACAGCAAGCAAAGGAATGTTGATATTTACCTTCTTAAAGGTCTCTATGATGTCCTCGGTATGTTTCTTCTTCCTTTTTTTGGTAGATGGCTCTTCAAGTCCATCGGTGAATGGTGGGAGTTGTTCTCCCAACTAACTCAAGTCAGCAATATCATCAAGCGGTATCACTGGAATCATGGTATCATCTCTCGGTATCACAGTATCAACTCTTAGTATCATGATATCATCAGCCTGAATCTTAGTATCAACACCCCTGATCACAGTATCAACCATATCATCACTGGATATTCTATCAACATAAGTATCATGTGGTTGCTCCAAGGTCCTACCACTCCTCAAAATCGTCACTGCCTTCACATGCTCATGGGTAGTGGAAGAGGAAGCTTGTGGATTTGTTTGTGGTTTTTGAGGTGGTAATGGCCTTGAGTGTGGTGGATCGAGTTTTGGAGGATAAAATGTGGTTGGGGTTGGGGTTGGGGTTGGGGTTGGGGTTGTTTTTGTGGTTGTTGTGGTGGATGGGGTGATATTATGGAGGGGGTTGTTGGTATGAGTGAGGTGGAGGATATTGATAGTTGTAGGGGGGTTGGTAAGGTGGAGGAGCATATGGATGTGGTGGTCCTTATTATTGGTGAAGTGGGGGTACTTGGCATTGTGGTGGGACATAAGCACCTTGGGTGGTGCTCACATAACCTCTGTCATTGTTTGGATTGGCCATGGGTTGAGATGGGAGACTCCCCTCTTCACGGCGAGCAAGTGAAAGGGAGATTTAGTCAAGCCTTTGTTCAAGGTGCCTAATGTTTTGTCCTTTACAGGACACTTCTTTCTTTACTTCATCAAGGTTCCTTAGGCTTCCTAGAACTTCCTCCTCAAACTTGGAGTTGTACTTGGGCCCTTGGTGTTGCCTAAGTTGCCCTTGCCCCTCCTCATTTTGTTGTTTCCATGAGAAGTTTGGATGATTCCTCCACTCGGGAGTATATGAATTAGACATCGGGCCTTGGTTGTTTCTGTTACCAAAAGCATGCTAGGCATGCACTTCTTCTTCCTCAGCTTCAACTTCCATAGTGGATTCACTAGAAGAACCACCAGCTTGGTTCTTCATTGTATTCATCATATCCACCATCATTTTCATCATGTCAGAGTTGGTTGCAGTCCGCACTGGAACTACGGGAGGAGGTGGAGGGATGTAGTTCCGGTCACAATGTTCCCCTTTAGTATAAGCCTTATGGTGATAATTCTCAGTAAGGTGCTCAAGGAAAGTGCATGACTCCTCAGGTGGCTTTGCCATGAAGGTGCCTCCACATGACTAACCAACATTTTTTTGGATCAACTTCACTAACCTGGTGTAGAAAGATTGAACCAGTTGTCACAAGGGTACCTCATGATGGGGACAATCGCAAATGAGCTTTTGGAACCTTTCCCATGCCTCTTGGAAAGGTTCATTTTCTTTTTGGGAGAAGGCGGTGATACATCTTCACATTTGGGTCAGCTTGGCAATGGGGAAGAAATTCTTGAGAAACTCATTCGTTATCGCGTTCCATATCACCAACTCCAACGTAGAGATGTACCATTCCTTGGCCATTTCTTTTAGAGAGAATGGGAAAAAGGTTCTCCAGATGGAGTCATCGGTAGTGGCAGGTGTGCAAAAAGTAGAACAAGTTTCAAGGAAGGCATCTATATGGTGGTAGGGGTTCTCATTCTCCATCCCTTAGTAAGTAGGAAGGAGTCCAAGAAGTGTGGGTGCAATGGATAATTGTTGACCCGAAATTTGGCCAACAAGGGTGGAAATGGGGAAATTGTAGTTCCCCAGGGTGAAGTATTCATGAAGAGGGTGGTGGGGTTGTCGTTCAACATCTCCATGATGTATTTCATCTTCATGGTCACCCATCTTGATTTCTTTGTGTTGTTTGTGGTGGCTTTGACCTCTCCTTCTACCTTTCTTGGGGTTGTATAACACTAAGTCAGTACAAGTCGAATGCGTATTATGCATGCACAACTGTCACCTGCACAATACACTAAAAGAAACAAAAGACAAGTTAGAATGAAAATATGCATAAGTAAACAAAGAATAGAGAATAGAAATGGTAAGGGTAGTAGGAAAGGCTAAGCTACACTAACTAGCTAGGCTGAGCGCCTCTATCCCCAACAATGGTGCCAGAACTCTTGGTGTGATTCTTCTCAAGGCCACACACTAACTAACTAAAGGTGGCTAGATGCAACCCTAAGGGAAAACACATAGATCTCTCAAAATTTATATATGGACCTAGTCCAACTCACAGGCTCAACTAATCACATGTGCCTGCAATCGCACGGGTTCATGTTGTAGTATAGGCTAGAGGTAATATTAGGGTCGATCCTCAGGGATAGATGGGGCACTAGATCTAGGTTTGTGTTAGCTACATTCCAAGAGAAGAGATTAGAGTTTGAGGGTTTAAAGTTGGGTTTCGTTTTATTACACTATGATTGCAAGCAAGAAGGAGCAAGAAAGAAACTAAGTTAACAAAAACTCTAAATTACTCTAAGCAAGATAAGGCTATCAAACTAAGCAAGGCAAGCAATTAAGCTAGAGCAAGGAGTTACACTACAATAATAAGATAAGTGATCAACTAAGGTGCAAGCTAAGCAATTAGACAAGCAAGAGTCTAAGTTATCACTAATTATCCAAATTAACACAAGCAAGATCAAAGGAGCCCTAACTTCTTAAGCAAGAACTAACTATCTAGAACTAGGCAATTAGCTAAGAATTAACAAAGGCAATTAATGTAACGCCTGGGCCCACTGCCCAAGGCTCTAGTAGAGTTTCAGGAATGACGACTGGCCCCACAGACCACCACTAGCCTTAACTGTGCACTTTATCCTCACTGACGCGCAAGCCAGGATTAACTTCCTGACTGGTCACCCATCCTAGTACTACTCCAAGCTTAGCACGCTTAACTATGGAGTTCTTTAGTGATGGGCTCCCGGAAAAAGAGGTGCACCTTGGTGATATGGGTAGTCCAATCATTCCTTTTAAGATCATGTTATCTGAGGCCTCAAATCCTGGGATGTTATGATCTCCCCCACTTAGACTCTTGACGTCCTCGTCAAAGCTAAACTATAAGGCCTCATAATATCTTCTCCATTTCAGTGCAGGCCCACAATGGCCCATGGACACCCAGCTCCCGATCACAGAATACCAGCACAAGGGTGGCTACGTCAACCATGGACAGCCCTTTCCTACATGCATGGACCGCACAGCTCAAGACTGGCATGCCATGCCCATGTGGGCCCCACCTACTGGAGGGGTTATGGCTCTGATACCATTTGTAACGCCCGGGCCAACTGCCCTAGGCTCTAGTAGAGTTTCAGGAATGATGACTGGCCCCACAGACCACCACTAGCCTTAACTGCACACTTTGTCCACACTGACGTGCAAGCCATGATCAACTTCTTGACTGGTCACCCATCCTAGTACTACTCCAAGCTGAGCACGCTTAACTATGGAGTTCTTTAGTGATGGGCCCCCAGAAAAGGAGGTGCACCTTGGTGATATGGGTAGTCCAATCATTTCTTTTAAGATCAACTTATCTGAGGCCTCAAATCCTGGGATGTTACAATCTCCCCCACTAAGACTCTTGATGTCCTCGTCAAGACTCAACTATAAGGCCTCATAATCTCTTCCCCATTTCAGTGCAGACCCACAATGGCCCATGGACACCCAGCTCCCGATCACGGAATACCAGCGTAAGGGTGGCTACGTCAACCATGGACAGCACTTTCCTACATGTCTGGACCGCACGGCTCAAGACTGGCATGCTATGCCCATGTGGGCCCCACCTACTGGAGGGGAATTGGCTCTGATACCATTTGTAACGCCTGGGGCCACTGCCCAAGGCTCTAGTAGAGTTTCAGGAATGACGACTGGCCCCACAGACCACCACTAGCCTTAACTGCGCACTTTGTCCTCACTGACGCGCAAGCCAGGATTAACTTCTCGACTGGTCACCCATCCTAGTACTACTCCAAGCTTAGCAGGCTTAACTATGGAGTTCTTTAGTGATGGGCTCCCGAAAAAGGAGGTGCACCTTGGTGATATGGGTAGTCCAATCATTCCTTTTAAGATCATGTTATCCGAGGCCTCAAATCCTGGGATGTTACAATTAACTACACTAGCATTAACAAGCTAAGGAGACAACTGTGGGTTTTAAGAAATATGATGGATAGATGGGTCATTTGGGAATGTAACTTGATATTAGTTGGGGGGAGGTCAACATAGCATGCAAATCTCACATTTCAATCTAGATTTTCAAATTAAACAACAAGGCAAGTGCTATTAGAATATACCCCATACTACTAGTTGGAAAACTAGGGTTAGGTGTAATTCTAAAAGGACTAGGCAAGTCTATGTTTCTAGGGTAAGTGTTATTAGGACAATTGAGAGATAAGGGTAGGAATGGGAGTAGAGATGAGGGTGTTTACCTCGTGTTATTTGTCATCTAGTCTTTAGGAAACCCTAGGCAATTCTACTAATCACACTTACACTAGCTACTTAGATCTCACAGTCACTTGTAGAAGAAGGATAATGTATGCAGGAACAAAAGGGGCTATCTAGGGATCCACTAATTGGACCTAGGAGCCATTCCTAAGATTGCCACATACATTCAAATTTCTCCTAGAAGCTAAGTGTCATCAAGTATCACAAAACAAGCAATTTATGTTTAAAAGCACAAACCACATGCAAGATAATGGGAAATGAGATAGAATTAAGAGGTAATAATCATAGAATGATATTATTTTCAATACAAATTATTTCCCCCCAACATGGTATCAAAGTCACATATTAACCCCAAACAGTCCACCACTAGGGGCTTCGCTAGACATGCTCAAACAAAAGATAAAAGAAGTGAGAAGAAGGGGATAGAACTCTATGGAGCTCGAAGTAGATTCTTCTTCTTCACCTCTTAGATCTTGTAGAACGTGGCTCCTCCTCCATGGTTGGTGAAGGGCATGGAAAAGAAGGGGATTATAGTAGAAAACCTAGAAAACTAGGTTTCTATGGTGGAAATGAGGTGGAAATGGTGGGTGGAGGACTTGAATGTAAGGAAGGAGTTGAAGGAGCTCTAGAGTAGCTAGAAAGATGCTAAGGGAAGATAAGGAATGCTGACCTAGTGTTGTGGCCTCCACCCATGTATATATAGGTGGTGGTGGGGCACTAGGCTAAGTAGGGGCAAAGTGAAATAGTGGTAAAAATGGGTTGGTTTAGGTGGTCACCACGACCGTGTTGAGGTGCCACATCCATCATGGCGGTTGCATGGCATGGTCGTGATCCGTGGAATGGTCGACGTGGAAAGTGGAATTGGAGTGGTAAGTGTGTATGGTGGCCACGGCTGTGGCGGGGTACCACGATCATGGAGGGTAGAGGGTACCACGACCATGTTGGAGGAGGAGGCCACAGGCGAGGTCGCTTTGAGGTCGTTGTTGTAAGGACCCTGACCCATGTTTTGGGCTAACCCTATTTGCTTTGCTTAATAAAACGTTCTTATAACCTTAATCTAATCCCTCAAGAAGTTTTGATATCATTTGACAAGCTTATGTTTCTAGTTTGGTCCCGTTTGGATGTTGTTTGAGCAATATTTTCTTGTTTTGGACCAAAGTGCAATTTACCCAAAGTAAGGGGTTATATTGCAATATGTCACATGTAGAGCATACCTTTAGTTATCTAGCATCATTAAATAGAGAATTATGCTATGGGGCTCCTTGTGTAGGGCCTATGTTCCAAGTTTGAGCTTGGTTGGATGATGCTTGTGCTTTATGTGCTAGTTTTGGTGTAAATTGCAAATTACCCAAAGTAGAGGGCCAATTGTTGGCTAAATGGACATCTATAAAATCCCTTTGTTTTGATTATGACAAACATTTCATTCTTATTTATCTAACGAGCTACTTGAGTGTGCAGGATTATGGTAGATGACGAAGCAACTAGGGAGATCATAAGTTTATAGTTTTATTTTCATGCAATGTAATCACTATTGTAAAAACTTGTACAATTATATAATGTACAAGTACCTAGATTGCATGTAAATCAAGCATTGGATCTTCCCTAGCTACACACCATAGTTAGACAAGTCATCCCTTCCAATAGGATCACATTATGCACACTCATGCACACACTTAGTATCTTAATTGATAGATTGAAACAGAGTCAATCTCGGTCGACACACTCCTCGACCGAGACACTCTCGGTCGACAACCTTATCGACCGAGATTGACCTAAAGTAGCCGTTAGACTTAGCAAATGAGTTAGTTGGCAGTTGGAAGTGAACGTTGCACTCAGAGAGCCTGTCGGTCGAGAAAAGCTCGACCGAGTAGGTGTCTCGGTCGACCATCTGTCGACCGAGACGGTCTCTGACAGAATCTGCAGAGTTAAAGCAATTAGCCGTTGTAAAAACGACCAATCTATTCCTAACGGCTAATTGAGCACTTGGAACCCCCTAGAAACTATCTAGAAGGTCCTTAAGCATACTTAGGCTATCCCTATAAATAGGACAAGCTATAGGACACTAGAATTCACCTTGCTACACTTGAGAATTCTTTCTAAGCACTCTTGAGCAATCTTTTACAAGCAATTGAGCACTGTGATCACTTGGCCATATTCCATCTAGCTCAAGCTCGTCCTATAGGCTAGATTTTCCTAACCCTAGCATCCACAAGTCTATTACCTTGGCTAGGAAAATCCATACGCTTGATATAGGCAATTCAAGCCTTGAGCTTAAAAGGATAAGTTGTACTTTCCTATTTTCTTTCTTGTTCCTTGTAATATTTGTACTCTTCGTTGCTACTCCAGGGAGGAGGCTGCATATAGGAAGAGGGTGAAGCTCTTCGTGTGAAGAGGAGGACTTTGGACTACTTCAGAAGGCTATCTTGACGGGAAGCTACTTCGGGAGGGAGGCTACTTCAAGGGGGAGCTTGAAGTTACTCCAAGGAAGGCTGCTTCAAGGTTGGCAAGATTACTTCTAGGTGAAGGCTGTCCAAAGGGTGTTTAGAGAGTGTTGTAATTTTATGTAACATCCTTAAAAGGTAATAAAATTCAATACTTTCAAAATCCCGGTTGGGTAAGCAACCGGGTAGTGGACTGACTCCTTAGTATTTGCTAAGGTGGAACCACTCTAAACACCTGTGTCTCTCTTCTTATCTTTTACTTTGGTTGTTTGAGTTTAAATTGTTTTAAATTATCATAAAACTCTATTCACCCCCCCTCTAGAGGTTTTCAATTGGTATCAGAGCAGGCTTCAAGGAGCCCTAACAAAGTCTTGAAGAAAAGATGGGGGATGGAGTGCTCAACAACCTCAACATTGAAGGAACGATCGTTGCTCGACCTCCAGCATTTGACGGGACAAACTATCAATACTGGAAGAGAAGAATGCAATTTTACTTCCAAGGAATCAATTGGGATCTTTGGAGAATGGTATCTACACCATACACACTTCCACAAGACGAGTTCGAAGTATGGGACGCTAATACGGTAAAAATGGCACAAATGAATGCAAAGGCAGTAAGCATTTTATATTGTTCCATTTCAGTAGGTGAATTTAATAGAGTATCAAACTGTGATACCGCATATGACATTTGGCATAGATTATCTATAACATATGAGGGTACGGTTCAAGTTAAAAACTCTAAAGTTAGTTTGCTTAAAACGAAATTTGAACATTTTCGTATGGATCCAAACGAAACTATTAGTGAAATGTATTCAAAATTTTCTACTATTGTCAATGGTTTGAATGCTTTAGGGAAACCCGTTCTTGAGGAAGATCAGGTATCAAAAATACTTCGATCTCTTCCTCCAAAGTACAAACCAAAGGTGACAGCTATTGCAGAAGCAAACGACCTCACTCGCCTCAAAATGGAACAACTCATCGGAAACTTAGAAGCTCATGAGGCAGACCTAGAAGAGGAAGAGAGAAGAGAACATGAACATCACCGTGGACCAAAGAAAGACGTGGCTCTCAAAGCATCAAAAGCTCTCTCACAAGAGAGTGAGGAATCTAGTGAAGAAGAAGGAGAAGAAGCATTGATCGTCAATGGTAAGAAATATAGAAGGTTTAAATCTAATAAAATTTCTAGTTCTTCCTCCACTCCCAGGTGCTTCGAGTGTGGAAAGAAAGGACATTTCAAAAATGAATGTCCCAAAGCTAAGAAGGGAAAGAAAAGCTCACATAAGAAGAAAGAAAAAGCTTATAAAGCAGCATGGGATGAAACGAGTGAAAGTGAAAGCGGAGAAGACAAGATAGAATGTCTAATGGCAAGAGAAGATGAAGAATCTCAAGAGGTAAGCCTAGTTGATCTTCCTAAAGAAGAGTTAGTAGCTAGCTTACAAGAAACTCATGATAAATATGTTGATGCCAAGAAGAAACTAAAAAGGACTATAAAATCAAACAATGAGCTCATTGCCAAAATAGATGAACTTTCTTCCGAAAAGAATAACATTGAACTTGAAAATGTATCTTTAAAAACATCTTTAGATGATTGCACTAGAAAGCTACTTACTTTGGAAACTAATGTTGATCTTCTATCAAAAGAAAAGACTGATTTGTTAGCTAAACTACAAGCTTTTCAAACTCAACCTATCTTGTGCAATCATTCGGACTATGACATTATTGTAAAAGAAAAGGATTCATTGCTTTCTGATTTAGACCAGGCAAGAAAAGATATACATAAGAAAATGAATAACATTGCTCAGTTGCAACAAGAACTTCATGAGTTAAGAAGAAAAGATATTCTTGATAACATATTAAGAAGTGGTACTACCTTCAATGAAAGAAAAGGTTTGGGATATGTTCCAAAGAGAAACCAAACCAAAAAGACCCAAACTATGTTTGTACCCAAAAACACAATGACTAGAAAAAGAAACGAAGTTGATTCTATTACTTGTCATTTCTGTTTACGTCTTGGTCATTACTGTTTTTCATGCCCCTACAAGACTAAGAAGTCCAACTTAGTTTGGACCCCAAGACCTCAAACTTAGAAGAATGGAATGTAGTTGAGATATGACAAAATACTTAATTTGTGCAATTTATATTGTCCTATCTCAACAAACGATGCTATGCTTATTGGTATTATTTTTCTGCATTGCTGTACAAAAACAGAAACTTCGTCGGTCGAAGTACTGTCGACCGAGCTCTGGGTCGGTCGAAGTAGGGTCGACCGACTGGATATCTTTAACAAATCGAAAATCTTCCAGTACTTATTTCGGTCGAACACTGGTCAACCGAAAAATTTTCTGCTCCTTTTTGATTGTGATACAGTAACCTCCTCGATCGATAAATTGTCGACCGAGATTTATATCGGTCGAGCAATCGTCGACCGACTGGCTTCCTGTATCAGAACTTTTTACACATCAGCAAATTAAAAAGTTTCTAACCTTATCGGACCATCACATGGGTACCAAAATCTATATTCTACTGCAGGAATGGGTCGTTGACAGTGGTTGCTCCAAACATATGACCGGAAACAAGGATGCATTTTCAACTTTTGAAGAAAAGAAAAGTGGGACGGTCACTTTTGGAGACAATGGTAAGGGCAAAATCGTTGGAATAGGTAATGTTGGCACAAATCTTGAAATCAAAAATGTTCTACTAGTTGATGGATTGCATCATAACTTAATAAGTGTAAGTCAACTATGTGATAGCGGTTATGATGTGTTATTTAACAAAACCTGCTGCAAGTTATTGATAGAAAATACTACAACTGTTGTTTATGAAGGAAATAGAGTTGGAAATCTTTATATCCTTAAACCAAACTCTATGAAATCAGTAGTAGGTAAATGCTTACTTGCAAATGAAAACACCTTACAACTATGGCATAAAAAGCTTGGTCATGCTAGTTCACATGCTATTAAAAAGTTAGTAAAACATGATCTTGTTCGTGGATTACCTGTTTTGTCTTTTGATCAAGTTGCAAATTGTGAACCTTGTACAATGGGAAAGCAAACCAAAACATCTTTTAAATCAAAACATGTACTTAGTACCAGTAGATCCTTAGAATTAATTCATATGGATTTATTTGGACCAATGAGAACACAATCTATTGGTGGTAAACGATACTGTTTTGTTATTGTTGATGATTATAGTAGATTTACATGGGTACATTTTATTGCAACAAAAGATGACACTATTCATGTCTTTATGCAATTTTGTTCTAAAATTGAAAATCTTTTACAACATAAAATATGTACCATTAGAAGTGATCACGGTGGCGAATTTGAAAATCATACTTTTGAAGCTTTTTGTACATCTCAGGGATATACTCACAATTTCTCTGCTCCACGTACCCCACAACAAAATGGTATTGTGGAACGGAAAAATAGATCTCTACAAGAAATGGCTAGGACAATGATGCTTGAACACAACACACCTAAAACCTTTTGGGATGAAGCTGTAAACACAGCTTGTTATGTGCTAAATAGAGTCACGGTTCACTCTCACTTGAAGAAAACTCCATATGAAATACTACACTCTAAGAAACCTAGAGTTGACTACTTTCATACTTTTGGCTCTACATGTTATATTTTAAACACCAAGGATGATAAAGACAAGTTTGATTCTAAATCACAAAAAGCATTTTTCTTGGGATATTCTACTTCTAGCAAAGCGTTTAGGGTATATAACACTATCTCTAGAAAAGTTGAGGAATCCATTCATGTTTCTTTTCATGAGGAATCAAAATCTACAAATTTGGATATCATTGATCTCACAAATCAATTTGAAACTATAACCATTCCAAATGATAATGAGAAAACTCCCACATCCGATCCTCCGGTCGAACCACAACCTACACCTAGGCTGATCAAGGATCATCCCCAAGAGCTAATTATTGGAGATCCAAATGATAAAGTCAAAACTAGGTCCTCTTTCCAAGATGTTGCAAACATGGCTTTTGTCTCTATCATTGAACCTAAGAAAATATCCGAAGCTCTTAAGGATGATTACTGGATAATAGCCATGCAAGAGGAATTAAATCAATTCACTAAAAATGATGTATGGGATTTAGTTCCTAAACCACAAGATAAAACTATCATAGGCACTAAATGGGTTTTTAGGAACAAACTTAATGAGGCAGGAGAAGTCATACGGAATAAAGCACGGTTAGTTGCACAAGGATATAGTCAACAAGAAGGAATTGACTTTGATGAAACATATGCACCCGTAGCTCGACTTGAAGCTATTAGGATGTTATTAGCTATTGCTGCCCATAAAAACATTCAGTTATATCAAATGGATGTCAAAAGTGCATTTCTAAACGGCTTCATACAAGAAGAAGTTTATGTTGCTCAACCACCTGGCTTCGAAATCCCAGAAAAGGACGATCATGTTTATAAACTTAAAAAGGCACTTTATGGTCTAAAACAAGCCCCTAGGACTTGGTATGAACGGCTCAAGACATATCTTTTTGATAATGGTTTCTCTATTGGAAATTCAGATTCTACTCTATTTTTCAAAATATATGCATCTGATTTCTTAGTTGTACAAATATATGTTGATGACATTATTTTTGGTGCCTCAAATGAATCATTATGCACACAATTTAGTGACATTATGCAAAAAGAATTTGAAATGAGCCTTATGGGTGAACTAACATTCTTTCTTGGTTTTCAAATTAAGCAAACACCTGCCGGAATTTTTATAAGCCAAGAAAAATACACTAAAGAACTGTTAAAACGTTTTGGGATGGATCAATGCAAACATGCTACTACTCCTATGGCTACGTCTATTAAAATTGATAAGGATGAAAATGGGGAACCTATTGATGATTCCTTATATAGAGCCATGATTGGTAGTTTGCTATATTTAACCGCTTCCCGACCGGACATTATGTTTTCCGTTGGTCTTTGTGCTCGATTTCAATCCCAGCCTATGCATTCTCATTTTCTTGCGGTTAAACGAATCCTTCGATATCTAGCCGGCACTACTTGTTTTGGTTTATGGTATCCAAAAGGACAATCATTGGATTTTAAAGCATATACTGATGCAGATTACGCCGGTTGTCGACTTGATCGCAAAAGTACTAGTGGTGGATGTTTCTTATTAGGTAGAGCCTTAGTATCTTGGTTTAGCAAGAAACAAAACACGGTTGCCCTATCTACCACCGAAGCTGAATATATGGCAGCTGGGTCTTGCTGTGCTCAGGTGCTTTATATGCAACAGGTTTTAAGCGATTATGGTTTTCATCTTTCATCTACACCTATTTTTTGTGACAACACAAGCGCCATAAACTTAGCACACAATCCTATTCTACACAGCCGGGCCAAACATATTGAAATCCGTCATCACTTCTTAAGGGATCACATCTCAAAGAATCATGTTTCCCTTCATCATGTTGATACAGAAAATCAATTAGCTGATATCTTTACAAAACCGCTTCCATTAGATCAATTCAACAACATTAGGAAGCAATTACTTATCACTCCGTTGGAGGATGTTTTCTTTGATATCTGCGGCTCTTAAAAACAACTACTTATGCTTTTATGATTTGTATCAATATTGATATGAGCGTTTCAATTGGTAATTTGCAATTTGTTGCCTCTTAGCTAGACACCTCATTGCTTTACATTTTGGCTATTCAATGGACATCTTTTTCGTTCATTTTTGATGGGATATCTAATGAAGGGGGAGTTTTTAAATAAAACGGTTATCTTTTTGAGATGACAAAGGGGGAGAGATATATACAACTATAATACTTATGACAAACTCAATCAATGAGTTTCATAAATATACTCTTGGCTTACATTGAAAGTTGCTATATTCCCAAATGAACTGGATTTCATGTTCCATAATTCACTGGGGATACTAAGCACACATTTTATAAATAAGAGGAAAAGTTCCAAACGGCAATCTAAAGGTATGGCATTTATATGTTTTATATTTCCTTTATTCATATTTTGGAAATGTTTGTCATCTTCAAAAAGGGGGAGATTGTTGGCTAAATGGACATCTATAAAATCCCTTTGTTTTGATTATGACAAACATTTCATTCTTATTTATCTAACGAGCTACTTGAGTGTGCAGGATTATGGTAGATGACGAAGCAACTAGGGAGATCATAAGTTTATAGTTTTATTTTCATGCAATGTAATCACTATTGTAAAAACTTGTACAATTATATAATGTACAAGTACCTAGATTGCATGTAAATCAAGCATTGGATCTTCCCTAGCTACACACCATAGTTAGACAAGTCATCCCTTCCAATAGGATCACATTATGCACACTCATGCACACACTTAGTATCTTAATTGATAGATTGAAACAGAGTCAATCTCGGTCGACACACTCCTCGACCGAGACACTCTCGGTCGACAACCTTATCGACCGAGATTGACCTAAAGTAGCCGTTAGACTTAGCAAATGAGTTAGTTGGCAGTTGGAAGTGAACGTTGCACTCAGAGAGCCTGTCGGTCGAGAAAAGCTCGACCGAGTAGGTGTCTCGGTCGACCATCTGTCGACCGAGACGGTCTCTGACAGAATCTGCAGAGTTAAAGCAATTAGCCGTTGTAAAAACGACCAATCTATTCCTAACGGCTAATTGAGCACTTGGAACCCCCTAGAAACTATCTAGAAGGTCCTTAAGCATACTTAGGCTATCCCTATAAATAGGACAAGCTATAGGACACTAGAATTCACCTTGCTACACTTGAGAATTCTTTCTAAGCACTCTTGAGCAATCTTTTACAAGCAATTGAGCACTGTGATCACTTGGCCATATTCCATCTAGCTCAAGCTCGTCCTATAGGCTAGATTTTCCTAACCCTAGCATCCACAAGTCTATTACCTTGGCTAGGAAAATCCATACGCTTGATATAGGCAATTCAAGCCTTGAGCTTAAAAGGATAAGTTGTACTTTCCTATTTTCTTTCTTGTTCCTTGTAATATTTGTACTCTTCGTTGCTACTCCAGGGAGGAGGCTGCATATAGGAAGAGGGTGAAGCTCTTCGTGTGAAGAGGAGGACTTTGGACTACTTCAGAAGGCTATCTTGACGGGAAGCTACTTCGGGAGGGAGGCTACTTCAAGGGGGAGCTTGAAGTTACTCCAAGGAAGGCTGCTTCAAGGTTGGCAAGATTACTTCTAGGTGAAGGCTGTCCAAAGGGTGTTTAGAGAGTGTTGTAATTTTATGTAACATCCTTAAAAGGTAATAAAATTCAATACTTTCAAAATCCCGGTTGGGTAAGCAACCGGGTAGTGGACTGACTCCTTAGTATTTGCTAAGGTGGAACCACTCTAAACACCTGTGTCTCTCTTCTTATCTTTTACTTTGGTTGTTTGAGTTTAAATTGTTTTAAATTATCATAAAACTCTATTCACCCCCCCTCTAGAGGTTTTCACCAATATGCAATTTACCTTCTCTAGAGTTTTCTTTCTTATATTTGGCATCACCTAGTATGTGTATGAAGTCTTGGGCACCTTGTTTGGATGATAGTTGAGGAGTGACATCTCTATATGGTTTTTATGCCTTATATGTCACATGTGCTATCATGTCCTTTAGTGTATCCGATAGAGCTTGGAGTTTGTATCGGTTTAGGGGGTGTGTCGCCCATGGAAGATGGTCAGCTGCACGATACACATCCTAGAGTGTATCACCAGGCCATGCATGTGAAGCTTGGGTGGCAACAAGTGGCGTTAAGAGCATGAGCAAGTGGCATCTAGGTTTATGTGGTTATGACACCTTTCCTTTGCTACCTCTCTCTTCCTTGGTGTATATAACCCCTTTCCTCTCCACCCAAGTAACCCCTTTCGTCCACCTTCTTTCCCCTTCCTGTATGGGATGAGCTTGGGAGCTTGGGAGCTTAAGGAAACCCCCATGGAGCTTGGAGGTCGAGTTCCTTGCTTATGGAGATTTCTTGCCCAAGATCTGACCTTGGTGAGTCATGCTTCTTTACTAGCTTTTCCTTGTGCTTTCTTCTTCACATCCTTCCTCCCCTCTTGGCCATGGATGGACCCTTGATGAGAGTAGTCAAGGCCTTGGTTCTCTCCCTCTTTACTTCTTCTTGAGCTAAGCATAACCATGGCTTCTTCGTCGTCTTCTTCTTCATCTTTTGTTTCTTGAGGTGATGATGATGGTGCCGAAGGCATGTTTGGAGCTTTGGACGGATGATGTTCATGGAGAGGAACGTGGATTTGGTGCTTGGATCAGGAATCTTGATGTCTTTCATGTAGATCCTCTTAAGGTGGGTTACATAACTCTTAGCCATCTCTATTATGTTCACTCTCCATATGTGCATACATTGATTCTTGTCTTTAAATCGATACCTTTCTCCATGATAGTTGTGTACGTGGAACTTGAGATCTATTCTAATGGAAATGGTCACGTTTTAGTATTGTCTTTATCTTGTTTTCCTTGTGCAAGATGGTAACGAGTGTCTTGAGGTTGAAGATGACAAACTCAAAATGGGGCTTTGCCCGATACAGAACTTTGCCCGATATAGTACCTTACTCGATAGGTTATGCCTTGGTTGATGGATTGTGAGCAATACCCCTCTCTCACTTTGTTGTTGAGAGGTGAGCATAGGATCCCTTGATCCAAGAGGTACGATAGTGAGTCCTTGGGAAATATCCCTCTCTCACTTGGTTGTTGAGAGGTGAGCCTATGCTCTATATGATGGTTGGGCGATATGATAGTTGGTCGATATGAAGCCATAATCTTAGCTTGGACAATATAGTGTCTTGGCCGATATGGAGCTCTAACCCTAGATTGGGTGATAGGGTTGCCTTGGCCGATATGGATGCCTTAACCCTAGTTGCCCGACATGTTGTCTTGGGCAATAGGATGCTTTAGCCGATAGGATAACCCTAACCCTAGTTGCCCGACATGGAATCTTAGGCAACATGGAGTCTTGAACGATAGGGTTTCCGTAACCCTAGTTGACCTATAGGGGTGCTCTTGTTGTGATGATCTCTTGGGTGTTATGGTGTGTTGCCCAAGATAGTGCTCCAAGGATGACCAAGATGTGAGGATGGGCGTTATGGATGGTCACTTGATATGCTGCCCGATATCATCAACCCTAACCCGATATAAGTGTGTAGGTATCTGATGACTTGGGAGACACTAAGGATGAATGCTTGGCCAATAACCTATAGGGGGGTATGATACCTTGTTCGATATGCCTTTGCGCGATACATGTCTTCTCTTAGTTGATTACCTGACATGAGTGTATGCTACACTTGATAGCTTGGATGGTTCTAAGGTTGAGTGCTTGGCCGATGTGGGTCTGAGCATGGGTGGTAGGCATGGGGTGATGCAAGTTGAGAGTTTAGATGATATGGTGTCATGAGTAACACAAGGACTAGTCAGGCTTGGGTGAACCAAGCTTGGAAGTGAAGGGGATTCTAAGTTTTTAGTGGTTCTATTCTGAGTATATGCTTGGTGATGCTATGATCACAAATAGTTCCTCAACTCATTCCTCTCTACTCTCGTAGAAGAAGAAGAGTTGCCAAGAAAAGCGCCTCCTTACATTCCTACTTGTCTTCTCAAACTAAGCAAGAAAGCAGAAAATATGCATATAAGGTGGCCAACAATACACGCAAGGAAAGAGTAAACTGGCACTCTCAAGGTAAAGAAACAAGAATGAAATGCATTTAGTACGAAAACACTTGTTCATTACATGCTATGGCATGGGAGTTACTCTCCCATGCCCAAGAAAAAGTAGTCTACTCATCCATAACAATGTACAACAGATCT
Source organism: Alisma plantago-aquatica (assembly GCA_963693085.1). NCBI lineage: Eukaryota > Viridiplantae > Streptophyta > Magnoliopsida > Alismatales > Alismataceae > Alisma > Alisma plantago-aquatica. The sequence continues at coordinate 104,470,515 of OY856415.1, read as the reverse complement.
GCTACAGAATTTTTGGTGCTATACATGGTTTAGAGAAGAAAAGACAAGGAGAACTGAAGATGTAACCACAAGAAACAAGAATTCTGGCTTTAGGACGAAATTCCCCTCCTTTAGCTGCTCCAAGTCGGGCTAACTCTTCTCCCAAGAAGTTTCTCGGAGTTGGGGACGCTTGGCTACACCTTGAAGAAGACAATGGAGAAGTGGAGAGGAAGAAGTAGTCTCTTTATGCAAGAAACCAGTTTAGATTCCTCTAAAATTGCCTTCCTCTACTCTCTTCTGGCTTTGGGACAAGAGAAACTCTCCAAATGATCGAACGTAACTGTCCCTTGGCTTCCCTCTTTGTTTTAAAATCGTATTCTGAATTTTCGAATTTCTGAAACTGCCAGGTGCACACCGTGCATTTTGGGTGCACGCCGTGCACGTGCAGTGCAGTTGACATCGGGTTGATCCGTGCATGGCGTGCGCGGCGGAATTGCACACCGTGCGACTTTTCAGAACTTTCTTCAGTAGTTTGCGTTCCAGGTGCACGTCGTGCATGTTGAAAATGCACGCCGTGTCTTTGTCTTCTGTACATTTTTGGAATCTCGCACGCCGTGTGTTTTCTGCGTGCACGCCGTGCGTTTTCTGTGTGCACGCCGTGCATTCTCTTGGCTGAACAGATCGGATTTTCTCTGGAAAGTTGCACGCCGTGCATTCTGATTTGCACGCCGTGCACTTTACTGCTTCAGCGAACCAGTCTTTTTTTTTCTGGGATGGTGCACGTCGTGCGTCTGAATCTGCACGCCGTGCATTCTTCTGTTTCTGTAGAAATAACATCCGAATTTAGTCCTTTTGTGGCAAATTTGCAATACAAGTTATGGGACAAATAGAACAACAAAAAGATGGAAAAAATAATATGAAAGAGACTGACTTATACTAGAAAGAACCAAATTTGTGTGTGATAACATGTGAAAAGATGATATACAAATCACACAACAAATCCCCCTAAGCTTAAACCATTGCTTGTCCTCAAGCAAAAAGAGCATAGAAATATAAATGAAGAATTGTCAAGAACATGAATAGATCAAATGAAAGGAAAGATGTGTATAAAACCAAACCAACCATGATCAACATGTTTATGCTCATAGCCATAAATTCAACTCAAACACCCAAGAAAGAGATTTTTAGTTCAGCAGGGGTGGCATCAATTTAATGAATCAATCAATTAAACAACACTAGGTAGAATTTGGATGACTAAACCAAACAATCAATGGATGTGCAACTCAAATTCTCAACTATTAAGGATTACAAAAGATGAAATCTTAGTTAAAAATTGACAATTTTTGCTGTACTCTCCTTTTCCCAGAAATGATATGACAAAGGATTATGGGTTCCGACACTTGGCTGCTAATGTAGGCTTATGCACACATGGAATGTCGGTTGGGGTATTTTACCCTCTTTTAAGACATACCACCTAACCATCGTGGCCAGATCGGACTTACACTAGGCTAGCATGATATGTGGGCTGATTAGCCATCTTTAATGGGTATAAGAGTTATTTAAATTTTTCCAAAACATGGGAGAGTCAACTAAATTGCAACATTAGCTAGATTTCATTCATTTGTTCTAAATTTTTTTCATTGAAAGAGTATTTGCAAAAGCACTAAGAGCTTGGCAAGGTCATCCCGTATTCTAAATGATGTTGTAAAGTTGATTTACTCACAAAAATTGAAACCATTACATGTTTTAAGCAATCAAGGATGTGAAAGATGAATGTTCAGGCTAGAAGCATAAACCAAAGTTAAGTACATGTTGATGGTCAAAAGGTTTCATTTGATAAATGCATGCCTTTTACAACTTCTTCAAATGATATTTCTCATCAAAAGAGGACAAACAGTTAAGCATAGGAGTTCTATCCACATATAAAAGATAAAACTCATATCATACTAGACTTGCCATCTGAAAAGAAGAACTGAAAACAACAACTGAAAAGTGAAAACAACACAAAAGCAAATGACAAGAAGCAAATAACATGAAAAGCAAAAACTAAAAGAAACTAGGATACCGATACCATCCGGTTGCTCCCCCCTAAGCTTGAAATCAGCAGTGTCCTCACTGCTTTAATCGAACTTATGGAGTTGACAACTGGATACCTGTCACAAATAGATCAGAAAAAGGATCTTCCGCCTCCCTGCTCAGGGAAGAACTGACTAATGATGTCAGGGATATCCATCGGCATCGCGGATGATTCTGGCTGCTGCTAGGGTTGGAGTGCACGGCTCTAGGGTAAGAGTGATTAGGTCGTGCACTCCGACCCTTTTTGTCTAGACTTCACTAAAAAGTGCACGGCGTGCGTTTTGAATGCACGACGTGTGCTTTTGTAAAGTCCGGTTTCAAACTTCTCCATTGCGTCCAGGTACACGGCGCGCGCTTGGACAATGCACGCTGTGCACATTTCCAGAATGTTGCCTAAATTTTTATTTCCCAGGTGCACGACGTGCATGTTGAAAATGCACGGCGTGTTAGATTCTAGAAAGTTTCCAGACCATCAAATCTCTAGTTGCACGGCGTGCATTTTTGAGGTGCACAGCGTGCATGTTTCCAGAAACATTTCTGCAGATCCCGCACACCGGTGCACGGTGTGCAAATTGAAAATGCACGCCGTGTCAGTTTCCAGAACAATTTCTACTGTATTTTGTATTGAAGTGCACGCCGTGTCTTCAAAAGACACGCCGTGTCTTCAAAAGACACACCGTGCACTTTGCAATTTCTGCAGAAAATTGCAGTCAGTCAGCAGTAAACTATGACGGATTGAGTAGAAATCAAGTCTAAATTATTACATTCATCCATGACATGCTTATTAATGAAATTAAAGAGTGTTTTTTATTTGAAAAACTTAAAAGAAATCTATCCTAATGTGGGGTCAACTCCCACGAGGTCCTCCATTTAGAGTCCGGAGTAAGACTTCTTCTAAGACTCCAGGCATCTTGGAGGGAGCAAGAAGCTCCTTTTTCTACTTCTTCTCCGCTTGAATAGCATTTGCAACATTGTCCATTGACTTTGAAAGTTCCATCTTTGCCTTGGAGTTCTACAGCTCCATATGGAAAAATCTTGAGTACTAGGAACGGGCCGGACCACTTGGATTTCAATTTTCCTGGAAAAAGCTTCAATCTGGAGTTGAATAACAATACTTTATCTCCTTCTTGGAAGTCCTTCCTGCGAATTCTTTTATCATGCCAAGCTTTTGTTCTTTCTTTATACAACTTTGCATTTTCATATGCATCAAGACAAAGTTCTTCAAGCTCCTGCAGCTGCAACAGATGCTTTTCTCCTGCTCTCTTCATGTCGAAGTTCAAGAACTTAATTGCCCATAAAGCGCGATGCTCCAATTCGAGCGGAAAGTGACATGCTTTGCCATAGATCATCTTGAAAGGAGTAGTCCCAATGGTGGTTTTGTATGTTGTGCGATAAGCCCATAATGCATCATCTATCTTTAGTGCCCAATCTTTCCTTGAACTAGAGACAGTCTTTTCAAGAATAGTCTTCAGTTGCCTATTTGAAATCTCTACTTGCCCGGATGTTTGGGGATGATAGGGCGTAGAGATTTTGTGAGTTACACCATACTTGGAGAGAAGATTGTTGAATTGTTTTTCAGCAAAGTGTGTGCCTCCATCAGAAATAACGGCACGTGGAACTCCAAACCGAGGGAATATAATCTTTTGAAAAAGCTTAATTACAGATTTGGCATCCGGTGCTTGGGTTGGAATGGCTTCAACCCATTTAGAAACATATTCACAAGCAACAAGAATATATTTATATTTGTACGAAGATGGGAATGGTCCCATATAGTCCACTCCCCATACATCGAACACCTCAACTTCTAGAATAGAGTTGAGTGGCATGTCATCTCGGCGGGATATGCCTCCTGCTCTTTGGCACCTATCACAAGATTTGATGAATAGATTGACGTCTTTAAATAATGTGGGCCAATAGAAACTAGCTTGAAGTATTTTTGTAGCGGTCTTTTCTCCTCCAAAATGACCTCCATAAGGAGAGGCATGGCAATCAGCAATGATACTTGGGATTTCCTCTTCAACAACACATCTCCGGATTAGACCATCGCTTCCATGCTTGAATAGCAACGGGTCATCCCAGTAATAGAATTTTACATCATGAAAGAATTTCTTCTTTTGTTGATATGTCAAACCCGGAGGTAGTTGTCCAGTATCAAGAAAATTAGCAATATCTGCAAACCATGGTGCTTGGATGGACGACAATGCGTAGAGTTTTTAAATAGGCAAATGATCTTCAATTGGCAATAGATCTCCAGCTTCTGTGGTCAATCTAGAGAGGTGATCAACAACACTATTCTCGGTACCCTTTTTGTCTCAGATTTCAAGATCAAATTCTTGCAGGAGAAGTATCCAGCGAATGAGGCGTGGTTTGGCATCTTTTTTATTCAGCAAATACTTAATGGCAGCATGATCAGTGTATACAATCACTTTTGATCCTACTAAGTACTGTCAAAACTTGTCAAATGCATATACAATTGCAAGCATTTCTTTCTCCGTGGTTGTATAATTGATTTGTGCTTCATCGAGAGTTTTGCTGGCATAATAGATGGCATGGATTTTCTTGTCTCTCTGTTGTCCCAAAACAGCTCCTACTGCATAATCACTTGCATCGCACATGAGTTCAAAGGGAGAATCCCAATCTGGAGGTTGGATAATTGGGGCTGAAATGAGAGCCTCTTTCAGTTTGGAAAAGGCTGCTTGGCAATCGTCATCGAATACAAATTATGTGTCTTTTGCAAGAAGGGAACATAGCGGCTTTGCAATTTTGGAAAAATCTTTAATGAATCTTCTGTAAAAACATGCATGTCCTAAAAAGCTGTGAATGTCTTTTACTGAAGATGGAGTAGACATCTTCTCAATTGCTTCGACCTTTTGCCCTGTCCACTTCAATACCCTTGTTAGATACCACATGTCCTAGCACTACACCGGATTGTACCATAAAATGGCACTTCTCCCAGTTTAGCACTAGGTTAACCTTTTTACAGCGGGCTAAGACAAGAGACAGATTTAATAAGCATTGATCAAAAGAATCGCCGTACACGTTGAAATTGTCCATAAAAATCTCCATTATATTTTCTAATAAAATCAGAGAATATGGCCATCATGCACCGCTGAAAAGTAGCGGGAGCATTACAAAGACCAAACGGCATACGGCGATAAGCATATGTTCCATAAGTACATGTGAAGGTGGTCTTTTCTTGGTCGGGGGGATAGATGGGAATCTGAAAAAAACCTGAATACCCGTCCAAGTAACAGAAATACGAATGTTTGGCAAGACGTTCAAGCATCAAATCAATAAAAGGCAAAGGGAAATGATCTTTGCGGGTTTCTTTATTCAAACGCCTATAGTCAATACACATACGCCAACTGGTAACCATGTGTGTTTGTATTAAATCATCATTATCTCCTTTAATGACAGTTGCACCCCCCTTCTTAGGTACCACATGAATGGCACTAACCCAAGGGCTGTCACTTATTGGATATATGATTCCAGCATCAATTAACTTGAAAATTTCTTTCTTTACCACCTCAAGCATATTTTGATTTAGACGTCTAGGTGGTTCAACAGTTGGTTTAGCATCATCTTCCATATTTATTCTGTGCATACAAATTGAAGGATGAATGCCTTTTAAATCCTCTATGGAGTAACCAATGACATCTTTGTACAAACGCAATTCGGCAAGCAGTTTATTTTCTTGATCATTGGTTAATTCACTATTTATTATGACAGGAGATGTAGAATTTGGGTCAAGAAATGCATACCTTAGCCCAGGTGGAAGGGCTTTTAATTCTACCTTTTTGCATGTCGTACTTTCATCAATTTTATCTTCAACAAGTGGAACATCTTCATCGATAACTGTTGCTTTAGAAATAGAGAGTGCTCCAGAAATTTCAGATTTATTGAATTCAGTTGCATCAACATCATCTTCACTATCATTCTCAATAGGATCAACAATATCAAGCAAGCATATTTCTTCAACACGTGCGGGTGCTTTCATAGCTTCATAAATAGAAAATTCCATAGCCTCTCCCCCAACACGTAAAGTGAGCTTCCCTTCCCGAACATCAACAAGACAGCTGGCAGTTCTCAAGAATGGCCTCCCAAAAAGAACAGGGTTGGAAGGAACTTCCGCCATGTCAAGAACAATAAAATCACAAGGTATGTAGAATTTCCCAATTTGTACAAGTACATCTTCCAGCATACCTTTTGGATATTTAATAGAGTGATCAGCTAATTCAATAGCCATCCTTGTGGGCTTCAAATCCCCAAGATCTAATTCTTGACATAAGGTAAATGGAATGAGGCTGATACTCACACTGAGATCTACTAAACCTTTGTCAAAAGTGGTGTCATTAATCTTGCAAGGTAGTGTGAATGCTCCCAAATCATCAAGCTTTTGAGGGAGACGATTTTGAATAATAGAAATTACTCATTTAGAAAGCATTACATTTTCTACTTGATCAACCTTTCTTCTTTTAGTCAGAATGTTTTTTAAGAATGTTGCATAAGAAGGCATTTCGGCAATAACTTCAGCAAAAGGAAGGTTTACATGCAATTTGTTGATTATGTCTACAAATTTCCTGAATTTCTGGTCTTCCTTCTTATTGGCTAATCTTTGAGGAAAAGGTGCATTGGCTTTGAACGAAGGTGGTATTTCAACTTTACCTTTCTCCTTGCTGCGACTTGGAGTGTTGGCCTCTTCTTCAATAGTTTGCTTCATGTTCTTCTCCTCAGATGGAGAAGGTCTTTCAATCTCAGCTCCGCTTCTTAAGATAATTGCATGGGCTTGCTGCCTTGGATTTACTTCCGGCTGGCTTGGAAGAGAACCGGATTGTGGAGTCCTTTGTTGATTTAAAGCTTGTTGTGCTATTTGATTTTCCAACATCTTGGTGTGAGTGGAAATTCCATCCACTTTTGCAGAAAGTTGCGCAATAGCATCTTTTAAAAGCTTGTCATTTCCTCGGAGTTCCTCATTCTGTTGCATCTGTGTTGATATGAATTTCTCCATCATAGCTTCCAAAGAAGAACCTTGGGGTTGTTGTGGCTGTTGAAAACCCCTGTTATTGAAACTCGGTGGATTTCCTTGACGGTTTATGTGTTGCTGTTGTTGCTGCCCTTGCTGGAAATTTTGAGTGTTGCTTGCATTCCAGTAAGAGAAATTAGGATAATCTCTCCATCCGAGATTATATTGGTTGGAATAAGGGTTGTATTGTTTGTTTCCTTGCATCCCAACTACATTAACCTGTTCAAAATTTCCTTCCATAGCATTAGGGGCAAAACAAGAAGAAGTATGTCCTATATTACCACAAGCTTCACACGTTGCTTCAGTAGATTGAATTGGCAGAGTGGTCATCTTCTCAAATTTCTGTGTGAGCACATCTAGCTTTGCAGCAATTAGATCAACGACATCAATAGTATGCTTTCCTCCTTGCTTTCCGGCTGAAGAGCTTGTTGTAGAGGTGGATTTAGCTCCTCTATCTCCTCCCCATTGGCAGTGATTTAGTGATATATCTTCAATGATATCATAGACCACTCTATAGGACTTGGTCATTAGTGCACCGCCAGCTGCGGCATCTAAAGTCAACCGAGTATTGTAAAACATTCCATTGTAGAAAGTTTGCAGCAAGAGCCAGTTTGTCAAACCATGGTGCGGGCAAAGGCGTTGAAGATCCTTGAACTGTTCCCATGTATCATATAAGGCTTCTCCTTCACTTTGGGAGAAATTTGTAAGTTGGTTCCTCAACTGAGCTGTCTTGCTTGGCGGAAAGTACTTTGCTAGGAAAGCATTTAGGAGTTGGTCCCAACTCCTAATAGACTTCTTAGGAAGAGACAAAAGCCATGCCTTTGCTCTATCTCTTAGAGTGAAGGGAAATAACATCAGTCTAATTCCATCAGCAGACACTCCATTAATCTTAAAAGTATTCAGATATTCCAGAAATTCTGCAATATGAAGACTTGGGTCTTCATTGGCTGTACCCCCAAAACGATTTTGCTGAATCATTTGCATCATAGAAGGGGCAATTGAAAAGTTATTTTCTTCCACAGCAGGTAGGTCAATGGCTCCACAAATATTTGTGGCAACCGACATAGGGAAATCTTTTAGAGGGCGATTGTCCTCCATGGTTGAATTGCTTGGAGTAGCTACTGTAGAAGATGAAGAAGACAGTGGTGGTGATGATGGCGGTGGTGACGGTGAAGTACCTCCAAATAGTGGTTGTTCCACTCTTCTTGTTCTCCTCAAACTTGAAAGAGTTCTCTCTATTTCAAGGTCTAGCAAAGCGGATGTTTGGAGACCTCGTTGTGAACGATGCATACAACCTGAAAATAACAAGAGAAATTAAGAACACACTAAGAGGTATATGGAAATTTGAAAATGATGAATGATGGTTTAGTCTCGAATACTAAATAGTACTTATTACTCCAATTAAATTACCGTAGCTCCCCGACAACGACGCCAAAAACTTGTTGGTTGTTTACACAAACGAGTTTCAATCCAAGTAATGGATAGTTTACTCAACTTAACCAAACTCCGCAAGTATACAGAGGTAGTATAGTCAAGGTCGAACACAAGGAGCTGAGCTAATTTAATTGAACGCAACATTACTAAAGTTCAACAATCTAGACCGATTTTTAAGAGTAGAAAAGATTTGTTCTAAAAGCATACAAATTAGATTTTAACTACATAAATATCAGATTTTAATTAACAAGCAAGGATTACAAGGAAAGTTCGATTTCAGAAAGTTAATGAATCTTGGACATTAGGATTTCACTCACATACCATAGCAATCAAGATAACAAGATAATTTAAACATACATGAGTTCACGTTTCAAGGAAAAGTTGTGTTACATTTCACCTCCCGGTGTAAATGTAATGATCACAACTTAAAACAACACTCTCGTGCATGAATTTCATTTATGATCACAAACAGTTCCTCAACTCATTCCTCTCTACTCTCGTAGAAGAAGAAGAGTTGCCAAGAAAACACCTCCTTACATTCCTACTTGTCTTCTCAAACTAAGTAAGAAAGCAGAAAATATGCATATAAGGTGGCCAACAATACACGCAAGGAAAGAGTAAACTGGCACTCTCAAGGTAAATAAACAAGAATCAAATGCATTTAGTACGAAAACACTTGTTCATTACATGCTATGGCATGGGAGTTACTCTCCCATGCCCAAGAAAAAGTAGTCTACTCGTCCATAACAATGTACAGCAGATCTGCTACAGAATTTTCGGTGTGATACATGGTTTAGAGAAGAAAAGATAAGGAGAACTGAAGATGTAACCACAAGAAGCAAGAATTCTGGCTTTAGGATGAAATTACCCTCATTTAGCTGCTCCAAGTCGGGCTAACTCCACTCCCAAGAAGTTGCATGGAGTTGGGGACGCTTGGCTGCACCTTAAAGAAGACAATGGAGAAGTGGAGAGGAAGAAGTAGTCTCTTTATGCAAGAAACCACCTTAGATTCCTCCAAAATCGCCTTCCTCTGCTCTCCTCTGGCTTTGGGACAAGAGAAACTCTCCAAATGATCGAACGTAACTGTCCCTTGGCTTCCCTCTTTGTTTTAAAATCGTATTTTGAATTTTCAAATTTCTGAAACTGCCAGGTGCTCGCCGTGAATTTTGGGTGCACGTCGTGCACCTGCAGTGCAGTTGACATCGGGATGATCCGTGCACGGCGTGCGTGGCGGAATTGCACGTCGTGCGACTTTCCAGAACTTTCTTCAGCAGTTTGTGTTCCAGGTGCACGTCGTGCATGTTGAAAATGCACACCGTGTCTTTGTCTTCTGTACATTTCTGGAATCTCACACGTCGTGCGTTTTCTGCGTGCACGCCGTGCATTCTCTTTGCTGAACAGATCGAATTTTCTCTGAAAAGTTGCACGCCGTGCATTCTGATTTGCACGCCGTGCACTTTACTGCTTCAGCGAACCAGTCTTTTTTTTCTGGGATGGTGCACGTCGTGCGTCTGAATCTGCACGTCGTGCATTCTTCTGTTTCTGTAGAAATAACATCCGAATTTAGTCCTTTTTGTGGCAAATTTGCAATACAAGTTATGGGACAAATAGAACAACAAAAAGATGGCAAAACTAATATGAAAGAGGCTAAATTATACTAGAAAGAACCAAATTTGTGGGTGATAACATGTGAAAAGATGATATACAAATCACACAATAGTTAGGCAACCCTACAATTGTGTCGGCCAAGGGCCTCATAGTACCAAAACCACCAAGGTGCTCTCTAGGTCATCCCTACCATGATTGACTTCCTTCTTGCCCCATCTATGTTCACCTCTATTAACAAGATATAGGTGTAACAACCTCTGCCCGAAATTCATGCACGAGAGTGTTGTTTTAAGTTGTGATCGTTACATTTACACCGGGAGGTGAAATGTAACACAAGTTTTCCTTGAAACGTGATCTTATGTATGTTTAAATTATCTTGTTCTCTTGATTGCTATGGTATGTGAGTGAAATCCTAATGTCCAAGATTCATTAACTTTCTGAAATCGAACTTTCCTTGTAATCCTTGCTTGTTAATTAAAATCTGATATTTCTGTAGTTAAAATCTAATTTTTATGCTTTTAGAACAAATCTTTTATACTCTTAAAAATCGGTCTAGATTGTTGAACTTTAGTACTGTTGCGTTCAATTAAATTAGCTCAGCTCCTTGTGTTCGACCTTGACTATACTACCTCTGTGTACTTGCGGAGTTTGGTTAAGTTGAGTAAACTATCCATTACTTGGATTGAAACTCGTTTGTGTAAACAACCAACACTAACCCAAGAGGAAGTGAGATGTGTTGGTTGAACATGGAATCGACATGCTTAGATCCATGAGTTGTTTGATATTTTAATGACGGCCTAAGGTATGTCTGGGTGATATGGCCTTTGGAGGTGTTCTTGCATGATATGCTTGGAGGCATGGTGTTTAGGGTTGTTGGTTCTCGATATCCCTTTTAATGAAGGATTATGCTCTACCCGATATCCTTGGGTGAGTTTTGGTACCCTACCCAACACCCTTTAGTGAGGGTTCTTTGGTCATTGTCAGGTTTTGGTGAAGGTAGGCGATACCTCTAGTGAAGGGTTGTGCCCTAACCCGGTAAATCTAAAAGTTATCTTGAGCCTTATATGATAGTATGTTATCTTGCTACCTTGAGCCCATATCTTTGATCATTATGATAAGACATGACAATTAGGTTGTGAACATTAGTATGGGGGTTACCTATGGCTGATGATAGGTGAACCTTTGATAATGCTTGATGGTCGATCATGGTTGTATGATCTCTAAAGATGAATCCTTACGGATGGCGTGCATGGTGACATGAGATGTAGGGTATGGTGGGATACCCATGGTATGGTAATAGTAATGCGTATTGTTTAATATACCATCTAAGACTTTATGATTCATGAGTTCATAATAAAGGATGTTGTTCCAATCCTATAAACCTTAATCTTAATGACGTGTTAATCATGATATGCTCTTTAAAGATTTGTTTTTGGTGATCAAGTTATCTCTTTTGCCATACATCCTAACCATGTAGGTATTTTCATTTAATCTCATAGCCAGGTAAGAGCTATGATGGTTATATGACTATGTGCTTTATGTAGCACTTGGTATATGTGCAATATCCGAGTAATGATGATGTGCCTTGTTGATGAGATAACTAGTACCACCATATGATGAGAAAGGTCTAGTGACCTGATAAAGGCTGAAGTACCTATTTGAGGTTTTATCCTCTAGTTGTGATATAAGGGATTGCTATCCCATGATGATGTATGATGATGAAGCCTTGAGAGGCAGTAGCATTATGTGATGAATTGAGGGATTGATATCCCATGGCAATATGATGATTGTTGAGGGAATTGAGAATAACAGTAACAATGTGACACAAGATAATGGAATTTAATGTTGTTTATGTTTTATATATGGTTGTTTAATACAACTTGGTTGCTCCAAAAATCCACTTAAAATGCATTAACTAAATACAGATGAACTTTCATGTAGTTTGCCCTAGCCATAGATCCATCATCGTCAGTAGTTGGTGATGGTGAAATGGGTTCTCCTACGGGTTAACCCCGAGCGCATATTGTTGAATATGCAGGGTTTCTCTTAGCCAAAAATATGAGGATTAGAGTGCAACTTCGGTTGTAGACTCAAGATGTGTATAAGAGCATGGTGAACAGGCCCATGGCTCTGTGTGATAGAGCATGAATGTGTTCATGGCTCAGGGAGCACGATGATCTGACCCATGGCTCAGATATACTAGCGCTGAGACCTGTATCAAGGTGGGCTAGAGAAAGGGTAGCCTGCGGGAGCTGACCCTGTGGCTAAGGCCACTTAAGCAAGAGACTGTGGTCCTTCTTTGGATATCGTGTACTAACCATGAGGAGGTGAGGTCATGGAGTCCGGCTCTTCCATTGACCTTGTATGGCACCAGCTTTGGGTTTTGCAACTAAAGGTTGGATTTGAGCGGTACGGCTCACTTCCTTAGGGCATAATAATTCATAATCAATCCATATAGTATCTTCGCTATGGGTAAATATAAAACATTGGTTGAAGCCTTAGATGATGTAAGCTTTCTCATATGTTCTCTATATAAATGTTATTCATATTCCTTCTTGTATATTCGGTCAGTTATCACATGTTCTTTAATTTGATCTATCTGCTCAGTTACCTGTGATAATAATAAAGTTGGTAGAGGGTTATGTTTCTCACTAGAACTATGTGTCTCACCCCGCTGGTTAATAACCTTTTTAGGTGGGTGTTCCTGGCGAGATAAAGATCATGTGGTTGAGATGATATGCAGAGGTATCGTACCTGGTGGAATAGATATTGTCTATTAGTAGAGTCCTATGTGTCATCCATGTACACTCAGGTCTTCAGGAAAGTTTTTGATGTTTCTTATATATAATGATCGATGTATGGTTTTTGGCTTATGTACCTCGATGTAAATCAACATGTGGAACAATTATTTCATGTAATGAGATGATGGGAAATTATGTTGTAGCACCTTGAAAATATGTTATGAAAAGAAAGTGTTGGATCAGATGTAATATGTCTCATCTTATGGTGCTTGTTGTAAATCAGTTTTAATTTCCCGTGATTTTTGGTAATCTGCTAGTTAGTATGTAATCGTATTTTGTTGAAGTTGGGATGTTTCAGTTGTGTCTTCAACTCACCACGGGCATGGTGAGCACCACGTGCGAGGTGGCCTTCCAAGGCCACGGTCGTGCTGATGGCCACAACCATGGTCATTCACGTGTAAATTGGACCCATACCCTATTGATTTTTGGGATCTTCATGCATAAATTGCCATGGTCATGTTGATGACCATAGGCGAGGTGAGAGTTGCTGTTCACGGCCATTCTGGGGGCCACGACTGTGGGGCCTTCAGTGACCACGGCCGTTGTCATGGTCGCGGTTGTGGTCATTCATGTGTAAATTGAGAAACTTCCCTATGACTTTTGGAGCATAATTCCCATGACCATGGTGATGTACCATGGCCGTTTTGGGGCTTCTTGGTGCTGATCTCCACTTCATCTTCTTCATCTAGCCTCCTTTTTCTTTGAATTGCTCTTGTGCATCCAAGGGGAGCTCGGGGAAAAGATAGGTCCACTCTTGGGTTGTAAGAACCCAATGCCGTTCTTCATCTCTCTCCCATGCATCAATGCATGCATAGTGCCCTGAAATACACATAAAAGGAGGCATAAGTGCATTTTCCATAAAAGATCATATTGGAGGGAATAACTTGTAATCTAAATTGTTTAGATGTGATTATCATGCAAAAACACATAGGATGAAGCTCGAAAATAGGGATGCATTAGAGTCTCTAACAATGAAGATGTTATGATGAGAAGAATATCTATCAACATTTCTAGAGTGGTACTGATGGCCAAGAAAGGCCTAGTTGGTGGTCTGTCCAACCCCGCTAAACTAGATTGTATTTTTTGTAATTAGATCCCCATTTTATAGTTTTGGTTTTTTACTTGGGTATATTGTATAGACCGACCTTTTAGCAATATATTTACCTATTTCTAGAAGAACAAAAATGTAATCATCCATAGCAGTAATTATCATTACAAAATTGAACATGCATTTTCTTTCCTAACTTCTCGACCCTTATCCTTTCAATATTTGTGGTGTGCCCTCTATTTAGGGGTTTATTTTTATGGGAACCCTCTCTTTAGGGCTTGGTCCCTATAGTGGACTCTCAAAACCTTCCTTTTTGACCTTGGCTTTATGTCAGCCTTCCTTTCCGGGCTTGATCACCAGGCATTCCAATATTGACTTATTTCACCCCATGTTCTTTAACTCTCTAGAGATAACTATTTTGGGTTTGAGCAAGTTATGTTTATATAAAATGATACTCATAGGGGCCTTATAGATTATAGGAAATAAATAAACAATCAAGCCATTTAATTGCAATCCATTTGGGATATTTCAGTAAACATAAACTTCAACATGGCAAGTATTCCTCACAGATGACCAAACTTCCAAGAAATAAAGAGCATATGCAACCAATCAAACAATCACCCTATAATTAATATACAACATCGAAGAGCTACTATTCTGTTCAAAAATATTCATTAAGACTGACACTAATTTAGGGTTTTAGGGTTAGGGTTTCATTAGGGTTAGGCTCCCCAAACCCTTCTTATCATATTTTGAGGTTTTTCAACTTAGGAAACCCAAATTTTGGCAACATATGAACTCTTTAACTTAGATTAGATCCAAGATGCTCTTTTTATCAAACTTGATTAGACTTTATCTATTGAGATCATTTAACCAAGTTATGACCATCATTTCATAAAATTAGGGTTTCTATGCATTAAATCATGTTAAAGATTGCATCTTCAACTACTTATGGAATTTGAGTGGGAATTAGATATGGAACCAATTTTTTTGGATTCATTTTTTTGTATGATGAAACACACACACACACACACACACACACACACATATATATATATATTCTCTATATTTAAATCTACCAACTAATTACTAGGATTTTGTAAAATAAGACCTTTGGACCAATCAGAGCCTACCACATAGACGACTTGCTAGGAAAAGGAGTGCTTCATGGGGTTGTAGCCGAGACAATCGTCTCGTGCCCTTGTGGCTTAGCAAAAAAGAAAGGGTCCAAAGACTGAAAGGTCCTAACCTCTTAGTAGAAGAGTCAAGGATAGAGAAGGCCTTTCACCCTGGGTCGTCTTCCACCTTTGTGAAGTTCTTCTTCATGAGAATGTGAGTCAACCCAATGGTTGACTTTGGGCTTCAAGCCTCCCAAGCGTCAAGCGAAGTCGCCACCCTCCTCACCACACCTCACCAAACTCGGTGGTGGTGTTTAATTATTCGAAGGAGGTGTGATCGGGAAGGGTGGAGAGGAGATAGATTTCTAGGTTGCCTTGAGAAAAATGAGAGGGAAGTTTAGGGATGGAAATCAAATTGGGTGGAGGGCAGGGATCCTCGAGTGTAGTAGAGCCTTGCCAAAGGGGTTACAGTCTCACAGGGAAGTTTCTACCCCTTATATAGCCAAGGTCTCGAGAGGTGGCCACCGACTGAGTTGGCGATTTGGAAAAAGATATTATTGCTTCCCAAAGCTGGCAAAAACAAGTATAGTTGTGTTAGCAATCACCGCCCAATCTTGATGGAAGGGTTTTTAGGTATCCATATGAGTCGGATATGGAGGAAATTGAAAAGGAAAAGAAATTATGTTGTTAATCACTTTCCTTTTCCGTTTGGAGGTAGAAGATAGTCTTATGACCATTGATCAGAGGGAACCAAGGGTCGGGATGGTGTACAACATCACTGGGTTGGGTCCCTATATTCCTAATATTAATAATGCAACATTTGAATACATACTTCCTTTAATCCATCACTTTAGGGGAACTACATAAATACATATCTCTCTCCTCTTTTACCCAATTGATCTCAAATTTTAAAGGATGGCTTTTAAGAATTAAATCTCGATTTGGGTAAGGTTTGGTCTCAAAATATAAATACAAAAAGTATTTTTCTTTGCCTCTAAATATTTCCTTTATTTGAATTATTTAAGGCATCTAATAGCTCCCTTTCTTATCCAAACATGACAAGCAATCCTATTTTTAGTAATTTTCTCATTGAGTACAAGTTAGGATAAAATGTGCTTATTAGTTATCTACAAATCTTTTTTAGAAATTTTCAAACAATTCCTTATTTAATTACCTTTTTCCATTACTTTTATACGTTCCTTTATTGTTGAATTTTCCACTCTTTCTCTTTTCAATATTGTTAATGAATTATAGAAAATAGTAATACACGCTGAAATTCTTTTTCAGAGGGGACATTATATTCTCAAACCAAAACTTGTAAACAAGACCTGAAAATATCAATATTTCTAATATGTTCTTAACAATTTCAAAATATAGCATATCGAGATGACTATACCATAATAAAATAAAATTTAGCTATATTTTGATGTGAATATGTGTTGTTTTGATAAGCTATAGGTAATGTTGCAACAACTTTGATGTGATATATGTATTATTTTAGTATGATGTATGTGATGTTGCTCTTTTGTCAAATTTTCTTGTGTTTAGATGATATTAATATTTTACTATTGGTATTATTTTCTCTAATAAAATTTAAGAAAAAATATTATAATTATTTGATATTATATGATCATTGACATCTTTGGTAGTTTTTTTAGATAATGAAATAATTTACAGTTGTGTAAGTAATTCTATCTGAAAATATATATTTTGAAATCATTTTCAAATCCGGGTTCGGATATCATTCCGAGTGTAGATTTTTCAATCCAGGTCCTTTCTGAATTGAGATGTATGAGTAAAATCTAGGTTCAGGTTTGGGTTTGGATGTGATAGTCAAACAAATCGAAAAAGATTTGTTGACCTGGAACCGACTCAAACCCATTTTTTTGACACCCCTTAGTTATAACAGGGAAGTCAAGTTTTGATGATATAGTTAGAATGGGATGAGCCAAAGTGCAAAATACGAATCGGGTTTTAATTCCACTGCCCTAAATCCCAACACGTTACTTTTCACCAGCGTAAAATATTGTGTTTGAACCGTTGGTTTTACCGACAACCACTCACTCCATGAAAGATTGATCGAGGAGGTTATCGGTTGGCCACTTGAGAAAATTAGTTGAAGAAACAACTAAAATGATCAAATTTTAGTTAAGATATAATTGATTCCTTAAAGTACGATTTATTCACCAAATAGTACGCTATTTTGTAGGTATGTCTGACTGCCCCTTGATCCGTCCTGGATTATTTCGACCAGCACAAAGGAACCACTGCAGGTGACGGCCAATCGGGCTGAGGAATGAATGTTGAAAACCAAACAGTCTTAGGAATGAATGGACGTAGCTGAGACTCTACAAGGTACGTAGAAGAAGGTAAGCAAGCTTGATAAAAGCAACAAAAAAATCACATGCAAAAAGATTTGAGCAGCTAAAAGTGGGTTTTTCACTATTTCTCAACTCCCGCTACCTTTTTAAAATTATATTTAAAACGGAAGCATTCTTCTAACCAATAAGATTGTGTCTTGCCTCCTTCCATAAGTCATGGCGTTTATCTTTAGTATGGTGAAGTAAATTTATTCCATGGAGGATTGTAATAATGTGGAGATTCCAAGACAGAAACTAACTACATGCGTAAAACGTTTCCGTTCCAAATTTACTTGCTTAGAGGACTCCGCAGGACAACAATCCGTAGATCTACGAGCACAAAGCGGGGGATGTGAACGCTGTAGCTAAAACATGACGCAAGAGAAGCTTTCAATACATGGGGCCAAAATCATTTAGGGCACGTTTGGTTGGGCTGCAAAGCAGCTCATCCAGTTGCAAGTACCTCTGAATTCGAACAGTTTGCATTTGGTTGGATCTAGTTCCAACCCACACCTCGGAAACGAAGTACATCTGAGATTTCCGGCCTGTACAAAAATGGGAAAATGGACTGCAAGGTTTCTGGGCGCAGTTCCAATTCCGGAAGCTACGGTCTGCCTCTTTTACTCCCATCTCCTCTGAAAATCTCACTGGTTTAGGTAACCCAGGTGTCTGCTACAACAACGTTAACAGCAGCCGGTGTGTGCTACGCCTTCTATATCCACAAACAACAGCAACAAACCAAACAAAATACAAACGAACTCTGTTGGTTTAATCTACTTAGAACCAAACAAAATCAGATGGCTTCCAACTCATCCATTACACTTTCCTGTTTTCCAATTCGTAATGTTGGTTGGTTTTACACCCAACCAAATTAGCCCTTATTGAAGGAGAAATCAACGATTGGTGAAGGAAAATATACGTACAAGCTAGGGTAGTAGGCGTGCGGAGACTTGGCATATGTTGACTTGGGATCAAGCTGTACTTTTCACAAGGGGAAATAACATATTCCGAAATATAACAGCATGGTGTGATCATTGTAAAGCACGGTGTCTATACTTTCTGCTGCTTTCAAATAACAAAGAAAACTCCCTCCCAAGCAACACTTTTGCATCTTGCCCCCTCCCACTCCCATACGTCGTCGCTCTTTTAGGAATGACAAGGCTGACTGGCAATTCATATCTTCTGTAGTTTGTGAGTTAAATTTCACAATGCAACTGCTTTTTTGGGAAGTTACTTGAAGGGGGTTTCGAGGTAAAGTTTCATATTTCATCTTGCAGAGATACCAAGACACCAATAAGTGTAAAATATTTACTTCATTCGGAGGCATATAGTTTTAGCTAACAAAAAGATCCAGCAAAGTCTATAGCAATATGGAGCTCATAAAGCTTTATTACAGAAATAATAATTGGTTGGCAAAGAAAGATATATGGAGAAGCTAGCTTAGTAGGCGGTGCGAAGACTTAGGCATAGCTTACTTGGGTCAACCTGATGTTATCACTTAAGGGAAAAGCACTACCGTAACATTGTCTTTTATATATGGGCGTCCATTTTGTTTTGTTGATTCCGTGCACACTATAGTTGGTGTGTGATTAGATTACACCTTTGGCAAAACCTCCACCGTGGTTTGGGGTGCATCTACCCAAGCCTGATTAGCCACATCATGATCCAACCTATCTTGGACATTCATGTAGAATGATTTGCATTCAGTAGTCATTAACAAAGCATTGGGTCTCCTATATATTGGAGCCAGTGAATACAAGGTCTAAGAGAGAAAGGAGATTGTAATGGACCTAACCCCAACTAATAAATTATGCTAGCACACCCCCTCAAGCTGGAGAGGAAACATTTTGATGCCCCAGCTTGGCACCCATATACTAGAATAAGGCAGGAATAAGTGGTTTGGTAAGAATATTTGTAACTTGATCTCTTGTATGTACATGAGGAGTAATAAGAATCTTAATTTTAAACAGGTATATCACAAAGTGACAGTCTACTTCAATATGTTTTGTGAGTTCATGAAAGACCGGATTACTAGTTGTGTGTATATTTGCCTAGAATTCAAAAAATGGAGTGGTTAGAGTCTGAAAAGAGATCCCAAACTCATTTAAGATGGACCAGATCCAATATAGATCACTACACGTGTGGGACATAACCTGATATTCCACCTCAGTTCTAGAGCGAGCCACAAGAGCTTGTTTTTTTGTTCTCCGGATAACCGAGTGATTGTTTATCACGATGCAAAACCTAGAGGTGGATTGATGATCCTGGGAATCTCCTACCCAATCCACATCAACATACTCAGAAATAGAGATTTTCTTGGTGCTAGGACATTTTCATAGCAATGATCTCCATGGAGCACCTTTGAGATATCGAATGATGTGTTGAAGATTGCGCCAGTGAGCCTGGAGTGGTGCAGTCATATGTTGACTGACTATCCCAACATCATAGGTAATGTCAGGTTGAGTTATTGTCATGTAGATTAGCTTCCCAATGAGGGGATGTGGGAGACGGTGAAGAGGAGGTGATGGAGAGTTTGGGCAGTGGGTGGAGGTGTGGTGGTGGTAGCGGGCTATTATGGTGGTGGTAGGCGTCGATCGCCGAGTTGGGGAGAGGGAGGCAGTGGGGAAGAAAAAGAAGTTGGGGAATGGGTAGGGTTGGATCCCTTCTCTGGTATCATGTACAAGGATTTGCATTCATTAGCCATTAACATAGCACTAGTTCTCCTATCTATATGAGTCAGTGAATACAAGGGCTGACAGAGAAAGGAAATTGCAATGACCCTAAGCCCAACTATTTAATCATGCTAACAAGTCCCTCTTTTAAACAACATTTGAAGACCCGCAACTCCAAGCTCCTCTAGACCAACAGGTTGTTATGCTTCAACATACTCTCTATAGATGCCTAAATTAACAATATTTCTTCCAATCTTCTCACTGGCTTCCAATATTGTGTTCAAGTCTCCCAACCCCTTCCACGATGGGGATGAAGCCTCTTGCAATAATATTCAAGTGAGTCCACATACTTATTCTCTTCATTTGTTTAGTACTCACGTACACAAACATGATTAAGTACTTCTTATTTATCAGATAGTGCATAAATTTCTTGTGCAATGCTAGGATCTTGACTTACTCAATCTGATGTCTCCACATGATACAAATTCCTCATGAAAACCCATTAGCTTCAACCAGACATGATGTGTCAACCCTTAATCCCCTTATAATTGAATCTACCACATCTCCACTTGTGTGTGGTTCAAAAATCACCATAATATCAATCTTGTAGTTAACTGAGTAATCTTTGATTGTGTTTTTTGGATCTATTTGTTATACATCCCGTGTTGCACAAATCATTAGTTAGATTGATCTTGTGTTTTTAGGCTTATGTTTCCCTCTTCCATCGCCAATGGTATTTAGGTAATTATTTTACATCCCCTCTTCATGGGTCTAGACCTTGCTAGGTCATTTGAATGAAGATCTTTCTACACGGGTGAATTCCTACACAGCCATTCACTAGTAGTTGTGTGATTGCAGAGATTCTTCCTTTGTGGTTGGAAGACATTGTCTTCCCAAAGCAAAAAGTATTTTGGGATGGTGTGTCATCCTTAAATTCTACCACCACCTTATCATCATTAAAAATCTCATGACATTGTACTGAACCTCCCTATTGGCTCTACACCTTCCAAAAATCATCTTCTGTCCTCCATGATTAGGGATACTAGTGTTTCCATGGGAATATTGTGTTGTTGTTTCCATCTTCTTTTGATTCCCTATTTTCTTTTAGTTTTCTTTCTTTCGTCACCAATCAATTCCCACAATTTGTTTCATGATATCCTATAATGCATCCTAACCTTCTTCACCTTCCTCCATTGTTAGCTTTTGGAATTTATCATTATTTGCACCCCTCCCCTTTCCAATGCCCTGAGGAACCTGTGGTTGCATGCGTTGGAATGTCTTAGCATGCATGGCCTCAATAAACTATCCAATTGGTTCAGTGTGGGATGTTTGTTTCTATTGATATCCTTTGGGTGATTGTTGTGAAGTTCTCTTTGCCTCTTCCTTCACCATGCATTCATCCTCCAGGAGGACCAGTCTATCGTAAAACATGCAGAATGCTAGCATGTTTTCATGCTTCAAATTGTAGCATTCTCCTTATATGGTTATTGCATGTTCTAGTGGATTAGTAGAATCAATCTTAATTGATATACAGACACATTTCTTTCTTATCTTTAATAAACTATTTGTGTCAACTCTCACCACGGTGTC
The DNA here is from genome assembly GCA_963693085.1 of Alisma plantago-aquatica. Classification (NCBI taxonomy): domain Eukaryota; kingdom Viridiplantae; phylum Streptophyta; class Magnoliopsida; order Alismatales; family Alismataceae; genus Alisma; species Alisma plantago-aquatica. The sequence continues at coordinate 104,448,806 of OY856415.1, read as the reverse complement.
GTTGTAGTCCTTCAATAAACCATCATTGAAACAAAAAGATGTACAGGCTCAGAATCATCACCCATGCCACTATAAATCTAGGGTTTCTTGTGGGAAGTACAAAGCTAGGATCCCAAGTTTTTATTCTCAAATAGGACCCCTACCATAGGCCATGGACCACCAATAAGTTCGTTAAGGTAGTTATCTCAACACATCAGTTAAACTAGATAATAGTTATTCTCTATATCTATAAGCCTGGAGTTCCCTATCAGATTCCACATTTCTTCAATATGTTCCTATAATAGCATGAACCCCACCTCTCTAGCTAGTACTTTCACAATCACAATGAAGCACCCGAGCTTCATCAATTCACGACATTTTCCTTCCTTAATCTTGAAACTTGGTGTTCCATCAACCACTGAAACCTCGATGTCCTCCTTTGATAGTTGTATGTTTAAATCGTCAAACCCCATAATTGAATCAGTTTTACTACAACCTACTCATGATGCAACATCTTTACCCGAGACCAACTGTCTGGGATCTCTGGTCATTTGATTGGATCTGGTGGCCCCAATGGATGCACTCTGTTCTTCCCTAACAAAAAGAATTGTCCACTTCCTTGGTTCATTCCATCCACATCCACTGTGGCATGATGGAAGATTTCATGTTCCATAGATGTTCGTCTCTTGTGAGTTGAATGCTTCAAGTTTATTCCCACACCTCGAAGGATATCAGGGGTCATAGTGCTCCAAGTTTGTTCCCAAGCCTCGGAGTATATCAGGGTTCATAGTGTAAACTTCTCCATGGATTCATGTTGTTCAGTCACATGTGTTGTTCTGCCACTAATTTTCTGATCATCAATAACCTTCGCCCCTACATGTTCATGGTTTAGTGTGAGATTGCCGCTAGATTCTTGCCATAATCCTCACATGTGGGAACCTTTCCTTGACTACCCCTCTCAGGAGGTTGGAATCATTGTCCTTTATCTCCCCTGGTCTGCTGCTAGAGCCCCTGAACACCCCGAACCATAGCATCCCTCCTTTCTAGAAAAATAACAATATTTGCATCCAACAATTTTGAGTGGTTTTTTATACTGGGAACTCACCACACTACTCATAAACCCTAATTTTGACTTTGCCAAATGATATTTTTGGAAAAGAAAAAAACAAAATGACCAGTTCAAAAGTTAATGTATGAATTCGTAACTACATCCTTGGAACAATCATCTTAGTAATTTCATTTTTTTAGCTTATACAAAGCATTAAAAATGTACTTCGACAAACAATATGAATGATTTTTATCTTATCTTGAGTCAATTTGATTTTTGTTGCATGTTTTTATTCTCTTCATTTACGTTGTGTCAAATTTGAAGGTGTGGAGTGTATATACCATTCTGAAGTGTCTTAAATAGATTCATTAGACACAATAACATAGAATGATTAGGTCATCATCAAAACATACAATTAGCCATAATATAGACTTTATTCAACATTATATAAAGCTAATAAAACATCAGAAATTGGATGGTATCAACCACTCATACTTTAGTATTTTATTTGTTCTCAAGCTGATTAATCATTGTGAAATTTCATATCCATATAGTAGTGACCATAAGCTCAAGCTTTCTTAAAGTATTTCTTGAAAGTGCTACAAATTTACATAATCACAAGTAAAAAGATAAATATTTGAGATAGAACAAAGGAATGCAATGTCATTGATCTATTGAGCAAGGAGTGCGACATTTTGTATATACGTCTGATTGCTGCCTTTGATCAATCTTGGATTATTTTGAACACCGCAAAGGAACTATTGTGTGTGACGTGCAAACTGGCTGAGGAATGAATGGCGATTGCCAAACAGGCTCAGGAATTAATGAATATAGCTGAGACTCTGCAAGGTGCAGAGAAGTAGGTAAGGTGCAAAGAAGGTAAGCAGGCGGACAGAAGCAACAAATAAAATGACATAGGCAAAAAAACTTTAGCTAAAAGTGGGCTTTCACTATTTCTCAACTTCCGCTGCCTTTTCTAAATTATATTTAAAACGGAAGCATTCTTCTAATTAATACGATTGCTTCTTGCCTCCTTCCGCAAGTCACGGCGTTATCTTCAGTAGCTGGTGAAGTAAATTTATTTTGTGGCTGATCGTAATATTGTGGAGATACCAAGGCACAAACTAACTATAGGTGCTAAAAATCTACTTGTTTTGAGGACAGCGTATGACAACAATCTGTAGATCTAGGACCACAGAGGCGCAGATCTGGACGCTGTAGCTAAAAACATGATGTAAGGGAGGCTTTCAATATGTGGGACCATAAACATTTATTAAGGGAAAAATCAACGGTTGGCGAAGGAAGATATACATACAAACCAAGCGAATGGGCGCCTCTGAGACTTGGCATAGTTGACTTGGGGTCAAGTTGTACTTCTCACTCAAGGTGAAATATCACAGCATGGTGTGATCAACGTAAAAGCACGATGTCGTTACTTTCTGCTGCTTTCAAAAAACACGTTGTCACCATACTTGAAAAGAAAGCTCCCTCCCAAGCAACAGTTTACTTGAAAAGAATAGCTCCCTCCCAAGCAAACGGCTTTACATCTTGCCCCCTCTCACTCCCATACGTCGTGGCTTTTTTGGAAACGACAAAGCTAACTGCATCTCATATCTTCTGTGGTTGGCGAGGTAAATTTCACAAATACAACTGTTTTTTTAGGAAATTACTTGAAGGGGGTTTCGAGCTAAAGTCTCATATTTTATCTTGCAGAGATACCAAGACACGAATACGTGTAAAATATTTTAATGCTCATCTTTTCATTTCGGAGGCATATAGTTTTCGCTGACACAATAATTCAGTAAAGTCTTTAGCAATATGGAGCTCATAAAGCTTTATTACAGAAATAATAAACGGTTGCCAAAGAAAGATATATGAAGAAGCTAACTGAGTAGGCGGTGCGAAGACTTGCATAGCTTACTTGGGTCAACCTGTAGTTATCAATGAAGGGAAAACAGTACTATAATATTGTCTTTATAAATGGGCATCCATTCTTCAATTAAAAACTTCAAGATGTATTCTTCTCTGTCTTGCCATCGAACTCCGACTTAGTATAGAAGCTACCCATGCTTCGTTACTGCTCCAGCTCGCCGTGTGCGATGGTATCTCTGCTGTTTGCATACTGTTATTCTCTTTTCATCACTCAAATCGGAGCATCCCAACCGATAGCGCTGACCGGCTGCCCATCGACCTGCGGGGGCCTTACCATCCCCTACCCCTTTGGCATCGGCACCCACTGTGCAAGGGAAGGCTTTGATCTGAATTGCAACCATTCTACTATCCCACCAAAGACCTATTTGAATGATATGAACGATATCGAGCTGTTGAACATCTCCCTCATAGAAGGCACAGCAAGGGTCAAATACTACAGGAACCTTGACTGCTACAGCAGGAAGGGGGAATCTCTGGACGGAGGCAACACCAAGGCTTGGACAGGTGGCCCTTACACTTTCTCCAACCTGCGAAACAAGTTCACTGTCATCGGCTGTGATACCTATGCCTATATCAGGTCCTCCAATTCCAGCCAATTCACCAGCGGCTGCAACATTATATGCGACCGACTAGATAAACTCATCAATGGTTCGTGCTCGGGAATTGGTTGCTGCCAGACGGCCATACCCAAGGGGCTCAACTACTACCAGATCGAATTAGGGAGCTTTTATAACCACACTAAAGTCTGGGATTTCAACCCCTGCAGTTACGCCTTCGTGGTGGACCAGGACTGGGTCAGCTTCACGGTGGCTGACATCACTGAGAATTCCAAGTACCAATCTGCCGAGGAGCAGGTGCCGCTTATTTATGATTGGGTTGCAGGGAACGAATCCTGTGCTGTGGCAAGCAGAGATAAAAACAAGTATGCATGCCGCAGTGAGAACAGTGAGTGCTACGACTCCACTAGCAGCGCCACCGGATACCTTTGCAACTGCTCATCCGGATATGAAGGCAACCCTTACCTGGAAGGCGGATGCCAAGGTAATTTCTGAATTCTTTTCTTTATGCAAGGCATTCACACAGGTTAATTTACACAAGCAAAACAGAGTAGCCAATAACGACGTGGGTATAGTTTTTTGTTGTTCATGCTAAGTTGAGTGATGGACAATACCTTTAGGATGACCTTTTATTACATATTTTGATATGCATATAGTATATTGAGTTATATGGAACCTTCTGATTTTATAGTTAGTTGCTTTAATTAATATTTTGAAAATAACATAACAAGTTTCATTCAAGTACAAAAATAGAAACCAACAAACAAAGTTAACAATATTTTGATGAACTAGTATACACCCTATTATTAGATAAAACAAGAGTATATTCACAGGGATTACACTAAAGTGTCATGAAGAATTGGAACCAGTCTCAAATGGATGCAATCATGAAGAATTGGAACCAGTCTCAGATAGATGCAAACCCCCGAAAATATCGGAATCACTAGGTACTGAGATTTTAGAAAGCGCGAAGCGGGAAGCGTGCGGGTTGACCCCCTTGAAGCGGGAAGCGGGTTTTAAAGCGGACTAAAGCATGCGCTTTTTGAAAAAGCGGTCTGTATTGTCTTAAAAATGGTGAAAAATTTAGTGACCGCCATACTATTAACATAGAGAAATATTACTCAACAGTCAAGCATTTTGAATGATATTTCATTGCATTGGAATGACTTCCATAGATTAAAAAAGATCCTAATTATAAAAGTATATGGTCACAAGCTAATAGTCATAGCTCCTAGAACAAGTAAAAACAAAATCATCCTACAATGATGAAGAGAGTAGGTATGAATCATATTACCTTCAATTAATAATTAGTTTTTATTACCAATCTACAATATACCGAGTCGTTACAAAATTCAAAAGAAAATAGAATGCATAGTCACTAGGCACATAGGCAGTAAGTTACAACACAATGAGAATCATTACACTCGAAAGCAGTAATGGAGTGTGGTTAATGTGTACTCAAATAAAGTGTGTTGAGTCAATTATGTCAATCGCAAACGTTGATTATTAATCACTAACAGAGAGCTAGTACACATAAGACGTTGTGTATAAAAATCAGAAGTGAGATGTTTTACTTAAGAAAAGCGACCAGTTAAAATTCTAAGTTGTCGACCCAAAGCAAGCTTCGTAACCTTTGTTCTTGGTCCTTGCATCCCTTTTGTTAGCCTTTACGTCTCAATGAGGGGTCACCGGGCGCTTGTCGAACTCTAGGGATGCAATGTCTCCTCCTTTCGGCATACATTCCCTTCGGTCGCTAAGGATCGACTTGTTTAACTCCAACTGATTGTCATTGTTAGTGTGTTTTGTGCAGCTATTGCAGCTCCTTTTATATACGGACAAGGACGCCAAGGAATAGGGACGAATTCCCATTCCCAATCGAAAACCAGAAGGCCCACACAAATTATTTCCTACCGACATTATTGTCTCCGACTTCTAACATCTTCTATTGAGAAGTCAATGGGGTGTTAAGGTTTAAGGGGTTGCGTATTCGGGTAATTAAATTGACAGTAGATCTGCACTTTGCCAGAAAGCGGCTGAAGCGGGCCGCTAAAGCAGGACCCATTAAGCAGGTTGAGGCGGGAATTTTTGCTAAAAAGCAGTTGCTTCAGTTCAATCCACCTCAACACCCGCATAGGCCAAAATAACAACGGTTGCCCCTTCCAAAACGCTTAAGCATGACGCGGGCCGCTTTTTTAATCGCTGATAGGTACCATATCTGATCACCAGGTATTGTTGTGAGAGCAACCGAGGACTGTCCATTGGGACGGAAACAAGCAAGTAAAGGAGCTAGTTAGATTGGGGGTTCACCTTCTGATTAAATCCCAACTAGAGCGGACAAAAACATTAAAGATTTTGGATTCAATTCGTAGGCATCGGTGGGGTGACAAATCTCAAGGTGTAGAGTGAGGAATAACCCCTGCATCTACAGCCTAGGGAGCCTCATCTTCAAGAGGAAGACAAGAAGCCAGAGAGGAAAACACCACCTCTACCATGACCACAAATATCGTATCTACAAATAACGTCTCTAGATTTGATCTTCAGAGTTTGGATATGGCATCTATTAAAACCATCAAACAAATAATTGGAAGATAGTGAAAGAAAATCAAGAATGTGCAATTGGAACGTGATAAAAGTAATTAATAATCACAAAAAGCTTGTCAAAAGTCAAATACTGTACCACAAACGGTCTTTCATTCTCTTACTTCAAAATGTTCTATAGGAAAGCAAGGATAATGCAAGGTATAAAATTCGAGAGAATCTCATAATGTGCTTGCAAAGCCTCATAGAAGTATGTGAAGAGGAAGGATTATAAAGTCATTCCATGTAGAAGAGGGAGATTAACAAAGGAGCCTATATATTAGAAGCAAAGAGGAAAAAAGAAAAAGGTGTGTAAGTCCATCATGGCGGCAAAGGAAGAGAGAATGTGGTCCATGAAATTCCTCTTATAGAGAGTGATAAAAAAGAGAAGTTTATCGATACTAACAAAGTGATAGAAGATTTAACTCCAGACAGAACACTATTGTGACACATTGGTCACCCATAATCCCACTAAGATCGCAGGATTAGAAGCCATCTGATCTAAGCCACACACAAGCACAAATTGAAGACCAAAATAAAGAAATATCACATAAGACAGTTTTCAGATTTAAAACAAAACATATAGTTCTTCACAAGTTCACAGAGCAATATATCTACAAATGCACTATTTTATATTACAGTACTCATGTCTACCACATAGCAACACTTGCATTTTAGTGTGCAAAGGTACTTTTATACAACATTGCATAGAACCCTACAACATTTTATAGAACCGTCCTACATTGCATTGAACCCCCCGAACCTCACGTGACCAAGGGACAACTACTATACTATCTCCATAACTAACTGTTTTAATTACCCTAATACGCCTTCACTCAGATATCCTTGAGATATTCACTTCTCAGACATCTCCTTAAGCTCCTGCCCTCGACCTAACAAAAATATTTCAGTAGAGCGAGAGCTATTGCCTTGGGGTTGGATAATCTTGATATAACTTGGACATATACACTCTACTAGAATTATATAGATAACAAATTAAATAGTAAGTTTTACACTTTGCTAACATGAAATCAATTAGAAAATTCTGGTCAGCATCACTAAGAACCTTGTTGTTAAGTGTGCTGGCCATGAATACTAGTAGAATGATTTACGTGCAGGGAAGTTTTCTTGGGATTTGTGTGTGTAGACAAAGAAAGCAACTGAAACTAGTGCTGGTTTTTGGGTTAGGTCATCATTCATGACAACCTCCTAGCGCTAAGGGTTGGGGGTTGGATATTACACATGGAATTATAGCTAGACTCCCTCCAATAGGTGTGAGGCCCACATGGGTATGTAACGCCCCATTCTTGAGCAATGTGAAGAGGTATATGGACTAGGCTATCTACCTTGGGATGAGATGGGGCTCCTTTTGTGTTGGTAGCCTTGGATGGTAACTCAAAGTATATATCGGTCTTTATGGGCGTGTACTGAAATGGAAAAGAGATTATTAAACAACATAGTACATATTTAACAAGGACGTCAAAAGGCTAAGTGGGGGAGATTGTAACATGCTAGAATTCGAGGATTCATACACAATGACTTAAAATAAATATAATAAAAATTATTCATATCAACAAAATCCATCTCCTTTTTAGGTAGCTTGTCACTACGAACTTGTAGAGAAGTGTGATTGGCCAACAGTACTACTAGGATGTTTGACCTATTGGGAAGTTTTCATGAGATGTGCATAAGATACGACAAAGTGTGCGGTAGAAGCTAATTTTGGTTTGTGGGGTTAGACATCATTCCCAACAACCTCCTAACACATAGGACTAGAGGCCCTGGATAAGTGTTTCAATTTGATCATCATTGCACAATATTCGTTTGGCCAATAAGCCTAGATTTTCATATATGGATGATCAATAATAGTTTGCCTTTAGACTATAATGTCCAACTTTTCCTAGTTGCATTGTGCTGTATATATTTGAGTTGCTATCGTTGTTGTACTTTGCATCATAAATGTGATTTGTTGGTCATTCAAATTGACATTAATCATTAGTAAAGTGAAGTGAATTCTTTTAACATATACAGACTGATAATATGAAATTTTCATTTCTAGTTTGGTTGATATGGAATTTTAAAAATGTATCCTCACAAATGAATCAGACATTGATGAGTGCCAGAGGAAGGAAACATATCCTTGTAATGGTGTATGTATAAACCACATAGGAAGGTATGAATGTATTTGCCCCAAAGGAAGCAGTGGTGACCCAAAGACATATGGATGTCTAAAAGATAGGAAGACAACTACAACCATCATCATAGGTAATGAATGCAATTTTTATTTTTTTTATTTGTCTAGTATTAGATTATATAGTTAACAAGAACCCCATTCTCAAATGTGTTTTGCAGTTACAGTTATCACATGCATAGTTGCAACATTTCTTGTCATATGCTTATATGGTTTGTTTGAGAAAAGAAAACGATCTCAACTAGCTGAAAGATTTTATCAACAAAATGGAGGTGACGTATTAGAGAGTCACATGTCAACACATGCCCACATACGAAGTATGCTCAAGATATTCACTAAAGATGAATTGGAGAAGGCAACAAACAAATTTGATGATAGTAAATTGTTGGGTCGTGGTGGCCAAGGTATGGTCTATGAGGGAACTTTACAAGACAACTTACATATTGCAATAAAAAAATCAGTAAATTTAGGTGGAGTTAGAATTGATGATTTTATAAATGAAATCATCATACTATCACAAATTAACCATAGACATGTGGTGAGACTTTTGGGTTGTTGTTTGGAGGTTGAAGTCCCATATCTAGTGTATGAGTTTGTTCCCAACAATACTCTCTTTTACCACATCCACAATCGAATGCTTCACTGGAAAACGCGTTTACGAATTGCTGCAGACACTGCAGGGGCTCTTGCACACTTGCATACAAAAGTTGCTATTCCCATATACCATCAAGACGTCAAGTCAACAAATATACTACTTGATTGGGACTATTCAGCCAAAGTATCAGATTTTGGGGCATCTAAACTAGTTATGGAAGACAAAGAGGCACTAAACACACTGGTTCAAGGTACCTTGGGTTACTTGGACCCCGAGTATCTTCAAACACATGAATTAACAGATAAAAGTGATGTCTACAGCTTTGGGGTTGTTCTGGTTGAACTCTTAACAGGAAGGGAGCCTATCTCCTACCAAAGAAGTGAGAAAGAGAGGTGTCTGGCACAACACTTCAAGCTTTGCATGGAAGAAAATAAGCTGATTGATATATTGGACCCTAAACTATTGGTTGTTTCCACTAGCATAATAATGGAGCAAATGATAGAAGTTGCAAAGCTAGCTATTCGATGTTTGAACTTGGAAGGGAAGAAACGACCTAGCATGATGGAAGTGTCCTTGGACTTGGAAGGCATGTGTAGATCAGGAGATCATCAACTAGTTGGAACTCAAGAAGTTGATGAGACCGAGTATCTATTAAGGGAGCAAACGTCAAATAGACAATGCACCAATCAAAGCATGTACTTTAGCAACAACACTACTCATGATGTTGCTGCATTTTCTCTGGATGGTGGGAGGTAACGACTAATTTCTGGTAGAACCAAAGTGTCTTAAAAGCATTTGGTTGTTTTATTAATTATCTTCCGAGATGTAATTGAAATCCTATATCCATTTTGGCATTTGTGATATTACAATGCATCCAATGAGTAATTATGTTACATTATTTTCTATTTTAATATTCAACGCAAAGCTCATGTGAGGATTCGGTGTTTTCCTCTTTTTGCTATGTGATTTTCAATAAGGATAATTGTACCATGCTTTTCCACATAAATCTTTCTTACCATATGGTTTGTTCAGTTTATCAAGTGGTTAATGGCTTGAAGATTGTGCTTATTTAACTAGATTACGGAATAAATCAAAAAAAAAATCCTGTTTGTCAAGAAGGAAACTGCAGTACTATGTAGTTGTTTTCTACTTGGATTATATGTAGGGCCTTGTCTTGCATTTTGGTTTCGCCTATCATGCTTTTTGTACCATTTTTCCTTTCCTCCTTTTAATTTTTTGTAAGTTTGTAGTATAAGGCATTCTCTTACTACAGGCTACAGTCAATTTAATCATAGTAAATCTTGACCACTGACCATGTTAAACCAAGATTGATTTAAACTCAAACCTAGCTTTCTTATAAGAACTAGTTTTTGTTAGTATTTAGCAAAACATGTCTATGTTAGGTTGATTGACTAGTTCGCTAGCTCGAGATTAATGGCATGTCCTCATCAATTCTTTACTCATGGTAGCTTGCAGCTGTGACAAAGGCAAGTCATAAACCTCTGTCTGGGAACAATTCCAGATTATGTGATTTAAAATAGTTTAGCCATGAGATTGAGACTAGAAGAATTCATATTTAAGTACAAGTACTTGAGAAGCCAGTGGAGTTTCAGTCAGATGCCTTTGGATGACAAGTTGTGAACTATGATCATTGATCTAACCTATACTGGCTAGGGAAAAATAGGTGGTATCTGTAAAAAACCCAGGACCGCATTAGAAATAAGACAGGCCAAAATTCACTCTATAATCCGCCAATCCCATCTCAATGCCAGACTGAGTTAGCTCTGATTAGAGGATTTGGTTGGGAACAACACTTCCAGCTCACTCCCAACTTTGGATATAAGGTCAATGGTCCGAATATCAATGCAATCATATCACTGTGGCACAAAAGGACTGGGCCCAGTGTGCGCCACTCCTGAGCCAAAGATCATGAAACTACATACTTTATCAAACTGACTTAACAACGCTAACACGTCTCATTAACAATGAAAACACGTCTCAATACTTTATGACCATGCTGCTGGCTCCAAAAATGGTTTGGTATGCTGCAATTCGTGGATGATCTACTTAGGAGAAGGATGGAGATAGTGATCTGCCTCTGAGAATGATACCCAGCGTAGCTGGATAGTGTCACCAAAAAGAAAGGTTCATGCGTTCATGTGATTCTAAAATGGATATATTTTAACAATCGTGAAGTGCACAACATTGCTAACCTCATACACAGCTAACCTTCATGATTGGAATTTCTTCACATATTGCTTCCTTAAATTTGTAATATTACCGGTGTCAGGACCAGCTTTCTTATAACGTAATAAAAATAATTATTATAAGCCACATGTAGTAACAAATCTAATATATGATGCTGTATTAAGTGCAATCTTAGATTTCTAAACTAATAGTAACCGTCGGTTTTACAAAAATTGAATGAAAGATTTGACATAGCTCTGAAGGGTGATTTATAACTGGGATCATGCCAATACAACAAACAACTGGTTATTAAGGGAAGACTATTTGCACTTTTACCAATCTCATGCATTGAAATAAATGTTTTATAGCAAATACTAAACACTTTTGGATCAGTAGATACTTGTTTGCAACAAAGCCAGAACATGTAATATATAACAAAAAAGTTGCAAGATGAAGTTCGACATACATGAATGGACTGAATTTATTGATATTAGCTATAAGATCTTATGAGCACTTAGAACTAACTTGACATGTATATTTCTATTCGAAAAGCTTACAATTTTGTAAAATTTATGGTGTTTTTATCGAGGATGTTCAAGGAAAACTAGGTACAAACTATACAAATTAAGTGTATCCCTGAGAAGCGGAAATCAAACAACATGAAACGTGAGTGTCTTATTCTGATCCGAAAATTATATGCAGCTCAAAGTGACGACTTGGTGATGGGACACAGTATTTCTTAGACTCTTAGCTCAGAAGGCGTGTGTTGAGTTTGATTTCTTCCCCAGAAGTGGTAAAAACCAACTCAAACAAACATTGTAAGGTGAGCTAGGAAGACTTACTATAAGTTCTTATCAAACAAGGCACACACGAATACTATATAAACTAGACATATTTCTAAAACTACATGAGCTAGGAGTCTATTTGCCAAACCTCACATGAACAGGAAGCCCTAGTGACTCGTCGTCCTTGGACTTTTCATTGGGAAGTCTTTTTTGGAGTTTACTTTCTTCCCCATGACACATAGTGAACCGGTTTTATAAGAAATTTCAATTTCGTTGAGGATGTGCTGCACAGGAGAAATTTTCATCAGTGCAGCTATTCCTTTTGTTGTTAACCATACCATCAACTTGTGTCCAAATAGAGCATCATAGGAGTTAGTAAAGAACATGTTTGTTCTGTTGTCCACAGAAAAATGACATAAGTAGTATTGGTCTGTCCTCATATGGATGAAATCATATGCAGCGTATTATCTTCCTTTGTTTGCAATTGCGGCTGATCTCTTGTTCAAAATAAACAAAACCAAGCAGAACTGAAGAGGGGCAGTTTGGGATGAAGGGAGTTTGCAGGAGTAAAAGATAGACCGGTGGTGTTTCACGATTAGGAATGAGGATGTTCAGTCCTTATCTATTCTGCACTGAGAGGTGGTCATGGTTATTCCTCCCTCTTTCATTAAACGATTGCAGGAGTAGCAAGAAGAACAGGTAAAAGAGAGAAGGGAGCAAAAAGGAGAACACGACAGAGGAAAAATGAAGGTGCAGTCTTACCTGGTGTCTTCATTTGCAGAGCAATCCCGTGCTAGAGTTGTGGTTGTCCAAACGTTGCATCTAGAACTGACGGTCTGGGATCATTTCTACGTCTTGCATATGATTCAGGCATTTATTGTCAAAGAAGAATATGGGCCGTCCGGCAGCGGATATTACGTTCTAGGGCCTTTCTCTGTGGCAGTTCTCACCGTCCTGGATGATGGGTATGACCCTCACAGGCAACCCCCGCACGCCCGTCACACAAACTGAGCTCTCTACTTTCTTGTAATGGTGCACATACACCGTGATCTATCCTCTACAGCTTCAGTTGAAGTAAACCTGCCTATGAAACGCCCCTTTGTCCATACAAGTCCTGGTCCTATGGGTGGAACCATAACTCAAACACCCCGTGTGCAGGAACTCGCAGACGTCCCCGTGCAAGCATGTGGGCATCCGCGGCACTGAAGACAGGAGCCCGACGCATGGTGTAATTACAAAGGCTGAGGAAGTTCTGCCTACGCGCATCGTCATGATCCACAGCCGCAGCCTCCAGCGCATCGTCATGATCAATAGTCGTTGTCTTCTTTGTCTTAATAACTTGGTAGCATCGTCATGATCCACAGCCGCCGCCTCCAGCGCCCTAACCCCCTGTCCTCCTCAGGTCCCCCAATCACTGCCGGATGATTGGGAAATGTAACATGCGCATGTGTCAGTGTAACAGATCGGCAATGCCACGGAACTGTAAGGCTGCGTTGTTAAGTGGTGAACGATGGTGACAGGGAATGATGCCGAAATAAAAATATTGTTTGTTTGGCACGGTGATAGAATATCACGGTGAATTTGTGGTGAATTTCAATCTATTATTATTTCATAGAAAAGTATGGTAAATCGTGGTGAAAAAAGTTTTTTTTGAAAACCGCTGCTTATTTACAAATGTACAAAAAAAAAGTTTTAATAAATATGATTCTTGCTTGTTTAGGATGTTTTTTATAAAAAAAATTGTTCTCAATCACTATAATCATGTAACAAATAATATTTTTAAATTTTTCACCACCGTCATCCAAATCACCATGCACTTGTTACCAAATAACACATTTTAATAATTTTCCTATCACCATCACCGTCCTCATCACCATCACCATTAATTTTATCATCATGTACCAAACATAACCTAACATGCACATGTTACATTTCTCACCCCTACACTTCTCTCGTGTCGAACCAAACAACAACAGCCGGAACCACTGCAGTACGCAGAAAATATACAAAATATATTATACAGTTTAGTATGCAATTGCAAAATTTAACAAAATAATATACCAAAAATACGATAATAGAGTACAAAATAATAAAAATATATACAATTATAAAAAGAAGTACACAATTTATTTAGGTTACTGATATATGTAGGATTGGTCCTTAAATTTCGTAGCTCTTGTTACACGACGACAACACCGACTTTAGACTTGTTTTACACAAGAAAATATATACTGACGGGAACTACGTGAAATGTGGTAAAAAGAAGTTCAAATATTAAGACCGAACAGTAAAATATGACAATAAAATATACTGAAAAATATAACTATTGGAAAGCGCGATCGTGTTATGATTGAGACACGAGCTCACCGCTGCTTTCTTTTTCTAAATGTTATTCAATTTTTTCTTTATTTTGCTATAGAAGTATCATATTTTGGGCATGTATGTAAACAGGTCCACTATGAGATTCATCCCAATCTTTAAGGAAGAGATCGATGATCCCAAGTTCTTTGACCTCATTCATCAAGTGTTTTCCGCCGGACGACTCGTAATCTTTCAGATTCAAAGTGCTTCCTGATTTTTTTGATAGCAAGTCTTGATAAATGGATTTGGTTTCCTGGCGACTTTGGGTTTGATTTTCTTGCATTTCGCAAAGAATCTGGGTCCGGTTTTCGACTCCCTCATTCCTATCACGCAAGGTGTGGACTATTATGCCCATCTTTTCCGTAGAAGGAAGCCGTCCGGTGCTCCTCTTTACGAAGTTGCCAGATGCCCCGAGGGGCTCCGTTTCTCAAGAACCTGAGAGGGGGTGGACGGGCGGGATGTGGAGCCGAATCGGAATGAGATTGGGGCTTCTTCAGTTGTCATATGGAGGGATGGATCTCACACAATGAGAGTCTCGGGCGTAACAACACCAACCGGTTCGCAACCTTCACTGTTGTTGTCGCGCCCCAACTTCACATTAACCACAACCCACGAAATTAGGACGCGACAGGTGGGATTAACACATAAGCCAACCAGTCTTCACTTTTTAAAACTTTTTAAAGAGATTAATAGGATAATCTGATTTATGCTGTAAATGAAACTAAACAAACTGCAGAAGCATTTCTATTAAACTGACAAGAAATATAAACAGAGTCTACAGCATAATACATTGATTAACATAAAGACAGCATAACATTAATTTACATCTTTGTACACATTCTCTCTCTCACTCACACCTTGTCCCGAAGATCGAGGGGAATGGACTAAGAGACCACTAACTAGACTAGCTGCAAACCTTCTATCAACTAAGCGTTGGGATGAAACGATCCTTCCGACTCCTGTTGCTGATGCTGACCTGAAAATGTTTGAGTAGAGGGATGAGCCTACTCGCTCAGTGAATAACATTTCACTTAGCTATCAATAAACAACTCGTCAGGTTTATTAACTGAAAATAAACAGATATACAGTTTAAGCAGAGCAGTTCTTTTGATAAAGCAGTTGTACAGATAATAATCACATTTCTATGCATCATCAGATATTTCAGTGAAATAGACAGAATTATAAATTTACTGTGATCCTAATTGATTACTTATTCATTATATAGTTATGCCCTAAATATATGCAGTGTACCCTGCATATAAAGATCCGTAACAAGTTCATGCTACGGTCCCACCGTACAAGACTTAACGACACACCCGGGAAATGCTAAGTCTGACTACCAGCCTTGTTCTGCTACAGGACTCTCAGGCACTCAAGGGCCTCACTGTACTCTCAGGCGCTCAAGGGCCTCACCGCAGGTCCTCAGCACTCAGGGGCCTCTCTGCAGTATTCTAGTACTCTAGACTCCTCCTCTAACCTGAGTACACAGGCGGGGAGTCTCTCGGGGTTATCTCCATGACACAAGCACGGATAATGTTGCAATAACCCCCACATTCCTCTAGTGCCACCGTGACACAAGCACGCGTTGTTGTTAGACACTACCTCTCTATCCTCGTGTCTCCATGACATCGCACGGATAATGTTGCAACACGAGTTTCACCCCTAAGTTGCAGATACCTCTTAGGGGTTCTACGGTGTTAGGGCTCCTAAGTCTATTAACTAATTAACAAATAAACAGTTAAACAGGAATATCACATTACAACTATAAAACACAGAATTTCCGCTTCCTCATCATTCTTATCATGCATTTCCAGTTCCCATGAACTTATCATACTAAAATGTACATGTTACACTGTTTAAAAGTCATATCAACTGATACTGGAGCAAATAAGCATTTAAAATGAGTTTAATAATGATTTCTAGATGAACTGCCACTCACCACTTGAAACTCGGCCGATCACTATGGAACTCGGCCGATCAGGACCAAACTCGGCCGACCAACCTCGGCCGACCAACTCACCGCTTGAAAAACCTACAAAGAAACTCGGCCGATCAGGACCCAAACTCGGCCGACAAAAACGCTGTTCGCTTATCTTAATTGAGAAACTCGGCCGATCAAGATCAAAACTCGGCCGATCAGAAAACGATGTACAAAAGCCCTAAATAAGAACTCGGCCGACCGAATAGAAACTCGGCCAAACCGCGCACAGGCAGAACACCAAAAACGGCCTGCAAAAGTCGATTTCTCTCGAATCGACGGGCAACTTCGAACAAACACCACCAAACGATCACAAACGACGCATACAACTAAACCGCACCTGAAAGGAACAAAGGAACAAGCTAGGGCTGCTCCGTGCACCCCAATCTCTTGGTCGTTTTTCTTGCAAACGCAGCTCTAGCTGCAAATCCGGTCCGAATCAATGAAGATGAAGATCTACTGAGGGAAAGAATGATCTGCAACAGCTGATCGGAGCAAAACGAAGCTCCAGTGCTTCTCCCTCCTCAGCTCCCTCTCTCTCTCTCTCTCTCACGCAAGGAAGAGAATGCAGGAGTGTTCTCTCATTTCTGTGAAATGAAACGAGAAAGGAAGAGAGGTAGGATAAGGGAGAAAACTTAGGGGCCTAATCGCAAAGTTCAAAAACTACAAACGGGTCCCTATAAGCCCAAAAACATGCAACTTTTGACTCGAAAGTCGGATTCGAACGGTTTCTCTGGCAACGCTTCAAGCGTAAGATACTACACGCTTTAGAAGCTAGAAAACACGTTAAGCACCTATCATAACCATTTTAAACCTTATTAACAAAAACAGGCCTATAACTCAACACATCAGCTAAACACATGCTTAACAGCGTACTTACGGGATAAGCTCGACGCGGGTCGTAACAGTTGTAGCGTATACAATATGGCTGACTTGTCACTCCCTTATAGATAGACAGCAGCAAACCAAGAACATTCTCATCTGAGAATATAGATGCTAGTAGACACCCACACCGTCATGTTGTTATAACAAGCAATCAGAGTGGCAGCAGAGCTAGCAGACAAAGAGCACTAGGAGTAGGGATAGGTCCACCATCAATAGTAGGGGTGGCAGTGAAAGCAACCAGAGGTGGGGGTTAGGGTAGAGCTGACTGTATGCATAAGAAGCATAGTCAACATTAGGGTGCGCCAAGTGGGTAGGGTAGGTATGGTTTCATGATAGGTTCATGTTAGACTTGATCTGGCAAAGGTCCTAGTGAAGATGATCTTGAACCCTAAGGTTGTATGTTTATTTATGAATCATGTATCCCGTGAGGGCTTCATTAAATATGGAAAAAGAGGTGCGGTCAAGGTGGGGTGGTGGTGGAGGAGGTTCCTGGGTGGAGGTGGAGGCTCTAGATGTGATAGGTGAGGTAGGAATAAAAGTCTTCTTGATTGTAGTCTCACTAATGTTGATTCCTTTCTGGCGAGATTTGTAGTGGAGATCGTGGAAAAGAGACTTCAGAGTCACAGAGGCAAAGAGACCATAGATTACTACATGATAAGGAGGATGGGTGGCAGAGGTGTTCTTCCTGGAATCAAAGTAGGTCATGTGAGGAATAATGTACAGAGACCACTTGACTCTGACATTTTTCAAAAGACAATACATTATCATAGTAGTGTTTTCTACAATCTTCATTTGATTTTTCTTTGAATGGATATTTTAGTTTACCACCAACGCAATTAGATGGTTTTTTATATCAAGGGAAGAGGATGGTAGGGTTGACTTCTTCCTATAGGGGACATTGAGTTTTTTTCAAAAACTTATGATTGTCAGGAAGTGTAAGATGTTGATACTCAAGGTATTTGGGACTCCATGTATTAGTAATCTCACTACCATTAAAATAGATATTCAAAGAATCTTCATAGATGGTAATTTTGGTATTGGAAATCATAAAAGTCAAAACCACTTGAGTTTTGGGTAGTGGAACAATTTTGGTGTAGTTTCGTTGGATACTAGCATAAAACTCATGGACCGCCTTACTACTAGTGATAGAATTTGAGAAACACCAACATTCTACACAAAATGTGCTAAGGTGATGGGTCGAGAACACCTCAATGACCTCCTTGATAACCTCACTCATTGTGAAATGAGGTTCATATAAAGCTCAAAATGGGAAAGGATTCTTAGGGAGGAGTTCTGTTAAACCCCGATCTCACAATTTCCTCAAATCATGAGATTAGGGAATAAGATAGGATTTATATGTAACACAAAGAACACCCTTAACTTTTTCTTTTCTTTAAAACTCTTATTTCTTCGCATTGAACCACATAAAACATCTTAACAAGGGAATCTGAACATTTCTTTTACTAATCAAACTTCAATAATAAAGATACATGTATAAACATCCATGATGTCTCTCACACATTATGCACATAAAACTTGCTAATTAGCATACATATCAAAAGAGGAACAATATTATACATTGTAATTACAACTCTCTCTCTAAAACTCTTACTGAGGACCTAGAGTGACAAGGACCGACTGACTCAACTAATCTCATACTTGACTCCTGTGGCAGATCTACACTGATGCTCTGACCATCTTCAAGTCCACGCGGTTAACCCTAAAAATGTTTGAGTAGAGGGGTGAGCCTACTCGCTCAGTGAATGAGTACTTCATGGAAACAGACTAATGCACTAATGTGATTACAGATATAATTTGAATAAATGATATGAAATTTAACAACAATAAATACTACACTGAGCAGTTCTAAAACAATATAATTGAAATAACAAAGAATGTAAATATTGCATCCAAAGAATAGCTACTAGAAGACTATGTTCTAGTCTTCCTTAACTCTTTCATTAATAAAGGACTCTGTGAACCTATATGATCATATTTTAGCTTATGCCCTGATCTTATGCAGTGTACTCTGCATAAGAGACTCGCAGTGCACTACGACCACACCGTACAAGACTTAGCGACACACCCGGGAAATGCTAAGTCTGACTGTCCGTCCTGGTCTGCACAGGACTCTCGGGCGCACAAGGGCCCCAGGCGCACAAGGGCCTGTCTGCACTAACTCTGAGTGCTCTGGACTCCTCCTCTAACCTGAGTACACAGGCGGAGAGTCTCACTGGGTTACCACCGTGACGCAAGCACGGATTAATGTTGAATAACCCTCATTTTTCTCCAGTGTCACCGTGACACAAGCACGCGTTGTTGTTGGACACTGTCTGTCTGCCCTCGTGCCACCGTGACACACGCACGGATTATTTTTGAACACGAGCCCGACCATCTAGGCACAAGGCTAGATCGATCGTTTCACCCCAAAGGTACAGACCGCGCAATGGGGTTCTACGGTGTTCAGGGCACCTAAGTCTAACATTATCATTATAGGTACATTTTAAACAGAAATCATAACTCATTTAACATTTCCCACAAAGCTCACACGGCCTGCCATATCATATCATAAGCAACATCATAACTCATATATTCAACATATATCATATCTCAGTAACATCCCTTTCTAGGGCCTGTCATATCTCATCACCTGCAATTTACGAGATATGTATTGAAAATATAAGAAGCCCTGCAGTATGTAGATATCAACTCAGAGAGAACAAGCATATAAAGTTAAATGCACTAGAAACATACAATTCAACAATTAAGCATCACCATATCTCATATCGAGATCTTTCATATTACCATAGCATGATTAATTGAACACCCTATTCTTAGGGTTTCATTTGCCTTAATCATTTATCACATGCCAACACCCTACTCTCAGGGTTGCATTTGCCTCATTCACCTTTTCATATGGCTCTCATAAGGATTTCATAGGATATAAGCATTCACGGAATAAAGATTGTTTTCAACAAATCATATACAATCGATATATGTATGAAACCATGGAAATTCAACTAAATTTAGATTTTCATACCATTCACTGAGATATCAGGTATCAAGAATAGGATTCAATTAAGATAACCCATGAGGTACATCCTAACCACTTATAGGATTACTAGTCCTTTTCAATAAGGTTGAAACTCTAGCGATATCTCAATTAGGTCAAACCCTAATTACATCATTTGATGTAAATCTAAAAGCATCCTCACTAGGAAGTGTTGTATACGTATCTGATATGAATCTACCATCAAAGAGTCATTCAAACAGAGAAGGAATCCATATCATATCAATTTACAATAACTTAAATCAAACAGACATTTCAGGCTTTAGAATTCACATGCTAAGCATTTAGGGATTTGGATGTTATAATCAAATTCGTGCATTAGAATGTTTGAAGGAAGAACCCACTCACCCTAAGGTGTGAAAACACCTCACAACTACAGCTCAACTCAGGGAATCTCGAATTCCTATCAAATCCCTAGCAATTCTCCCAATTCTTCTTCCATTCAACTCGGAAACCTTGAAAATGAGGGATTATGAAGAAAGGGTGAGAAAAGAGAGAATTTCGACATCATCTTGGATCAAATCAGAGCATGGACGAAATCTTGACATGAGAGAGAAGATTCACCATAAAAGTCTATGCAAAGGATCCAAACTTACTTGATTTCACCATTCTTGGGACCGTAGAACCCTA
The DNA here is from genome assembly GCA_963693085.1 of Alisma plantago-aquatica. NCBI lineage: Eukaryota > Viridiplantae > Streptophyta > Magnoliopsida > Alismatales > Alismataceae > Alisma > Alisma plantago-aquatica. The sequence continues at coordinate 104,428,031 of OY856415.1, read as the reverse complement.
ATTCAGCAATTCCTCCTCTTTCTCCACTCAAGTCCTAACTCTCCCTCTCTCTCTAGATTTTCATTTCTCTAGAGTGAATGACGAAGAATGAGAGCTGTGTGTGTGTGTGGTTGCTCATATAAGTCAATTGAGCTGCTTGGGTCAATTGCATATTGACCCAACACTTAACTTTAATTATATTGGCTGAATATTCAGTTATACAAAAGTTACTGTAATTCGTTTATTTCAGAGATCAAACGTTCTCTAACAATTATGGGAATTTAGAAATTTGTTTATAATTGATCTATAAAGCTTCAGTTAAAATTTGAGATCATTTGGAGTTACCAATAAATAATTAAAAATAGAACAGTGCACTGCTATATTGCAGTCTGCAAAATATTCGGCCGAGTTTGTCCTGCACAAACTCGACCGACACCCTTACTGTAGGGATTCAAAAGTCATCCAAAAATTATTCCAATTTAAATGAGTGTCTAAAATTGTGTTTTTCAAGCACAATTAAAATTTGAGATCAATTGGATATACCAATAAAAAGATAAAATTCAATTACCACACTGCTGTATAAATCTGGCAATATGATCGGCCGAGTTTGAAACTCGACCGATAAACAGGTCAGAGCATTCTTCAAAAATTCTGATATTTTTCAATGTTGTTCACATTTTATATATCCAAATCATAACCAAATTTGAAGTAAATCAGAGTTACACATAAAATACTAAAAATCATTTAGTGAGACATTCTACTTATCAAATTCTGTATTCATGTATCATCAAAACCCTATTTGGGCCGATTAGGGTTTATGCTTCTCAAACCCTAATTCTCAAGACAAAAGAACGTTTAGACTTATTATCATAGTTAAAACATCCTAATTGTATTATTGTCATTAATTAGATTTCAAGAATGATTATTCTAATTAATCTTTGCGATTGTCTAGATAAACCCTAGTTTACCAATTAAGCTCAGATGGGGTCGTAACAACTCTCCCCCCCTTAGAATGTTTCGTCCTCGAAACATAAAACTACAAGAAAGATACATTCAAGGTTATTCTAAGCTTCTAAAGCCTTCCATGTCATTATACTCTTGTATTTCATACCTGAATGTAGTTTTCAACATTAGATCTTTTAATTCTTTACTAAATCACAACATATTTCAAATAGTTCTCAATGATATCAAGCAAATTCTTTATGCCGCAGACAAACATAGAATGCAAAGATAAACCATCACGCTTTCGCTGCGCAACTCTGATACTCTAATACAACTATCTCAACTTATGCTGCTCAGAGAGTTCTATTGTTCTGTATCACCTTTAAGTGACAAAAGCAAGTTCACCATACTGTTTTAAACTTTAATCAAGTGCTATTCAAATAGCAACACAGTCTTGAATTAAAAGACTAGATTCAACAATCAATTGTACAATACTACTCTTGGCATCCCCATTGGGTCATGGATGCATGGGGTGAAGCATTACCACCTCATTCCATACTATCCTGTTTCGATCCTGGGACCTGTGGGTTATGGGCCCACACACAATTCAAAGTGTAACCATCGTATTATATCATTTTAGGGTTTCAACCATAGTAATAAAGTAATCCACAATTGTATCAGTCATTCAAGTATTAATCATACTCAATTACCCTCACTCAGTTATATTAGAGCTAGTTATAACAAGCTACACCTCATTAGGGTTACTTGCCCAGACAATCTGATTATCATCCCTTTCTATTAATATGAGTGAATAAGTATGACTACCTTGTTCAGGGTATCTCTCCATGTGTTCTGACATCATTCAAACCGTATCACCATATCACAAATATACAATAGTAAGATGCATATCAGGTATGAATTACTACGACTATCATACACCTTTAATTTAACATATAGCTTGCACAAATACACTGAAATCATATGTAGAACCAACTTCATATTTTAATATGCCTTCAACAAATCATACATGTAAAAACAAATTCACATATTACACAAAGCTAGTGTTTTCTCATATCTCTCTTCTCATTCATTACTTCTTTACTTTTTTCTACCTATCCTTTTCATATGATTATATACAATAAACATCATTAGCATATAATCATTTGAGATAGGAATAGATTATTCATCATTCTTGCTATCACACAAGAATTTATTTCTTATCGCACTTCATCATACTGTATGTCACTATTACATTCACTAGATGACCCCACCAAGGTAGTTATGCACCATATATGATTCATTTTCTCTTATCATTTCATTCCCATCTTGCTCTCATTAAGGAATATATGAAAGAGAAGATGATTTTAAGACTTGGAATTCTTGTATTCAAACATTCCCTTAATACATTCTCGTATGCAGATTTACTTAGTTATCAACAGAGATATTTAATTAATTAGCACTTGCCTGAATCTCACAACCTCTTTATTTTATAATTTCTCCATCATATTTCAAACCCTTTCTTATGTTTCATAGTCCTCTTACCATATACTACTCTTTAATCCGTCATCTTTAATTCTAAATTTTTCTCTTATGACCATGTTGCTTATTCATATGTATGGTCATGTATACCATGTTGCACATATTTCCTCCTTTATCATTATACTATTGCGAAGTTAACGTTCTAAATTAATAGCCCTTCTATTAGTTTTTCCTCATGTTGAATACATTACATATTCTTCATTTTTAAATCAAGTGGATCATGTATGGGTCAAACATAGTTTCTATTTCAATCAAGTTTTTCTCTTCTGAATACAGTCCACCTTTGTATGACTTATTCATTCGTTAAACTACACCTATGTTCTTCACTTAGGAATTAGTTTGTTGTTCTAGTCTTATGAATTATATGATCATATGATCCTCTTTACTTTTATGGACCTATTGAATGCTCAACCCTATTCTCTACTTAGCCTTTACTTTAGAGTTCATAAAAGCATTATACTCTATTATATGATTCATTCTTCATGATTGATTCTTGTTATCTTGAACCATACATACATACATTTCACATATCCTTTCTATATTTCATATGTATAGTTCATGCAAAATTAACCAATAAACTGATTATGAGCTTCATATCATGTTCTATTATTCCCAATTAAGGGTTTCACATTTGAGACCCCAAAGTTAAACCTCAGATATCAGTTTCAACTAATTCTTAGTTGTTCTGATCTTGCTCATATGTTTCAACATCTTACTGTATGTACATTCTTACTCTGATGTGGGTCTAATTATTCAAATTCTATTCTTATTATGCTATTGATAGGATTCATTAGATCCTAGTAACGCATCCTGCCAACCGGACCAGGTCAAACCTGAAGTCCTGAAGCCAAGAACTACAAAGGATTACATTCTTCCTGAACTGCCACTCACAGCTCAGAAACTCGGCCGATTGGTCAGAAACTCGGCCGATTGCTTCACAACTCGGCCGATCCGCTTGAAACTCGACCGATCAACTAGCTGTTTGATTTCCTGAAAAAGGAAACTCGGCCGAATTACATACAAATCGGCCGATCAGTTTGCTGTTCGATTGCCTATTAAGGAAACTCTGCCGAATCACATACAACTCGGCCGAATTGCGTACATACTGAAAACCTAAACAGACCTACTGATGTCAATTTCACTCGAATCAGCGGGCAAAACTATAGAAACAAAAGCTCATTCAAAAGTCAATTCTAGTCTACTTGTTACAAAGAATGAAATCAATAAATGCTACATTTGCATAGTGTACAACAGATATTAAAGACCCATATTTCAAAGTATTGAATATTTCAATTCAAGCATATAAGAGCATTTCTATACATTTCCAACAAAAACAACATTATGAAATGTAAATTCTATCTCCTTTTACATTTATGCTCTTAATTCTTGTTTCTTTTCTCGTTTTCTAACCCTAACATTTCTAGGGTTCATCTCTAGCCCATTCTTCCACTGTATACCTAGCCAGGGTATACGTGAAAGAATAGACAGAGTAGCTTGTACTAGTTGATCCAAGTACTCAGATATCGGGCCAGGATATCCAAATACTCAAATCCCCAAAGCTAACATCAAAACATCTCCTATCTGCCACACTTAGGACTCTAACTTACTAACTTAATGGTCCTTGACAACTCACCCTAAGCTCTGATACCAAGCTGTTAAACCCCGATCTCACAATTTCCTCAAATCATGAGATTAGGGCATAAGCTAGGATTTATATGTAACACAAAGAACACCCTTAACTTTTTCTTTTCTTTAAAACTCTTGTTTCTTCGCATTGAACCACATAAAACATCTTAACAAGGGAATCTGAACATTTCTTTTACTAATCAAACTTCAATAATAAAGATACATGTATAAACATCCATGATGTCTCTCACACATTATGCACATAAAACTTGCTAATTAGCATACATATCAAAAGAGGAACAATATTATACATTGTAATTACAACTCTCTCTCTAAAACTCTTACTGAGGACCTAGAGTGACAAGGACCGACTGACTCAACTAATCTCATACTTGACTCCTGTGGCAGATCTACACTGATGCTCTGACCATCTTCAAGTCCACGCGGTTAACCCTAAAAATGTTTGAGTAGAGGGGTGAGCCTACTCGCTCAGTGAATGAGTACTTCATGGAAATAGACTAATGCACTAATGTGATTACAGATATAATTTGAATAAACGATATGAAATTTAACAACAATAAATACTGCACTGAGCAGTTCTAAAACAATATAATTGAAATAACAAAGAATGTAAATATTGCATCCAAAGAATAGCTACTAGAAGACTATGCTCTAGTCTTCCTTAACTCTTTCATTAATAAAGGACTCTGTGAACCTATATGATCATATTTTAGCTTATGCCCTGATCTTATGCAGTGTACTCAGCATAAGAGACTCGCAGTGCACTACGACCACACCGTACAAGACTTAGCGACACACCCGGGAAATGCTAAGTCTGACTGTCCGTCCTGGTCTGCACAGGACTCTCGGGCGCACAAGGGCCCCAGGCGCACAAGGGCCTGTCTGCACTAACTCTGAGTGCTCTGGACTCCTCCTCTAACCTGAGTACACAGGCGGAGAGTCTCACTGGGTTACCACCGTGACGCAAGCACGTATTAATGTTGAATGACCCTCATTTTTCTCCAGTGCCACCGTGACACAAGCACGCGTTGTTGTTGGACATTGTCTGTCTGCCCTCGTGCCACCGTGACACACGCACAGATTATTGTTGAACACGAGCCCGACCATCTAGGCACAAGGCTAGATCGATCGTTTCACCCCAAAGGTACAGACCGCGCAATGGGGTTCTACGGTGTTCAGGGCACCTAAGTCTAACATTATCAATATAGGTACATTTTAAACAGAAATCATAACTCATTTAACATTTCCCACAAAGCTCACACGGCCTGCCATATCATATCATAAGCAACATCATAACTCATATATTCAACATATATCATATCTCAGTAACATCCCTTTCTAGGGCCTGTCATATCTCATCACCTGCAATTTACGAGATATGTATTGAAAATATAAGAAGCCCTGCAGTATGTAGATATCAACTCAGAGAGAACAAGCATATAAAGTTAAATGCACTAGAAACATACAATTCAACAATTAAGCATCACCATATCTCATATCGAGATCTTTCATATTACCATAGCATGATTAATTGAACACCCTATTCTTAGGGTTTCATTTGCCTTAATCATTTATCACATGCCAACACCCTACTCTCAGGGTTGCATTTGCCTCATTCACCTTTTCATATGGCTCTCATAAGGATTTCATAGGATATAAGCATTCACGGAATAAAGATTGTTTTCAACAAATCATATACAATCGATATATGTATGAAACCATGGAAATTCAACTAAATTTAGATTTTCATACCATTCACTGAGATATCAGGTATCAAGAATAGGATTCAATTAAGATAACCCATGAGGTACATCCTAACCACTTATAGGATTACTAGTCCTTTTCAATAAGGTTGAAACTCTAGTGATATCTCAATTAGGTCAAACCCTAATTACATCATTTGATGTAAATCTAAAAGCATCCTCACTAAAAAGTGTTGTATACGTATCTGATATGAATCTACCATCAAAGAGTCATTCAAACAGAGAAGGAATCCATATCATATCAATTTACAATAACTTAAATCAAACAGACATTTCAGGATTTAGAATTCACATGCTAAGCATTTAGGGATTTGGATGTTATAATCAAATTCATGCATTAGAATGTTTGAAGGAAGAACCCACTCACCCTAAGGTGTGAAAACACCTCACAACTGCAGCTCAACTCAGGGAATCTCGAATTCCTATCAAATCCCTAGCAATTCTCCCAATTCTTCTTCCATTCAACTCGGAAACCTTGAAAATGAGGGATTATGAAGAAAGGGTGAGAAAAGAGAGAATTTCGACATCATCTTGGATCAAATCAGAGCATGGACGAAATCTTGACATGAGAGAGAAGATTCACCATAAAATTCTATGCAAAGGATCCAAACTTACTTGATTTCACCATTCTTGGGACCGCAGAACCCTAATTCAGCAATTCCTCCTCTTTCTCCACTCAAGCCCTAACTCTCCCTCTCTCTCTAGATTTTCATTTCTCTGGAGTGAATGACGAAGAATGAGAGCTGTGTGTGTGTTTGGTTGCTCATATAAGTCAATTGAGCTGCTTGGGTCAATTGCATATTGACCCAACACTTAACTTTAATTATATTGGCTGAATATTCAGTTATACAAAAGTTACTGTAATTCGTTTATCTCAGAGATCAAACATTCTCCAACAATTATGGGAATTTAGCAAGTTGTTTATAATTAATCTATAAAGCTTCAGTTAAAATTTGAGATCATTTGGAGTTACCAATAAATAATTAAAAATAGAACAGTGCACTGCTATATTGCAGTCTGCAAAATATTCGGCCGAGTTTGTCCTGCACAAACTCGACCGACACCCTTACTGTAGGGATTCAAAAGTCATCCAAAAATTATTCCAATTTAACAGAGTGTCTAAAATTGTGTTTTTCAAGCACAGTTAAAATTTGAGATCAATTGGATATACCAATAAAAAGATAAAATTCAATTACCACACTGCTGTATAAATCTGGAAATATGATCGGCCGAGTTTGAAACTCGACCGATAAACAGGTCAGAGCATTCTTCAAAAATTCTGATATTTTTCAATTTTGTTCAAATTTTATATATACAAATCATATCCAAATTTGAAGTAAAACAGAGTTACACATAAAATACTAAAAATCATTTAGTGAGACATTCTACTTATCAAATTCTGTATTCATGTATCATCAAAACCCTATTTGGGCCGATTAGGGTTTATGCTTCTCAAACCCTAATTCTCAAGACAAAAGAACGTTTAGACTTCTTATCATAGTTAAAACATCCTAATTGTGTTATTGTCATTAATTAGATTTCAAGAATGATTATTCTAATTAATCTTTGCGATTGTCTAGATAAACCCTAGTTTACCAATTAAGCTCAGATGGGGTCGTAACAAGTTCATTATAAAGATTTAAAGCATGAGAGGATATGAAGGAGGAGCCATCATAGGATACAGGGTGAGGAGCATAGGAAGAGGATGGTGTTCTAGTAGGGGGCGACTATTTTGCTATGGTTTGAGACCATGTAGGCAGATGGAGAAAAAAATATCACCAAAGGAGAAAGAACATGTCACAATCAAGACACCTATTCACCTAGTTTAAGGTAGGGAGAGGCAAAGAAGGACAAACAAGGGCTGTGAGGGGAAGGTTGAACCTAGGGTTTGAGAACTAGAGTACTAGATGTAAGGATTGGTCAATTTTTCCATAGTTGAGAGGGAGAAAAGTCAATCGATACCCCTTTTTAGTTTAGTCTAGTCCCGTGATTGGTCGAGTTCTATCGTTAAAAACTTGACTGACTTGGCAGCTCATCTAAGTACTCATATGGAGATTAGTTGAGCTGTTATTAGGACAAACTCAACCAAATGGTCAACCAGTACAAACCTTAGAAAATTTAATTCTAAGCCTTTAGGGTGCTATATAAAATAGTTTTCTAGCCTACCATGTATTTTAGAAATATTGAGGCACTTTTCACTCATCATAGGGTACCATTTTGCGATAAAACATTCCTTTGTGAAAAATGCCCAAAAACAAGTGAAACAACAAGGCATGAAAACATGGAAAATTTAGCACTTAGCAATCATAAGGTGAACGAGACATGAGAAAGAATGTATAGGTAAGAGAACAACTAGCTAGAAGTCATGTCAATAACATCAAGAGAAATTATCATAAGTTTTGATCTAATAAAAGTAAATTGCTCTGTATCTAGAGGTTTAGTGAAAATGTCCACAAGTTGATTCTTTGTGTCTACATGCGTGATATAAATATCCTTCTTGGAAATATGTTCACGAAGAAAGTGATGGAAGACCTAAATATGTTTATCTCTACTATTCAATATATGATTTTAAGATAGGTAACTTGCACTAATATTATCACAATAGATAGGAGAAGCATCAAAATGAATTTAAATGTCCTGGGGCATTTGATTCATCCATAGGACTTAGGCATAACAACTCCCATATGCAATGTATTCAGACTCGGTAGTTGAAAGATTCACAGTGCTTTATTTATTAGATAACCAAGAAACTAGGCATCATCCTAGGGAGAAGCAAGTGCCACTTGTGCACTTTCTATCAATCAAACAACCTGCATAATCAGCATCACTATAGGCAGTTTTTGTAAAGTCCCTTAACTTGGGATACCATAGTTTAAAGTTTTGGGTTTAGGCTAGATACCTCAAAATCCTCTTAACTACTATGAGATGTGATTTTCTTGGACTTGATTGAAAGCGAGCACACAAACCAACACTAAACATTATATCAGGTCTAGAAACAGTTATATAAAGTAAACTTTCAATCATACCTCTATAGAGCTTCTCATATACCTTTTCTCATTCCTCGTCTCTGTCAAGATTGAAGGTATTTGACATGGAGGTATCCATTGGCTTGGCTTTCTTCATCCCAAAGATCTTAAGTAGTTCATTGGTGTACTTGCCTTGGTTGATGAAGTTCCCATCTTTAGTTTGTTTGATTTGAAAGCCAAGGAAGAAAGTAAGATCCCCTATCATGCTCCCTTAAACTAACTCTGCATAAGAGAACTAAACTCCTTTCAAAGATCTAGATCAATCGCGCCAAAGATAATATCATCAACATTAATCTGACTAATTAAGAAATTGCTAGAAGTGTGTTTTAGAAACAAGGTAGAATTGAGTTTGCCCAATATATAGTCATTGTCTAGAAAAAGTTCTTTACTTTCTATACCAATCTCTAGGTGTTGGTTTGAGTCCATAAAGATCTTTTTGTAACAAATAAACATGGTTAGGAAATTTCTCATATTCAAATCCTAGAGGTTGAGCAACAAATACTTCCTCCTCAATTGTACCATTCAAAAATGCACTTTTGACATCCATTTGATAAAGCAGAAAATTCTTAGACTAGCAAAAAAAACGTTCTAATTGACTCAAGTCTAGATACAAGTGCATATGTTTCATAAAAATCAATACTTTCCTACTGGTTGTATCCTTGAGAAACTAACTTGTTTTGTTTCTTACCACTTTTCCGCTTTCATCAAGATTGTTGTGGTAGATCCACTTGGTGCTAATGATCTTTCTATCACTTGGTCTTGGCACTTTGTTTTTCTCAGACTGTTCCAATTCTTCTTGCATTGCTAGGATCCATTCATCATCCTTGATAGCTTCTTTGACATATTTTGTCTCAAGTTGAGAGATGAAGGTGCTATCTGCTTGTTCTTTGTTGTAGGCATCCCACGTCTTCACCCTTTCAAAGGGATTACCTATGATAAGCTCTTTTGGATGATGCTTTTCAAATAGGAGAGTTGGATCTTTCTTTCTTCTTTTTTCTCTTCTTCACCAACTAACACATCTTTTCCTTTATCAATAATGTTGAGCTCTTTTAAGTGAGGGATCACCTCATCTACAAAATCATCATTAACAATATTCTTGGAAATGGAGAGGTTAGTCTCAATGAATCTAACATTGATATATTCTTCAACTTCAGACAAATCAATGTGAAATACTCTATAAACCTTGTTGGTTGTGCTATATCTAAAAAAGAAAGCCTTGTAATACTTTGGATCACACTTGTCGAGGGAATCCTTGGTGTTAAAAATAAAACAAGGACAACCAAAAATGTGAAAGAAATAAATGGAAGGCTTTCTATCATGCCATAGCTCATAGGGGTTTTTCTTTAAATATGGATGAGTAAAAACCTAGTTTTACACAAAACATGAAGTATCAACATCTCAGCCAAAAAATTCTTTGGAGTGTCATACTCTAGAAGAATGGTCCTAGCCATTTCCTATAGTGACCTATTCTTTCTCTCAACAATCCCATTTTATCGAGGTGTTCAAAGTGAAGAAAAGTTATATGCATACCCAGACTCCTCACAAAATTGTTTAAACAAGTTATTTTCAAACTCTCCCCCATGATCATTGCAGATAGAGATGATTAGGCAAGAAGCTTTGTTTTCAACTCATTTGCAAAAAGTCGAGAACATCAAGAGTATTTCTTTTTGAAACAAAAATAAAGTCCAAGTATATCATGAAAAATCATCATCAATCACAAGACAATACTTGCTACCATAAACCGATTGCATACGCATTGGTCCAAATAGATCGATGTGAAGAAGCTCAAGAACTCTTTTGGTGCTAAGGACTCCTTTTGATTTGAAGGAGGACTTGGTTTTCTTTCCTTGGGTACAAGGTTTGCATTCCTCATCCTTTTCAAAACTTAATTTAGGAAATCTCTTTACCAAATCCTTTTTGTTCAACTTCTTCATTTGATGCATATTGACATGACCAAGCCTATGGTTCCACAAAGAAATATCATTCAAATTGGTAACAAGACATATACCAATAATAGACTTAATATAGTCAATCACAATAATATAGAGATTACCATTTCTAGTTTCCTTGTATATAACATTGTAGGAGAGGGAATCTAGACACAAGTATTCAAGTGAGGTAAAAAGAACAAGATAACCATTATCACAAAGTCGACTAACGCTTATTAAATTGTGATATAGGCCATACACAAGAAGTACATTATTGATGCATAGTGAATCACATACATCACCCTCACCTATAACCTTACCCTTGTTGTTGTCAGCAAATGTAACTGACCCGCCTTTCTTCTTTGTGAATTGGTTGAAGTGGCTGATTTCACTTATCATATGCTTTGAGAACCCACTATCAACAATCCATTTTCCTTTTACCTCACCAATATCTTCACTTGTAGAGGCCACAAATTCTATATGGCATTCACCTTTATCGAAGCTTGCATCAGTAGAGGAGGATTGCTCCCAAGTAGCATGAGATGCATCTGTGCTCCTTCTTTTCTTCTTATCCTTCTTCTTGTACTTCCTATCCTTCTTATAGTCATCCCTCTTCTTGTGGTGACTCTTGTGGTAGGCATTCTTTTCCTTGGGGCATTCATTCTTGTAGTTCCCCTTTTGCCCAGATTCATAGCATCTAGGAGTAGAAGATGAGGGAGACTTTCCCTTGAAGTGCTTTCCCTTTGAGTAGTTTGCTTCATGATCACTAGGGCCATATTCTTCGCTTGAGGAGGGACGAGAGGACCGACAAGCAAGATGTTGTTGGAGAATCATTGTCTCCACTTGATCTTTGAAGGCATTATCTTTGTGTTCTTTGATTCCTCCTCTTGCTTTTCATCTTCTTATTGCTTGTCTTGTCTTAGCTCATGAGCTTGAAGGTTGCTAATGGGCTCTTTGGTGGATAAGTCACCAAGGCTTCTAGCTTCTTCAATGGAAGTCACCTTGGGTTCCCATCTCTTGAGAAGATACCTTAGGATCTTGGAGTTGATGGTCCCTCCATTAAAGGCATGGCCTAAGGTAGCAATCCCATTAATGATGGTGTTGAGCCTTGTGTACATCTCAAACACTATTTACTTCTTTCCCATATTGAAGTTTTCAAGTAGTCCATTGAGCATGCAAATCTTTGACTCTTTGACTTGATGTGTGCCTTCATAGGTAATGCACAACTTGTTTGAAATCTCATGGGTTGTATCCCAACATGAGATATGGTTGAACTCAGAGGGAGTGAGGGTAGCATGGATGATGCTTATTACCTTTGCATTCAGTTGCTCCTTCTTGAGTGTAGCTTCATCCTAGGTAGTTACATCACCCGCCGACTTCTTATATGGAAGAATCATCACCTTGAACATGTCGTAGTTCATCCCTTGAAGGTAGAACTACATCCTCAATTTAGAATAGAGGAAATTTGTGCCGTCGACAATCGAGGGTCTCATGGAGAATCCTCCCTCTAGGTTGAGGGACCCAAGTAAGGCATCCATCTTCTCATCTCGTGGGAGATGTGTCAGAGATACCATCGCTCTAATACCACTTGTTGGGTCAAATGGCACTAGAGGGGGGGGGTAAATAAAGCTAAAGCACTTACACAAAAATTGTTAGACCTTCAAGTTACTTCAATTAGGCACAATTGCAAATACTTAGTTTGATGGAAATCCAAATATTCATAGCAAGGATGACAGAAATTGAAATAAGAACTTGAACAAATTGTTTAGAGTGGTTCCTCTCTCCAAACTAGGAGAGAGTCAGTCCACTCCCTATAGAGGTCAAGCCCTAGGATTTTGCAACCTATGTATACTTATACTCCATTATAAGACATACAATTGACCTTCCTTTTTTAGGATGAGGATACTCGACTTGCATTTGAGGTCAAGGGAGCCAATAACTTTACAACCAAGGTCTTACCAATATGAAGCTAGATCCTTCTACCTCACTAAGGTCTTTCCAACTCTCGTAAGCAACTGGACACCTTCTCCAAGGATATCCCTTTGCAACGAGTCTTCCGCCTTGAAGGATTTACCCACACCACTCCTGGATCTTTAGCCTTGTCCTCCTCCTTCACTCAGAGAAGCTTTTTCAACCTTCTTTTATAGCTTGAAGAAGATTGCACCTTCTCCTTCACTTGGAGAAGCTTTCACCAACTTGATCTTGAAGAAAGGAGTTGGGAAAAGAGAAGCTTTGAGAGTTTTACAAGTATAGAATGAAGTATCTCCCTCACACAAATCCTATCTCACTCATATGGATTAATTGAACAGTAGTCGAGAGAGAAAGGGGATCAAGTGGACTGGAAGCACCCAACTATAGAAAGGATCTTGAATAGCATAAAGGATCAACCTTGGAATGAACTCCAAGAGGTCTTATCTATAGTTGATGGTGTCCACTAGAGGGTATAGTTAAGAACATTTTCTAGCCCTTTGGGGTGTTGCAATAGATATAATTTCAAGTTTTGTAGCAGTCCAACGGTTGGAATCATTTTTTCTGTGTTTTCCATATAATGCAGTCATTCGAGTTGTCATAAAGATAACTCGACTGATTGCACTATGAAACAAAGCCAATTTGAAACATCAATTGAGTTTTTACTGGGTGAAACTTGACCGATCACTTGAAATTAGTTTTGTTGAGTGCAGGGATAGGTTGAGTTCTATGAAGGTGAAACTCAACTGAACCAAGGAATTCTCAAAATCCATCAAGGGATTGGTCGAATTTGTATCTCGACCGATTAACACCCTATAAAATTTTTTGGAAATTGCATTTGGGTGATCAACCATTAGAATTAAGGGTTCCTAATTTTTTTCTCATCTTAGTTACAAGTCATATCATCAATACAAATGATTACAAAAATAACCTAAGGTGATTTGAAGTATTTTCCACAAAATTGCATTTGCATTTCTTTTGACTTGAACTAGAGCATGCTAGGGCTTGATATATTTGATCATTTTCATGTACCTAACACCTGAAATCAATCTAAAACAAACATATTATATACATGTGAATGGAGTGGTTGAGTCATTATCAAAATATGGACAATGTGTAACACTTAAGTCAACAAATCCATGTTCCTTGAACTAAAGCAAACTATCTGAGATACATGTCAGCTCACATATGACATATTGATCATGTGAGAATGGCCATACATTTCTTAGTCTTAATTATCAATTGGCTAGGCTACCAACACTGAAAGGAGGGACAAATCCCATTTACATGACTCATAGTCAATCCCCACGTGTCACAACATACCCAAACACCACCTGTGTAGTAACCCTTATTTAAGGTCACATTGGATGGTGTCAAAGTACATCGAACAAAATGTGATGATTGTAGTGACTTTATATCTAAGAACCACAATCACCAATATCATTATGAGAGTGATTCTTATCACCATCCAATGGTTTCCATGTATCACTCTCATGGTGGGTCTGTCTGACACATTGTTCTCTAACAAGTACTATGTGTTTGGTTTAATATCACATATCATGACTAATGGCATTCTATCAACAACCAACACACACTCCAGTATTATGTATTATTGTTGTCTATATATTGTTTCTGGAATAATATCTGACTATGGACATAATAAGAACGTATACACTCTTATCTTACATATGATAGTATTATTTAGGTTCTCAACCTAAATACATAAGTCATCGAGTAATATCATTCTCCATACCTCTATCATGTTATATCTTCATCAAATAATTGAACAAACATATAGACGAAATTGCCTTTATTATTAATCAAAATCATTTACATGATATGCCATTACAATCATCATATGAAATACTCTATAGGCATACATACCAACAGATACCCACTTGCACTTATAGCCAGTCACCCTTGAACTTATCCCAAGTGACCTTACATGCCCATCATGGTTCTTTTGTGAAAGTGCTTTTGCCAAGGGGTCAGTAACATTGCTTTTCATTGATACTCTAAAAATCTTCACATCTCCTTATTGTATGATTTCTTGTATGAGATGGAACAACTGAACTATGTGATTGGAATGATGATGCGATCTGGGTACCTTAGCTTGTGCAATAGCTCTGTTGTTTTCATAATACAATTCTTCTACATTGCTAATGCTTGGAACCACCCCAAGTTTAGAGATGAACTTCTTGATCTAGACAGCTTCCTTTGTTGCGTTGGATGCAACAATGTACTCGACCTCTATTTTAGTATAAACAACTGACTCTTTCTTGGAACTCTTCCATCTTATAGCTCTGTTGTTAAGGCAAAACAAAAAACCTAATTGAGATATGTAGTGATATTTGTTAGGTTGGAATCTTGCATCATTGTGACCCTTTACCACCAACTCTTCCTCACCACCATTGACTAACCTAAACCACACATCCAAAATGGAGTAGATCTAGAGTAGTCTGACACTTAAATTTATAACCTGATACTTAGGCCCCCACAACTATTATACGAGGTGTGATGTAGTAAATGGGGTCAAATAACAGGAACAAGGGTGGTAAGTGACAAGAATTTAGAGTCTTATCTCATTTACACCAACCAAGAAAGTAAGATAAGATGGTGTTCCTTATGGAACGATGCTATTTCTTTTTTTTGGTTGGTAGGAACGATGCTATTTCAAACAAAAGAAACAAGTAAAGGAAAAGTTAAGAAAGAAAAACAAAAGAACAAAACCAACGAGCGTGTGATAACAAATGTGGATGAGAATTTGGATTGGGTTTAACCTACTAAGATCTCTCCACAACATGAAATACTCTCATCCCTTTCTATGCCTATAGAAAGGTGACAAACAATCATCATATATATATTCTCTCCTCTATCAAGCTTACGATAGATGTAGATTATAAGATTGTCTCCCTATCGAGACGAAAAATAAACAATCTCAAAGATAATCATATGATCATTATCTTTAACATTCCAACATTCTCATTCATTCATACAACTCCATAAAATCTAGATAGAATTAGTACTACTTTTTAAAGGCATTAACAATCAAACAATACAAGATGGTAACTAATAATGCAAGTGAATAATTAAGAACAAGTGTATGGAGATAATCATTGTGAATAACATATTTATATTCAAAAGGATGTAAGTATATACACATTTGGGGAAACTTAGTGGCTACTCCCAACCTAAGATATGATTTTAGGCACTCATATTAGTAAGTTGCATTATAGAATTGCATATGAACGAGAACGTAGTGCACTGATATGGGGAAGGATTAGAAGAATGAGGTAAAGAAGGGTAATATGAGTAAGGGAAGTAGACAATTCGATGGCTACAACCAAGAGATGGTCACAATCGATGGTAAGGCACTTCTTCCCAAACTAGAAGAGGGGTTGGCAGCGACCTTCTCTTCTTCCTCCTTCCATCAAAGAAGAAGGGTTGGAGCAGGATGGGATATGGAGGCAGAGGCAAGGAACAGACTCTGTCAGACTCTCATCCTTGTTCTCTATCAACCGATGGTGACAAAAGGCAATGGTGAGCTCCTTCTCTAGAAGAGTCTCTGTTACCTTGGTGTAGCATGACCCCTTTGTATGTAGTTGGGGGTCCTATATATATAGGCGCTAGCACGAAGTTCTTTACTTGTGCCCCAAGCGTCCTAGGTATCTTTTTCAAGTGACGTGCTTAACGACCTCAAATGACAGTTCTATCATGGCCACCATCATCTGGCAGCCATCGAGTGACAGTGAAGATGAAGTACCAGTAGGTGGGTCTGCTTGACCATTAGTTGGTGGAGCAGACAAGCCATCGATTGGCGACCATTAAGTGACTATAGTTCCTGACATTCGATTGACCAGACTTGCATGACTATCAAATGGTGGTCTGCTGGACCATCAATGGCTGGTGTGGGTGGACCACCATTTGATGTGTCTACTAGGCCATAGAATATTGGGGTAGGCAGACCATTAGAAGGTGGGTCTGTCTTACCTTTGCCTGATAATGCTTGTACATCCACCAGTTGTTGGATCTTTACGATCACTGTTTGGTGATGTATCCAAGATACCAACCAAAAACATCCAATGGTAGTGTGGGACTACCGTCATTGGATAGGCAATGAGGGTGAAGACTTCCATTAAGATCTATTGGTAATCAACCAATGGTTGTGATCCGACCATTGGTTGTGAAACGATGGTGGTTTGACTCTATGGTAATACTCTTTAGTCCCTTGAATACTTGCATGAGATATCTTTGTCATCCTCAAGAGGGGTAGGGAAAGTAATTATGTACAAAATAAATGGGAAGTGAATACAAATTGATATGATAGAAGAGAAATAGAGGTGAAATAAGGCATGTAATGTCTACAAAATTGGATGTTATCAACTCCCCAAACTTAGATTCTAGCTTGTCCTCAGGCTAACAAATATAATTCAAGCATCAAATAACTTCAGAGGGCTTTATTTAGTTAATGTTTTTGTGAATGTGAAAAATGTGATAATGTCAGCCTTAAGTCGAGACATATGCATCAAGAAAAGGTCTTGTTGATACACAAAACTTTCCCTCTTCGATTGGATTTACAACACTCGTATTGCTTGCTATGACGTTCTTTATCAGAAAGTTTCTCCCTCATGATGCACAAATGATCCTCTTCCAAATTTTACTTGCAAAATTCTGGCTGAGGTCACTTTCACACCAAACCTTTATTCTTTGGATCTCCTAGCTATAGTGCTTGGGTGGGCTAAGGCTGTAGTGTTTCCCATATTCTTCTGTTCACTTGACCATGTAGGCTATCTTGAAGACAGTGTTTCCAAAGGACCCTGATGTAATGTCAGGTGGTTGTGTGAGGTCTTCTTTGAAATGTAGGTGTGTAAAAGTTGGCTCCCAGACTCCATTACCGGGCACGACATGTATGCATTTTTGAGTGAAACAATATACTGGTTGGGTGGAGTCCTTCAACATCTTTCCAAGCACAACTCTCTTAATTTTATTCCTATTGGCTTTTATCTCCCTCACAAGCTTTGGGATCATATGATTTTTTAGGGGAATTTTGGATGTCATGCCTCTTTTAATACCAAAGCAGAGATTTTAAACTAGAAGGGGTAGCTGTTTCCTCTTTTACTAGGATTATGTGCTTTCCTACCTATACTTGGGAACACAGTGATCAAATCAGGAGCATAGTAGGTTGATCCCTCCTTACTTTGATATTTCATCTTGGTTGACAGACATGTTTGTTCCTTCTACATTATCTTGAGGTAAGACTAACGTTAATACATTATCAGACTCAAAATTTTCTTAGTAGATTATATAGCCCAAATATGTCATTCTTGAAGTAATTACGCTAAGAGTTAACCTGAGGACAAGTAAGCCTAAGCATGGGAGTTAAGATATTATCCACAAAAATTGGATCCAAAATCTGCCTTTTCAGACTATCTATGCATCAAAATTTTAAAGAAATGAGAATATAAACATGTGCCAAGATTATGTCTTACTTGGTGATTTAAGTCATTCAAGATTTTATAAAAAAAATTGGTCAAAATAGTAGATAATTTAAATGTGTAAAGACATACCACATTCACATGTTCAGGACCCCCCAATCTCAAATGTGTCAAAGAATAAGGTTGATCTGGAATAGGTGAGTTAGTACTTGTCATTTGAGATTTTCTATTCTGAAGCTAAGATCTTCGTTGCACATTATCCTCAAATATGCTGGTAGTAGTCATCTTGATATTGCTAAATCTTCTGGTCTGATGTATTTAGCATCTACATCCAGTAGAGTACGTAAAAGATCCAGTCATTTAATATAGGTTTTTGTTGTGGGCATCTACGACAGAAGTGTGGTTTTTTTAATTTGAAATTTTTTGGTATGCAACGACCATACATCTGTATCACCTCTACAATCTTGTTGTCTACCTTCAAGGCTTGTATTTTGATGACGTTGTTAGTCATTATACGACATTTTGTGTGTTTTTTACTAAACATTACATTGAAACTGTTATAAAATACTAATGTTCCACTGACAATGTCAACCGATAGCATTTCCCAATGTCTATCATGCAATATTTGCACAAATATCCATCAAGGGAAATTGTATTTTAGGTGCTCAATCATCTGTTATAGCTCACCAGGTTCCTTTTTAAATACACCATCTCCCACTTTGTCAGAGAATGCCATACAGACATTGGAGAGATCATCATCCAAAAGTACTTGACATGCTGCCATAACATTGATCATCATGTAACCTCATGTTGTCAATATATCACAGAGGTCTGGCAGTAGTACTTCTACATTTTCTCATTATAAAATGATGACGAGATCATCCTTCCTTGGTTGTAGTACATCCATAAAAAATGTAACTTATTCCACATATATTCCATAACATGCTAGTTCATCTAAGTTCTCAAAGGTGGGTGTTATCACATATGTTGGTTGTAATCCATCTAGTGGTTGGACATGTTGCGCTTCTTCTATGTTTACGTCACTCTCTTCATTAACATGTTCTTCTAGAGTTGAGGTTTCTTCCATGATGTTCTCAGTAGAGGGTTGGTAAAAAGGAGGTTCTTTTTGGTGGGGACTTCTTGTTGTTGTTTTAATCTCGTATGGTGACTCCCTCTCTGTATGTTTAGAAATTTGTACTGGTGCTGCAGGGACAGGTAGGCATGTTGTAGGTTTAACAATGAGAGGTCATAGGGGAGAAGGTGGTTGTTTATTTCTTTCTTTTGGCACCGTGTTTTTGGGTTCCTCTTTGGAATTCTTCAACTTCTCTCTCTAGGGTATCTTCTTAGGCAAAGGAATCATGGAATATATGTGCCTTGGTATATCTTCCATTTGTGCATCATAGAAGAACCTCCTATCATAAATTATCTCCATGACATATTTCCCTCACAGAACATGGAAATCTTCAATAGCAAACTACTCTGTCAGATCTCTACTATTTATGGCTTCGATCATCCTCAATGTTATGAAAGTGTTGTCCCATGTATTATGCTTTTCCTGGTCAAAATTGCAGTTGATGTAAATTGCTTTCCAATTTGAGCGATACCACCCACTCACTCCTTGTATCAACCTTTTTTAGATGGGTTGGGAATTGTTGTATCATCCTATGCTCTGGTTTCTCAAAGACCATTCTTCCACATGGCAAGTCATTGACATTAATTTGTATGTGACTACTTTCTTAAAGGTCATTCCCGGTGAGGAGCCATTGATTGAATGCCTTTAAGGGAAGAGTTATAAATTGTAGACTTTTTGTTCTGTCCAGGGTGTCTTGGAGTTCTTTGATAAATTTAGTGTCGCTTCTTTCTTTAAAAAGGTGGTCCTCTAGGTTAGTGGTTACAATAAATACTAGCCCCACTTTATTCATGTACATGAACTTTTTTATTATAGTCTTGCATAGTACCTTCAATAAAGTTCTTCTTATATTGTCATGTTGTTGTTAAGAAGAACGTATATCATTTATTGTCAAACTATATTGGTTGTTGTTGTAGATAATGTCATCCCCTAACTTTGTGTCATCAAGAATGTCGGCCAGGATGTGAATGTCCCCTACTAGCATGCATGCAACTGAGGTCATGTCCATGTTTGCCAAGTTACATGATAGAGGGGGTGGGGCTACTGAACTTGAACGGTCTGTGGGGTGATGGACTACATGTGGTTCTGGGAAGACTTGGTTCTCCTACTTGGGTGGTGCATCATTGAACATGTGATCCATGCTCCCATAATAAATTTATATTGCCATTTATTTTAACTCTACCTCAAAAGGAAAAAGATTGGATGCCTCTCACGATTGGTTCATCCAAAAGTATTTCATTCATGAAACTATCATAATCATGTTGGGGGGTGGGGTGAATCCTTGTAGTTGTATGGTGGCTCTATCCCATCCATCACATCTTCATTTGTTTCGGTCATCTCCCCCCTTACTTCAGGTGGTATAAGTTCTGGCATCATTCTCTCCCACAACTTCTTCATGCTCTGTGGGTGTTGCTAGTCTTGAAGGTTGAAGGGAACTTAGATTCAACAATACTCCAGGTCCCTTGTCCTTGTTGTAGTTTGTTGAGTGCCTTGGTGAGGCTAGGGAATTGACACAGTTCTCATCACCAACGGGCACTCTCCTACCACCGATAGCTTCCATTGATTCCTCCTCCTCCCCCTCAAGTGGAAGAGTGCATACGGAAGTGGCAGCTTCATTTTGTAACACCTCTTGGCCTAGTTGCATAGAGGCCATCAACATGTCTTCCTTCAGATGCACATATGTATCTGATGCAAAGGGTAGATCAATGGTTATTGTCTGCTACTTTTCAATAGATGCCCCATTTATGGTGGAGGTGGTTTCATTCTTCTTTTCTGCTTCATCTCTCATATTCTAGTTCTCTTGGCACATGTCATCGCTCTCCTTTCGCAGGGTAGCAAGTTTGCTTATTACTACTGCCAAAGTCTTCATGACTTGCACTTGGTTGGCGGCCAACTGCTGCATTTGTTGTGGTAGACTTAGAACTGGTTGTATGTCTATTGTTAGCTTCTATACCGCATGTATATTTTAATTAGAGATTGAAATGATCTTAGTAAGGTCGTCAATGTCTCACCCTATTTCCATGAACTTTCTGGTCGTGGGCACCTTTCATTGTTTCTGCTTTTGGAGGCTGATGGAGTTCACTTCCTAATCTTCCTCATTTTCTCAGGCAGATTCTCTATGTTCTCCTGTTTGCAGTTTTCTTAGCTTGGTTTGCACTACTTCCCTCTCTACGGTTTCTTCCCTCAACTTCTTTCCCATAGATGCCCCCATTCATTCATTTGATGTACTACCTACATCTACCTCTCATGTTCTTTGTGGTGTGAGGTTGTAGTCATGTTCAAATATAGTAAGTAAGCTACAAAGATCAATCTATGGATTGGAGAAAGAAACTCAGAGCTGGAATCTTCATTTTGATGAGACAGTCAAAGAGTTTGGCTTTATTCAAAATGAAGATGATTTTTTTGTGTACAAGAAGGTTAGTAAAAGCATAGTGACATTCCTCATATTGTATATAGATGACATACTATTGATGAGGAATGAAATCCCTACTTTATAAAAGGTAACGACATGGCTTGGAAATATGTTTTCAATGAAAGATTTGGGAGAAGCTTCCTACATCTTAGGGGTAAAGATCTATAGAGATAGATCCAAAAAGCTTCTTGGACTAAGTCAAATCACGTACATTGACAAAGTGTTGACACAGTTCAACATGGAGAACTCAAAGAAGAGTTAGTGATCTATTGAAACTTATACATATTGATGTATGTGGGCCTTTCAGAACAAATGCCAGAGGTGGTAATAAATACTTCATTACCTTCACAGATGATTTCATTAGGTATGGTGTTGTTTACTTGATGAAACATAAAATAGAAACTATTGAAAAGTTCAAGGATTTTATGAACAAAGTATAGAACCAACTTGACAAAAGTATTAAGTCAATTCAATCTGATCGAGGTGGAGAATACTTAAGCCAAGAGTTTGAGGACCTTCTATGAGCCTGTTGTATTGTATCACAACTCACTCCACCTAGAACAAGACAACATAATGGGGTATCAAAAAGAAGGAATCACATATCGTTAGATAGCACGTGATCAGGATGAGTTTTATTGATCTTTCGACTTCCTTCTGGGGACATTCCCTTCAAACTATCACATTAACACTTAACCGCATACCATCTAAATCGGTTCAAAAGACACCATATGAGATATGGCATGGGAAACATCCCGATGTGTCTTTTATGAAGATTTGGGGATGCGAAGCTTATGTTAGGAGAATGACTCCTGAAAAGCTTGGCCCTAAGCATGATAAATGTTATTTTGTTGGATATCCCAAAGAAACATGGGGGTACTACTTTTATACTCCATCTGACAACAAAGTGTTTGTTTCCAGGATAACTGTATTCCTTGAAAGACAATTTATTTCCAAAGGAATTAGTGGGAGAAAAGTGGAACTCGAAAAGGTTCAAGACCAACATGAAAACATTGAACCTAAAGAGGTATAGGAGGAACTAGGAGACTCACAAATTGGTGTGGAATCTCAAATTCTTCAAGTAAAATAGGAACCTCATAGATCTAATGGGACACACCTTCAACCTGAGAGATATGGATATCTTGTAACTTAGGAAGGCAGTGAATTGGTCATAGATGATGAGACAACTACATATCAAGATGATATTGAGGATGTGTGTATGACACAACCTAAGGGTTTTATAAATCCAAAGTTCATAGCAGTGGTTGTTGGGGTCTTTATAGTCTCTTCTTCATCTTCCTCTAGGTCAATAACATTAGGTGTGGATAGTTTCTTTGCTAACCCCTCTAAGACATGCACAACTACTTTTTTTATCGTTTTCTTAGTGTCTACCTCTTTTGGTTGCTTCTTTCCTTTTTTGGTTGTCTTTCTTGTGATTGAAACCTATTGAGATGACATCCTCATGATTCCTTCTTCTTTGAAAACAAGCTTGTCACAGTCGTAATTGCTAAGTTCTCGAAGAGGTAGTAGATATTTTGTTCTGTAGAATCTGTAGGTGTAGTTCTATTTTGTCCTATAGAATTAGTAGGCATAGTTCTATTTTGTTCAGTAGAATCTGTAGGTGTAGTTCTATTTTGGGTCGACTAGGAAATTCCCATATGATCTTAGAAAGTACTTCAAGTTTTTAGGATATCCTAGTTGGTATGCAATGTAGGTGATTAGACCCCCCATATAGAAATTGCAAGGGCCCTCTAGCCCTATATCAACAACCAACTTCTCGATCAATATTTGGCAAATATTGATACCTTTCCCTTCCATTAAGCTCCATAGGATGTGGAGGTCTAGTCGGGTTACATTACATGTCTCTCGTCTGAAAGTCGGGGAGTTTGTGATGATCTTGTGAACTATTTTCATGAATCCAAAGTGCATCATGGTGGCCTTTTATTGACTAGAGTTCTAACTGGAGTCCCCTGAAAGGTTTTCCCAAGTTTTATCAGTTATGGAACCCCTTGCATCCCTATCTCCTCGTGCCTTGTTAACTCCTTCTACTTGCTCAATAGAGCTGGTGAAGATTGAGTTTAACCATCTCTCAGTCAGAGTGTAGTCCTTCTTGATAATTTGGACTTGTAGTTTATATTCACCTCCACATTCTGATATCTTGTTGTTGGCTATTGGCAACTTCTTGATGGAGGATATGAATTCTTATGTGAAATCCTCATAAGAAGTGATGTTGTTAAAACAAATTTTATAGATCCCCAACTTTTCAAAGCACTATTTCACCATGTATATATCCTTATATTTTATAGTGTCTCAACGTCACCAAATCCGGTTGCCTTGAATTTCTTTCTCACAAACATGTCACACCAGACCGTACTATGTTCCTCATCCCTTGCTAGAAAGTGATTGTCAAGTTGTTCTCTTCTAATTGCATGTGATGGTTGTTGAGGGATGTTAACAGTTGTTGTTGGCTCTAGTGTGTCTTCCTTGACTGTGGTACCTTCTTCAGATGTCTTAGCTACCTTTCTAGGTCTCCTCTGACCAGGGTCAGATGTAGGTCTTTTCTTTGGGTTCTACACTTCCTCAGAGGGTGTTTACTTATAGACTTTTGTCCCTATTTTCTCTTCATTATCATTTGATTCCTAAGGATGGGTTCTTATATCCTCTTTATCATGTTTGCTTCCATGTGTGATCTAGTACTTTCTTTTGTAGCCTCACCATTTTTTTCCATGCATGCTATGGTTTCATCCTTCAAACTTTCAACTACTTTCATTTCTTCTAACGTCATGGAGGCCTTGAGCTTATTGGTATTTTCTAACTCTTAAAAGCTCAGTTTTCATCCTTGATTCCTACCATCTGGTGCTTGTAGATACTTATGTATCTCTAGCAGAATTAATTCGATAAGTGAAAATAGAAATTCATTAGGGTATTGATCAATAGTAGATGAGTGACACTCAATGGTTTGCAACAAACTAGTTACTAAAAACCAGTGTTTTAGCAACAAATCAACAATTGTGGGTGTAGATTGATGGTAGAAAAGGAGGCATGAGAACCAAAGTTTAGTAAAATCTCTACTATACAATCGTCTGATGGTAGTTGGTCGGAAGGTGCCAACTAGTGGTCAGGTCATACGGCTGATGGTCTTGTTGGTTGGCGACAACCAAAGGATGGGTAACAACTGATGGTCAAGTAGGGTGCAGGGATTGAAGGTTTGCAAAATCGATCAAACCATCAACCGATGGTTGTTGTCAGTAGGATGTCAACTAGTGTTAGGGTCGATTTCCACCGACTGATGGCTTCGCTAGGCTTACAGCGACCGATGGTTGCAGTGGTACCCAACAATCAGTGGTTGCAAGGGAAAAGTGATGGTTAATCGACAGTGGGAAAATTTGATGGTCCTCGCAACTGATGGCTAGAACCAGATGGTGATTGGGAAGAAAAATGAGAAACAAATGATGGTCGATTTCAAAGGAAGTGACCCTTGGTATAGAACCCACGGTCAACAACTGATGGCTGCTGAGCCAAAGTTCACTTCTCAAAGGTTAGGTCCAGGGAGCTTCAGTAGGCAGTGGTCAATCTCATATGATGGCTAAGTGGAAACCGATGGTTGTGTTTGGAGTAAGAATCCACGTCTAATGGTCATAGAGAGTAAAGCGACAACTGGTGATTCGTTGTCTGTAGGGGCTAGGGAAACAAAAAGTGGAAATTGAGTTGGTAGAAACTGGGTTTTAGGTGTACATTTTCTACTGGCATCAAAAGCTTCCACCTTGGACCATCGATCCATAGTTGTGTGTAGGATTCACCTGACCTCCAAGGTGTCCCCTCACTCCTCCTCTCTCTTTGATCCTCAAAGAGACCAACATTCTGCATGTCAGTGATCTAGAGGTAGAAGATGGCATCTTCCAACAACTTCTCTCGGTTGTCTAGTTGCTTCACATGCTCTGGATCTAGGATGCTGTTAGAGGCTAGGGTTTATCAAATCTAGATGATCCATCTTTGAGGTGTATTATCTTCCCTTTTATAGGTTTCTGTCTTCTTGGATGGCCATCATATGTTAAGATCTAGTGGTTCAACACTTAACCATCATTTGATGGTGTTTCTGGCAAGTATCATCTGGTGGCCTTCGAGTTGAATAACTGATGGCTTCACGAGGCTCTTTATCTGATGGTAGGTCAAATAGTCAACACACTGTGGTTTCACTGACCCATAAACCAGTGGTTATCATGTGTAAGTCAATCGATGGCGCATCAGAAAGCTAACAATCAATGGTTTGACTATCATTGTCATCCTATGGTGTCATTGCCTCATTACCCAGTGGTTGTTCTGGGTTGATCAACCGATGGTAAGGCAGACAACATCAACTGATGGCTTCCTTAAATGACTCCTATAAAATGGGTGTCCATAATCTTCTTAAGTTTATTCTATGTACACTAAACATTACTAATCAATGGTGGCAATTGCTAATAATTTAAATAAGAGTTGAACAAGATTAGAGATTTTATATTAACTGGAAATTACTATTAGATAAAACTATCAAGAGAAGTGAAAGAATCAAAAATTTAGAGAAAGATGGAAATCCTTGAGGTTCCTCCCAAGAATCACTAATTTATAGTCTTTAGCTTGACTTTCCAATTTTACTTTTAAGGGTTTCTTTAGTGGGGTAGATGGGGGTTCTTCTAACTGAATTTTTAACCTTCTTACAAAATTCTCATCTTCATAGTTCCTCTTTACTTGGTGACCATTAACTTCGAATGTACATGTCTTCTCACTGGTGATCTCCATCATTCCCAAGGGGTGTATCTTTGCAATAGTAGAGGGGCCAGACCATCTGGACCAGAGCTTACTGGGAAATAACCTAATACTAGAATTGAAATAGAAGAACTTTGTCCCCTTCAGAAACATCCTTGATTTTTAGGTGGGCATCGTGCCACACCTTGGTCCTTTGTTTATATATATGGGCATTTTTGTAAGCAATCTACCTTAGTTCCTCAAGATCTTGTAATTATAGAAATCTCTTGTTGCCTACTTCCTTAGGGTCCATGTTCAAAAACTAGATAGCCTAGAAGGCCTTGTGCTCTGGCTCAATAGGAAAATCACATGAATTCCTGTAGATAAGAAAGTAGGGAGTAGTCCTATCAGAGTCTTGTAGGTAATTCATGTTGGGTTTTAGGGGAGACAGAGAAGGCAGTGGAAACAAAATTTTCTTCTCCCAAACCCAATATAAAAGGAATCACGTCAACATCTATATAGTAGGAAGGATGGTTTGTAGAGAAATACCTTGTCCCAAGGCTTGATCAGTGATGTTACCTCGAGGCTTGCGCGGTCTTCACCTACGGTCTTGGACGGTGTCTGTGCATCTCCTGGTCTCACCGGGACTGTCAGGATTGACAGCTGTCCTCTGAGCGGCAAAAATCTCCCGCCTCTATAGTAGTCCACATGGACCACCTGGAACTCCGATCGCCTTGTCGCACAAGGCACCAGAAGGAGTCACACCCTTCTGTCAGCGTACTAGTCACCAACACACTCTTCTGCCACCAGTCGCCTTTCTACAGTTGTCTTTCCATTGCTGTGCCTCCCTTATCAGGTAGCACCTACTCAGGCTCTCCTGGTTACCACAACCGGAGAGAACGACAACTTTGTAGAGCAACTGGTGTTCTGAGTTGTGTTATCTGAGAAGCCCCCAATACCCCTATATATAGGAGGGTCAGGGGATAGGGTTCTCTACCCCAGGCAATGCGGGATTAAAGGAGTAGAAGGGTTCAAAATTTTCCACAAAACAACCAACTGTGTCAGCTGAAACAATCGTTTCAAGCATGAAATGGTCGATTGGGGACCTGAGCCGATCGGTTCACACCTGAACCGATCGGTTGGGGCACCTGAGCCGATCAATTCAAGCATGAGTCGATCGGTTCGTGGTCCTGATCAGTTCCCAATTGACTTTTCCTCTTTTGTTTCGAACTGATCCAAATACCAATCTTTGTTCCAATCAAATTGGAAAAGTGAAACGAAGAGAAATTTCTCACCAACCTGACTTTCCCAACTTGCTCATTTGGACCACTTGAGCCGATCGGTTCAACCCTTGAACCAGTCAGTTCAGCCTGTCTTGAGCTGATCGGTTCATCTCATGAGCCGATCAGTTCACCAAGATGAGCCAATCAGTTCATCATATGAGCCGATCGGTTGGGAGTGCAGACTGTGCAAAATTAGTCAATTGAAGTTTCAATCAATCCGATACTCTAATCAATCGGTCCAACACCTTGAACACTATGATATTGAGCTATCAATTGATTAAGTGTTTAATTGAACTACTAAACTCCTTTAGTAATCCATCTAAACATCGTTTGTGGATAAACTCCTCTTCCAGGTTAAATCCTATGTGTGTGACCATGTAGGCCCATTTCACGTTGGCAGTGAAAGTTCATAACACTTATGATTTCACAAGCAAAGAGAGGTGCCTAGTCGCACATCAGTGCTACCCAAGTGAAAAGGAAAGTTGGAAAACAACTTTCAATCCTACAATCTGTGAATGGTTTTACATCGAATGTATAATTCCTTTGTCACTAATATCTCAAATGAACTCAAGGCATGGAACAATCATACTGTCAACGTTCATTCACTTTCTTGATCTCAGAGTAGATTGGAGGAGATATGTATGACATCAATAACACATACTGATTCACACATGCGTGTGCACGACTATCTCAATCCTACTCATCAAGTGGCCATGGATATCAAACTCCCTCAGGAGGGACAAATCCCATATCTATCATTCACCCCTCAAAAG
This sequence comes from Alisma plantago-aquatica, assembly GCA_963693085.1. NCBI lineage: Eukaryota > Viridiplantae > Streptophyta > Magnoliopsida > Alismatales > Alismataceae > Alisma > Alisma plantago-aquatica. Next base: position 104,399,484 of record OY856415.1, on the reverse strand, counting down.
CCCCATGTGTCAAAGCCACCCAATCATCACCTTTATAACAACCCATGTTTCAGGACTATGTTTGATGATGTCAAAGTGTACCCAATGACATGTGTTGAGTGTAGTGATTTCATGTCAAAGAATCACACTCACCACCATCACTATGATAACTACCATGTCATGGTTCCATGTGTCAAACTCACAATGGGTCTATCCGGTACACTTGTTCTCTAACAAGTACCTATGTGTTTGGTTTGATATCTCCATATCATGACTAACGAGATTCTATCATGTCAACACTTTGCCAAAATTGGTATTAACTGCAAGTCTCCCATCTCTTCATTGTACGTCACACGTATGAGATGGAGTTGCCGTAATATGTGATCTAGTATTCCTTTGCTAACCTTTAGTCACATTGCATGACCAAGTACTCCTTACTTGTCATCAAAGATCAGAATATCTATAAGTTCTTCTCATGAACTTCTATATCCATATAGTATCCAATAATGTTCTCTAACGCACTGATACTCGACTTTTCCTTTTAAACAACCTTATTGGAACGTTTCCAATTATCAACAAACATTCACTTTTATATATCCCATATATATTTTGTGATTAATTTTCTATCCTTTTTCGGAAGTTCGCATCAGTGTAACTCTTTACAGTGAACCCTTCCTTATTTCCATAGAACTAGTACTTCTTAAGTACTTATGAAGTTCTTATGGTAACCACTTGGTCCTTGATGCTTGCATGTGGCAATGGCCTTGGACATGTGTTTAAGACATGTTAGAGAGGTGGCATTGCCCATGGACAAGTATCCCTAGGTGGGCGACACCTTGCCTTGTCTTACCTTGGTTTCTCCTCCAACCCCTTCTATATATGTGTTCCCCTTCTCTTGCTAAGGATCCCTTTAGTTCCTTAGTTTCCTCTCCCCCTGGTGCACGACACCTCTTCCTTTGCAAAGCTTGGTGGCCGATCCTCTTCCTTGGGAGTCTTCTTCTTCTTCTCTTAAGGTGGCCGAAGGTGGAGCTTGGAGCTAGGAGCTTGGATCTTGCTTAAGGCGGGTTACATAACTCCTAACCCTAACTATACTACCTTCTTCTACATCTTTGTATGTTTCATATGATCATAATCGACCATGTGTGCTCTAAGATAACTTCTTTCTTAAAGTTACACCTAGTTGGCCGAACCATGTTTTAGGTTTCTTTGTTGAGCAACAATCCTTTCTCTCCTTGGTCTAGAGGAGTGAGCTTGAGTTCTAGTAATATGGGCAATACCCCTCTCTTAGATAAGTTGAGAGGTGAGATTGTATTCTAGTTGCTTGAGCAACACCCTCCTCTCACCATGGACTTGAAAGGTGAGCTTGGTGTGGTTTAAGACCTTGTTAGGGTTGATCATTGTGGTTGCCCAATTTGAGAAAGAGGTTGTGTAACACCCCTCTCTCTTGGTTTTTGAGAGGTGAACCGACCTTCTTGATCAATTAGGGTTTGGTGCCCTTGTGCTTAAGGTTGAAGACGACCTTGCTGGATGGTGTCTTGCACGATATGCCTTGTTGAGTGCCCTGCGCGACACACCTAGTGAAGGCAGATGGCTTGGTGCTCGATGTACCTTGGGCGTTATAGAGTTCAGTGGGTTATCCTCATGTTGGGAGACATGGTTTAGTTGTGATGATGCACGACATGTCCTTGTGGTGTAGATCTTGGTAGGTATGCTTGTTTGGGCGTTGGGATGTCCCTTGCATTCTTGCACGATATGACTAGTTGAAGCTGAGTTGGTGCCCATTATGGTCCCTTGGATGGTACCCTTGATGGAGTTGCTGGAGGGGCAATACAACCTGATGAGATGCTGCCCGATAACCTCCCTAGGGTTAAGTCTTGGACGATACACCATGTATGGAGGGTACCCGATACACCCCCTTTCCTTGGGATGATCTTGGCCGTTACTCTTGTATAGTTGGGTTTGGGCGATATGGTATGGTACCAGGATGTCCTTGCCCGATACCCTCATGTCCTGGTTGAGCCTTGGAGGGTTGGACGATATGGCTTGATGCCCGATACACTAATCTTTGATTCTAGCTGTTATGCTATTGCATGACATGCACAACACCTTTCTTGGGCGTCATGAGTACCCTGGCCGATAGGGTGAACTCTGGAATGATGCCAGAAAGTTGCACGGCATGGGCGCCTTGGGTGACACCCCCCCTTAACCGATATAGCTCATGAGGAAGGTTAGCTTGACAGTAGAACCTAACCCTAACCCTAACCGGTACACCCTTTGGTGAGGGTTGGCGCGACTAGCCATACATATAGTGAGGGTTGCAGGAGTTCTGATGAGGGTTCTGATCACCCAGAGTGTATATAGTTGATAGTTCCCTTTTATATGTTGATAAAGCCTATATAATATACTCATGGATGCTTCCTTATACTTGATAGTATGATCATTCTTTAATCCATGATAGGCTTACTGGAACTAGATAGTCATCCACTTGTCATGTCCCACATACGAGTTATCAGGATGAGCACATCACATTGTCATGTCCTACATACAAGATGATGAATACATTTTATTCTTACTATGTCCATACATGCAAGATAATGGGATGATTACATACATGATAGATCCATATCTATTCTTAGTGTTCCCATTCTTCATAACAATTGGACACTTGGCCTTGGGATACTAATTCCATGTAACACGGACAAGTTTTCTTCCAATGAATCTGTGCACACTAAACCCTTCAGTATAGATTGCCAATGTATGCTTTCTCTCTTCACGTCAAGAGGTTTTCGAGAACTATCTCCATAGATCTTTATTCCTATCACATAGGAAAAGTCTCTATCTTCCCTAAAGATAATTTCCACTTTGGATTTCCATTCTAGAACATTTCCATTTCACATCAACATGTGGAATGTGAATACGCTCCCACTAAATCACAGATCTCTCTTTATCTTTGACATATCAGTCAAACCCTTTGACTATATTATCAAAGTAAAGATCCATCTCTAAGTTGCTTGTACTTAATTAATCACATTGATTAGTCCATTGTAACTTATAGACTTCATTTGCATTAATGGATTCATAAACCTTTAGGTTGTGTCACGTACACATCCTTGTTTTATTCCTCATAGCAATGCGGTTTTAGTATCCGTATGCCAAATCTCTTAGTCATTAAGTTGCAAATAACAAGCATCATCCTTCTCAAAATGTTATCCATGTGTCTTAACGCTTAAGACTCATTCACACTTATGGATTTCATCCCAATGGGTGCTACGATCAAGGTCACGCCTTATGGTTCACATGGAAGTTATTTAGGATGTAGTGGTCATAAACCATAACTCAAAATCTGGTTCCTAAATTTCATCTAGATTGTTGACTCATCATATGACCAACTCATCATATAGATATCTGAGGTGTACCTGTTAAGGAATTTGAGAACTCACAACACTTTGTGATTCTTAATATCCTTTATTAGTGTAGGGTATTCTTTATTTAAGAAGAAATTAGTTATTTGATAATCATTCTCTAACTCCTTAGAGTATGACTCCTTGTTGATTTAGACATCACCATGCCTTAATCACGAGCTCACTATGATACACTATCATAATCACTCACAAGGTTCTCAAAAATTTGGTCTAAGTATTTCATTCATTGACCTCATCAAGAATTAACACTTTACCAAATCCGTACTTCATCTATGATATTCTTGAACACTTCAAGATATTCATATTGGTATTTCTATAAACATTGTTTGAAGTACTAGAATTAACTCTAATAGGTATGTAAATACATCACATGTATTATACCTAATAGGATAATCATTCTCCCACTACTACTAGTGAAGATTGATTAATCATGTCTAAGAGATTCATGTCTCTTGCTGGTTCTCTAACCAAAAGAGCCTAGCTTATCCATCATATGGAAACTAGAAATGAACTTCTCATGATTTATGCTAATTTGATTGTTTGAGTTATCAATAACTTTTAGGTATCATTTTATCTTATGCATACCAAGTACCACAAGATAAACAAGGAATTGCCACATAGATTGAAACATCAACTTTATTAATTGCTATCATTGTCATACAATATGAAAAAATAATGTGTTTCTATCCATTGGAAAATATGAAATAGCAGTTCATAACTCTATTACATGCCTTCAAGGCTAAAAATAAACTAAAGTACTCCTATCTATGGCGGAAACACTTGCCCCATGTATTGGGTGCTTTACACTTTATATCTTGGTATCATATACCTTAGAAGTTGTTATAAATTTATTTCATGAAACCTTCAGGTGGAGATGTATGTTGCCTCCTTCTTCTTTAGTTCTTCTAGATAGAGTGGACAATTCCTTTTCCAATGTCCAAGATTTTGACAATGGTGGCAATTGCCTCTCTTAGTCACACCTCCCTTGGCCTTGAGAGTTAAAGATGACTTGGGCTGCTGGCTAGCATCAGAACCTTTCTTAGCCTTGCCCTTGCCCCTGCGCTTGGACTTGCCTTTCTTGTTGTTGATCATCATCATAGACTTAGGCTTTTCCTTCTTCATCTGTGCCTCAGCTGTCCTCAACATGCCCAACAACTCTGTCAATGGCTTGTCAAAGTTTTTCATGTTGTAGTTCATCACAAACTGACTGTAGGATTCTAGCAACGATTGTAGTATCACGTCAGTAGCCAACTCTTGGCTCTGGGGAAATCCCAATCTTGTCAGGTTCTCCACATACCTAATCATTTTGAATGTGTGAGGAATAACTAGATCTCCTTCTGTCATGACACACTTGAACAGTGCCCTGGAGGCATCATATCTCTCTTGCCATGCTTGATCTTCATACATGTTCTTGAGATGTTGAATCATCTCAATGACACCCATGTTCTCATGTTGTCTCTAGAACTCGTGGTTCATGGAACACAACATCAAGCACTTTTCATCAATGGCATCTTTAGAATGCTTTTTATAAGCATCCCTTTCTACCTTTGGTGCGGTAGGAGCAGGTTCCTCTGGAGCTGGAGTATCTAGGACATAGAGCTTTCGCTCTTGAGTGAGAACAATTCTCAATGTCCTAAACCAGTCATGTAAGTTAGTCCCATTCAGCTTGTCCTTTTCAAGGACCGATCACAATGAAAAGTGATTGTTGTTTATTGTCATTTGTACTACAAAAGGAAATATATGCAATTTAGTCCAAAACTCAATTTTGACTTATTCAATTGATTTGAAAGGTTAACGATATAATTAGGACTTTAATTAATTACTGCTCCCACTATTTTTGTTCAAATTGATAGCCCTCACCATCAATTCGGAAGATTGCAGTGTACAATCTTCTAGTTGGTCAAGATCCTAAAATCCTCTGAGTCATGGACCATCTAGGATTGTCACCCACAACTTAGATCTTCCAGGTATGCAACTTTTTCCAAATGCATCATATGCAACTCTTGAAAGATGTCATATGCAACTCCTTGCCATGATCACCTCCATGCCTCAAGGTGCTAGATCCTATCTAGGTCACCTTGTTAAGTCCGACCCAAAGCCAACACAATGAATATGCACCCTACTTGGGCAGACCCACATATTCATCCTTCACGCTTCCACGAGATAGACGGTGCATCACGCTAGGGCGTGCCCACACTTGATCGATCAAGCTTTTTCACGTGTGTCGCATTTGGAAGGCATCTAAAAATTTAATATTTAATGAGGGATTTGGTTTTTATAAGTACATATACATATCCAATCAGCGCAATACATAGTACGTATCATATACATGTTATATCCCACAAAAAACATGTGAAATGATAAAAGCGATGATTATGGCCATCCTAATGTGATTCTTCGAGCTAAGAGGAATCACAGTCATCTAGGTCTACATCACATGCAACCTGTACAAGATGAACTATGTGCTTTGCCTTTACTGTGTTTGATCAACTCATCTCCACGATTTATTGGCTTGTCATCAGGTCGGTCAGTTGGGTGCCACCATCCGGTCGATTGGCTCCTCCAACCGATCGGTTCGTCTAGTCGTCGTGCGTCTCCTCATGGCCGCCACCCGCTCATCTCGCTCCGCAAACTGGTCGTCTAGAATGCCAATCGATCGGTTCACACCTTGAACTGATCGTCTTAGTTGTCGTCAGATTGTCCTCCATTCTTTGACATAACAGGAAATATAAAAAGATCTATCCTATTTACATTTGAATTGGGAAACCCCGAGTTACATTCGGGGGGAGCAAAGGTAGGAAAGAAATCTTGACTTATCTTGAGTTACATCAAGAATAAGGAGGTAGGGAATCGGTGCGTAGACCGAGATGCAAGCAACCACATACAACCAAGCACACTTACATAGGGTTTATTGGCCATAAACACAATATACATCCACCACAAAACTCATTTAAGGGTGACGTGTATCGAGTGCATTCATATTACATATCATATATGTATATTGGAATTTGTGGATTTAGGATTGGACATGCATAAAGCCATTATTATTCACATCATATGCAATTAATAAAGGCGACAAACCAAAATCGATCATATCGATAATCCTAAAGTATAGAGCAGTTGACGTGGTAATACCACTATTAGGTTTTAGGGGAGATAGAGAAGGTAGCAGAAACAAAATTTTCTTCTCCCAAACCCAGTATAAAAGGAATCACATCAACGTCTATACAGTAGGAAGGATGGTTTGTAGAGACATACCTTGTCCCGAGGCTTGCTCGGCGATGTTACCTCACGGCTTGTGTGGTCTTCACCTCTGGTCTTGGACGGTGTCTGTGTAGTCCTCTGAGTGGCAGAAATCTCCCGTCTCTGTAGTAGTCCACACAGACCACCTAGAACTCTGATCACCTTGTCGCACAAGGCACCGGAAGGAGTCGCACCCTCCTATCAGCGTACTAGTCACCGACACACTCTCCTGCCACCAGTCGCCTTTCTGCAGTTGTCTTTCCCTTACTGTGCCTCCCTTATCGGGTAGCACTTGCTCGGGCTCTCCTGGTTACCACAAGCAGAGAGAATGAAAACTTTGAAGAGCAACTGGTGTTCTAAGTTGTGTTATCTGAGAAGCCCCCAATACCCCTATATATATAAGAGGGTCATGGGACATGGTTCTCTACCCCGGGCAATGCGGGATCAAAGCAGGAGTAGAAGGGTTTGAAATTTTCCACAAAACAACCAACTGGTTCAGTTGAACCGATCGTTTCAAGCATGAAATGGTCAGTTGGGGACCTGAGCCGACCAGTTCACACCTGAACCGATCGGTTGGGGCACCTGAGCCGATCGGTTCAAGCATGAGCCGGTCAGTTCGTGGTCCTGATCAGTTCCCAATTGACTTTTCCTCTTTTGTTTCGAATTGATCCAAATACCAATCCTTGTTCCAATCAAATTGGACAAGTGAAACAAAGAGAAATTTCTCACCAAGATGACTTTCCCAACTTGCTCATTTGGACCAGTTGAGACGATCAGTTCAACCATTGAACCGATCAGTTCAGCCTGTCTTGAGCTGATCGGTTCATCTCATGAGCCGATCGGTTCACCAAGCTGAGCTGATCAGTTCATCATATGAGCCGATCAGTTGGGAGTGCAGACTGTGAAAAATCAGTCAATTGGAGTTTCAATCAATTTGATACTCTAATCAATCGGTCCAACACCTTGAAAACTATGATATTGAGCTATTAATTGATTGAGTGTTTAATTGAACTACTAAACTCCTTTAGTAATCAATCTAAACATCGTTTGTGGATAAAATCCTCTTCCAGGTTAAATCCTATGTGTGTGACCCTGTAGGCCCATTTCACATTGGCAGTGAAAGTTCATAACACTTATGATTTCACAAGAAAAGAGTGGTGCCTAGTTGCACATCAGTGGTACCAAAGTGAAAAGGAAAGTTGGAGAACAACTTTCAATCCTAAAATCTATAAATGGTGTTACAGCGAATGTATAATTCCTTTGTCACTGATATCTCAAATGAACTCAAGGCATGGAATAGTCATCCTGTCAACGTTCATTCACTTTCTTGATCTCAGAGTAGATTGGAGGAGATATGTATGACATCAATATCGCATACTGATTCACACATGCGTGTGCATGCCTATCTCAATCCTACTCATCAAGTGGCCACAAATATAAAACTCCCTCAAGAGGAACAAATCCCATATCTATCACTCACCCCTCAAAAGCCCCATGTGTCAAAGCCACCCAATCATCACCTTTATAACAACCCATGTTTCAGGACTGCATTTGATGATGTCAAAGTGTACCCAACGACATGTGTTGAGTGTAGTGATTTCAGGTCAAAGAATCACACTCACCACCATCACTGTGAGAACTGACTATGACTACCATGTCATGGTTCCATGTGTCAAACTCACGGTGGGTCTGTCTGGTACACTTGCTCTCTAACAAGTACCTATGTAATTGGTTTGATATCTCCATATCATGACTAATGATATTTTGTCATCAACCAATACCACAATCTAGTCTTGTATGTCATTGTTGTCTATCTACCTTCCATAATGACATCCAAATAGGGACATAATAAGAATGTACAAACTCTTAGCATCCATATGATCTCATCGTTCAGGTCCTCAACCTGAAAGCATACGTCATTGAGTAATGTCATTCTCTAGACATTCAATCTGTTCTATCGTTATCTCATATGACTAAATCAGAAAGAATTGGAAGCTTGCCTTTGATGTTTATCAAATAAATCTTAATGTATCCCACCAATCATCCCATGATTGGCTCTCAGGGCATACATACCAATAGTTCAGTAAGCCCATAAAGCATCATCAAGTTTCATAGACCAGTCTTTCCTATACCTGCTAACTATTTTCTCAAGTATTTGTTTTATTTGCCGATTGGAAACCTCAACTTGTGCCAATGTCTGAGGGTGATACAACATTGCTACTTTGTGTTTCACTTCATATTTCTTCCACATGTCTTTGAATTGTCTTCCTCCAAAATGTGATCCCCCATCACTAATGAAGGTGCGGGACTTGAATCTCAAAAAAGTAATTTTCTCAAACTTCTTGATCACTACTTTGGAGTCACGGGTTAGGGTAGCAAAAACCTCGACCCATTTTGAGACATAATCTATAACAACCATAATGTATTGATTTCCTTTTGAAGATGGGAATGGTCCCATGTAGTCAGTTCCCCATACATTAAAAATTTCTACCTTTATCCAGTTGGACATTGGCATCTCATTCCTTCTTGAAATGTTTCCCCTTTTTGGGCATTCATCACATGCCTTAACATATGTATGAGCATCCTTGAAAAAAGTGGGCCAGTAGAATCCTGATTGGAGGACTTTTGTTGGTGTCTCTCTCCTCCCAGATGTCCTCCATAAGATCAAGAATGACATTCTCTCCAAATTTGAAGCACTTCTTCTTCTAGTATGCATCTCTTGTAGAGAACATCAACACATCCCTTGAATAGAAGCGAGTCATCCCAATAGTAGTCCTTCAGATTTGAAAACAACTTTTTTTTTTCTGATTGTAAGTGATGTCAGTAGGCAAATGTTGGCATGCCAAAAAATTACATATATCAACAAACCATGGAAGGTTCGGTTCAATGGGCTTGGCCATCATTAGGGCCTCATCTACATAGTTTTCGTTAACTGGCAATGGGTTTCCTTCAGTAGTCACTATCCTCAATAAGTGGTCGATAACTACACTCTCTACCCCTTTCTTATCAATAATATCATGATCAAACTTTTGTAACAGAAGGGCCCACCAAAATAGTCCTAGGTTTGTATCCTTCATATGCATTAGATATTTTATAGTCCCATGATATGTATACACTTTAACTTTTGACCCTATCAAGCAGGATCTAATGTTATCAAAGGCAACAATATTTGTAGTATTTCCTTTTCAGTGTTCTACTAGAAATGTATATTACATGGTGTTTCTAATCTTGCCTTTGACCAAGAATAGAATCGATGGCATAGTTATTGGCATTACACATTACTTCAAAGGGTAGTTCCCAATCTGGTGCATGTAGTATTGGGGTTGTTTTTAAGGCATTATTTAGAGTATGGAAGGATTCAAGGCACTTGTCTTTTAAATCAAACTCGACATCTTTTACCAAAAGGCTTGATAGGGGCTTGGAAATTTTTGAGAAATCTGTAATAAATCTTCTATAGTACCCAACATGACCAAGAAAACTCCTTACCTCCATTACTATTTTTTGAGGTGGGAGTTTGGATACAACTTCTATTTTACTCAGGTCAACCTCTATTCCTTTCTCAGAAATTTTATGTCCCAGCACGATGCCATCTTGCACCATGAAATGACACTTCTCCCAATTCAAAACCAAATGTTTCTCTTCACATTGTTGAAATACTAAAGACAAATTTCTGAGGCACTTGCCAAAATAGGTGTCGTACATAGAAAAATCATCCATAAAAAATTCCATTATATCTTCTAAAAAATATGAGAACATAGAAAGCATTCACCTCTGGAAGGTAGCGGGTGCATTACATAGACCAAACGACATTCTTCAAAAATCATAAGTTCCATAATACATGTGGAGGTTGTCTTGTATTGATCATCAAGGTGAATTGTTACTTGATAAAATCCTAAGTACCTATCTAAGAAACAAAAATAAGATTGATGTGTCAACCTCTCCAGAACTTGATCAATAAAGGGTAAGGGGAACTGTCCTTTCCTTGTGGCAATGTTCAATGTCTATACTCAATACACATATGCCAACCTGTTATGGTCCATGGTTGCCACTTCATCTCCATTCCCCCCCTTTACAATTGTCATCCCTCCTTTCTTGGGTACAATATGCAGGATGACCTTGTTGCTATTGTTGATAGGGTAGATAATTCCATCATCATGTAGCTTTATGAATTCCTTCTTGATCCCCTCCTTGAGCATTTGGTTCATCTTCTATTTTGGTTGGACTAATGTCTTAGCTGCATCCTACAAGTTTATCCTATGCATAGAAAGGGCTTGGCTTAGACCCTTGATATCTTCAACATAATATCCAACCGCCTTTCTATGCAGTGTGAGTTCATTTATCAACTTCTCTTCCTGGTCTTCTATCAAGGTAGAATTTATAATGATATTATTTATTTCCTCATCATCAAGAAATTCATACTTTAGGCCCTCACAGAGTTTTTTTAGCTCAAGTATAGGCTTAGGTGCTGCCTTATCTTCTGGAATTTGATCTAACCAAGCATAATTTGTAGTCTCTATAGTTTCTTCACTGTCACTATGATCTTCTTATGTCTGGTTTAGATAATCCAAAATTTCTACCACCTCAAGATCTTCCATAGTGGGGTTTGTATTTTTTAGAGTTGCATGAGTGGATTGACAATAGCGTTGTCTTCTTGCACTTATTCACAGTACTAGTTGTAGCTATCCATGAAGTAGACCGACTCAATTAGAGAGGGTCCCCTCATAGAGTCTTAGACGTAAAAATCAATGTGGTCATTTCCAACACAGAGAGCAATAATTCCTTCTACAACATCAATTCATGCACTCCCAATTGCAAGGAAAGGCCTTCCAAAGATCATGGGACACATTGGGTCATCAACTGTGTCGATCATGAAACTATCAAAAAGTACAAGGAATCATCCTACACGAATAGGAACATCTTCCCCTACCCAAAATGTTTTGCAAAAGTATGATCTGCCAATTGAATTATCATTCCTATCTTCACCATGTCAGTGAGTCCTAATATCTGAGCCAAGGTGAGAGGCATCAGACTGATTCTCACTCTAGATCTGTGAGTCCCTTTCTGTCTATATTATCGCCAACATTTAAAGGGATAGGGAAAACACCAGGGTCCTTTTTTGTTGGCATCTTGCTTGAATGAAGGCATTGGAAATCTTTGCCAATTGCATTGTCTCGACATGATCTCCTCTTCTACTTTTTGTGATGAGATCCTTGAAGAATTTAGCGTAGGTGGGCATTTATTCGATGGCATCTAAGAAAGGGACATCTAGGTGAAGTTTCTTTATGGCTTCCATAAACTTCTCATACCTCTTAGTAAGATGGGATTTGATTATCTTGTACGGAGATGGAACCCTTGGGGAATATGGTTTTTTTATTGACAAAAACTTCTTCTACTGGATTTGATCCCCTTTCATTTACAACTTTCTTTCCCTTACCTTTCTCTTTAGCCTTTTCCTTCTTGATAGACTCTCATTCTTCAGGCACTTCTTCCACCATAATTGGGTTAGGTTGTTTCTTGCTACTAGAGTCATTTTCTCAGTCATTCTCCCCTTGTTGTATCTCTAATACTATTCCAAAGAAGAGGATGGCCATCTTTGTAATATCTATATTAGAGGGGATCTTTCCTTGAGGGTTCTTTATTAGTCCAGATAGTTGCACTAGATGTTGGTCAATTTGTCTTTGATGTGTTTGCATATCAGACATTTGGGTCTGCATTGTGGTCAGGACACTTGAGATGGTGATATATCTTTGAGTCAACTGGTCATTCACTGAGACTTACCTTTTTGCAAAATCAAATAGTTGAGGCATCATATCTAGCTGGTTGCTTCTTTTGGGTTGGCCTTGATATTGGTGTTTTCGATATGTGTTCTTGAATGGAGATTGTCCTTGTCCTTAACCCTAGTGGTTACTTCAATTTTTATTATAGCTGGTGGTTTTGGTGAAAGTTTTCTTCCCTCCTCCTTCCCCAAATTCAGGCGGTGTTTTAGACGAACCGCCCTGTTGGTGGGAGTTCTCAGTAGCATCTTTGTTTTCAAAATTGAATCCGGGATGATCTGGTCTCTTAAAATTTTCATAGGAGACATTCTCGATTTCTTATTCTTCTTCACTTTCATCATCATCCTTAGGATATATCATGAATGCTATAGATGTCCTTATCCCATATAACTTGGTATGTATTAGACATGACAAGATGATACTAAATTCCAATAAGGGTTATCGGAATGTCATAAATGTATCCATTTAGTACTTGAGAAGTACTGAAGGATGAATTGCTAGTAAATACAAATAGCAATAAAGGAAGAATTGGGTATATAGGGTTACAACAATGCAAGCTTCCATAATGAAAAAAGTGATCACACTAAAATATGTCGAAAGATAAATGTTGTTAGTTGGAAGGGTTCCAAACATATATCCATTAATTCTATTCTATAATAAAAGCTGACTATACTTGTGTTATGAACATAGAGTGATGCTATATGGATCTATAAATTCATATGATGAGAATACAGATGTTCTAACCATTTATAACTCAATAGTGATACTATGACAACAATGGAGCTACTTGTTAAGTAAGGAATATCAAATCTTATATTATAGTGGTTTTATCTTAAAGTAAAGAGATAAGAAACATACAATATGTCGACCAATAGCAAAGTGTTGCTAACCCACTGGATTAGCACTTGCAAAATAGAAACATGGTGGTCATGTTTGGATCACTAATAATGAGGTTCGTGGGTGATTGGCTCTAAGTACAAGTGGGAGTCTGTTGGTAAGGTATGCCTAGAGTGCCAATCATATGATGAATGACATGGCACATATCATAAAGTATTTGATTAACACTCATATAAGCAAGCTTCCAATTCATTATTTTTCACTCAGTTATGATATAATGAGGAAACATTATGAATGTCTAAAGAATGACAATACTTAATGACGTATGAATTTGAGTACGTGACTTGAAGAATAAGATCATATAGATGCTTAGAGTATGTATATTATTATTATGCCCCTACTCGGTTGTTATAGTGGAAGGTAGATAGACACTAATGACGCATAAGACTTGAGTGTGGGTTGGTTGATGACAAAATCTCATTAATCATGATATGGCATATCAAACCAAGAACACATATACATGTTAGGGAACTGTGTATCGGATAAACCCACCTTGAGATTGACACATGGAAACCATCATTGGTGTTCATAGTCATATCTCATAGTGATGGTGATAATTCTAATTCTTAGACTTGAAGTCACTACAATCATCACATGTCGTTGGGTATACTTTGACATCATCAAATGTAATCCTAAAATAAAAGTTTCTATAAAGGTTATGATTGGGTAGCTTTGACACATTGGGATTGACTGCAAGTGATGTAGATGGGATTTGTCCCTTCTACAGGAGTTTGATATCCTGTCCACTAGATAAGTGAAACTGAGAAACGCATGCGCATGCACATCTGAATCAATATATGATATTGAGGTCACATTATCTCAGACAAACTGCTTGTGGTTCAAGATACATGGATTAAACATTGAGAGGATGACAATTCTATGCCTCGAGTTCATCCTGCATATCAGAGAAAAAGGGATTATACAATCACTACAACATCTTACACATATTGTAGGTTGAAGTTGTTCTCCAACTTTCCATTCACTTGGATAGCTCTGATGTGCAACTAGGCACTGCTCTCTTCTTGTGATGTCATAAGTTTGTTATGGACATTCACATCCAATGTGATATGGGACCTATAGCATCAGACAAAAAGGAACTCATCTTGAAGAGGAGTCTTATCTTGAATTATAATTGGATTGATTACTAAAGTGTTTAGGTATTCAATTCAAGCAACAGATCAACTGAATGCACTGCCAACCGATGAACTCACTGGGTGAGATGGATGCTTGGAGTGCCAAACGATCGACACAAGTGTTGGGATGGCCATTTGCATTGTCAAGCTGGTTGGAACTAAATTGGCTGATTTTCTGCATGAATTAGCCACCAACTGATCGACTCACTAGGTGAATCGGTCAGCTCGGTTGAGAGAGATGAACGTTTGACATGGTGAACCGATCGGCTCAGGTGAGAGAGATGACCATTTGATATGGTGAATCGATCGGCTCAGGTGAGCCAAATGAAGGTTCTAATATCTTTTCCAAATTCGTGAGAAAGATTATCCATTTCTCGTGTCCAATATTATTTGTACAAAGATTTAATGTTTGGATTAATTAGAAACAATTTTTCCATATTCATGTGCGATTGGGAAACATGCAAACAACCAGTTCAAGCTATCAAATGTCTTGCATGTGAGATGACCATTTTGATTGTGAAACCAACGTTTTAGATTTCTGAGGTTGCAAAAGTCCATGATCGTCTAGTCCCTTCCACTCCCACTTCAATCGGGAACCCTGACCCCGCCTATAAATACAGGGGTACTGGGCTTCCCAACACACATAATTGAAAATCAGTTGCTCTGACAATTGTTGTCCTCTTTGGTTGTGGTAACTAAGAGAACCAAAGCAAGTCCTACCTAACTAGGGAGGGATAGAAATGGGAGAGAACAACTGAGGATCATTGTTGTGGGAGAGTAAGTTAGTGACTAGTACACCAATGGGAGAGACAACTCCTTCCTATCAATTACAGTTGAATGATAGGATTTCTAGTTGGTCCATACAAACTAGTCTAGAGGCATGAGTCCTTTGGATGCTTCTATGAGGGAAATGCCAGTTTGCAATCTGTGGCAAGACCGTTGGAGCCACTGCTGAATTTGTTCATTCCCTCATCCATGGTGAAGACCAGGAGCTGCATAGACACCATCCAAGAGCAACTAGATGATAGTTTCATTGGAACAATTTGTTGTCGTTGGACTTGCTCCAGGACTAGGTGTAAACTCGTTAAACCATCTTTCCTATTTCATAGTAGTTGATGCAATCTTATTGTTAGGGAATATAGATAGATAATTTTTTTTGTTTCTGCTTCCTTATTTTGTGCCTGCATTTCTCAACATTAGTATGAAAGACACATCAACTTACTATGTTTTGGGATAATTGATATGATCATATTTTTAGTTTTATCATTTATTTATTGCATACAATGTGAATATTTAAACTATCTCATATGCATATATGATCAAATACAACACAATCCCAAACTCTCTCTCTCTCTCTCTCTCTCTATATATATATATATATATATATAAATATATATATATATATATAATTTACATGTGTCGCCCTAAAAGTGGTTGTGATGGTGTATGTGTGGCATGATAATGGCTAAATACCCGATGTTTGTGTGTGGTTGGATGGTTTCATTTTAATCTTGTTTATCTTGTTATGCATACCAAGCCTCTACCTCCTTCTTCCCAAACTTGTTTATCTTGTTATAAGAAGCCATACAACTACCTAGTGAACCCAACTGACCGTATGGAATTTGACCAAACATCATTTGGATAGGAGGCCAAATGAACATCTTTGCAACAAACCTACTGATCAAGAGGTGAGATGATCGGTTCAAGGGTTGAACCGATCTACCCATATTGGCAAGAATAGATATACAACAACAATAGTTTCATACATGTGATGTGATGATTGACCTACATGGTAGTAAGTCCTTGTAGCTCTAAGGAATTATAGTAAACATGGCCATAAGCATCATTTTTTGTTATGTATTGCATGTTTATGTTGTGGGATATAACTTGTATATAATATGAATATATATGTGGTGATTGTATATAGCATATATATATGATATATATAAATCCCTCAATCAAACATATTAAGTCTAAGATGCTTTCCATCAGTGGCACACATGAAAAGCATGATGGACCAAGTGTAGGTTACTCCAAATCATTGTGCACCATCTATCTTGTGGAAGTGTGATGGTGATAGTATAGGTTCCGCCAAAGCAGGGTGCATTATTATTATGTCGGATTTTGGGTCAGATTTAGCAGGTGATTCTTAGAGTGTCTAAGCACATAAGAATACAAATGATCATGGCAAGGAGTTGTGCATATCATCTATCAATAATTGCATATGCTTCAATTGGCAAATTGCCTACCTTAATGGTTGATTATTTATTACAGTGTTGGTCAGGTGATAATGGAATCATTTTTTATCTTGATTATTAGAAAATTGATTTAATGCAATTTTTCAAATTGATACTTAAGGGTTATCAATTTGAACAAAATAATGTGAGAGATATTTAATTAATAATGTAATCAATATCGTTATTTTAAATTGAATCAAATCGAAATGAGTTTTTACAAAATTGCAAATTATTTTGTAGAATCAAATGGCTACAAACAACAATTACTTTTCTCTGCACTCATTCCTTGAGAAGGAAAGGCTAAATGGGAAGATTTTTCACAACTTGTTCAAGACGTTGAGAATCATTCTCACATAGGAGCACAAGATCTATGTCCTGGAGATGCTAGAACCAAATGTACCCTTTCCAACTACACTAAAGGCTGACATGGATGCTTACAAGAAGCATACTGATGATGTTGTGGATGTCAAATGTTTGATTCTATGATTCATGAACTATGAGTTGCACATGCATCATGACAATAAGGATGTGATTGAGATGATCACACATCTCAAGAACATGTTACAAGATCAGGCAAGACAAGAGAGATAGGATGTCTCCAAAGCACTATTCAAATGTAACATGGTAGAAGGAGATCCAATAGGTCCTCATGTACTCAAGATATTTGGGTATGTGGAGAACCTAGCTAGACTGGGATTCCCCTTGGGTCAAGTATTTGCCACTGATGTGATTCAACAGTCCCTACACTTTGGGATATAACTCACTTTGTGGATTTATGTAGTATATATATGATATATATAAATCCCTCTGGTTACAGGAAATTGTCACCATTGTCTCAAAGAAAAGGGAGAGTGAATAAAAGAGGCAATTGTCACCATTTCCACCAGCCTAGACATTGGAAAAGAAATTTCCCCACTCTGGTTAGAGGAACTAAAGAAGAAGAAGGAAGGCGCTGAGGTCTCAAATTGAAGTATAAATGTTATAAGATAAGTTTGATTACTTTTTTGTCTTGGTATGTAATACGAAATAGAGATCTGACATACTTGATCTTTAGGATCTGATAAGAAGTTAAAGCCCTCATGGAAGGACAAAGATGGACAAGGCAAAGCAAGAGTTGCTGAAGTTTTACTCTATATTTAAATTTATCTTAGTGTAATGGGCATTTAATAGAGTTAATTGAACTGCTATTTCATTATGCCAAATAATTATAAATGTTTACTTTACACATCTTGTATGACAAGGATGATAAATCAACAAAGTGAGTTATTAATGTTTATGTTTTGAAAGATATGATCTAGTATGGAAATGCTCAAATATCTTGCGATAGAGTGAGTTCTTACATATATTCTATCTCTTACAATATTTTTATTCCCAAAAATACCCTCAAACCTCTCCCTCTGTCACTTGACTAAAATAAATTATCAAACATCATAAAAATGGAAACCCTAGTTCATAAAAATGTAAACGATATGTATTATGATACCGAGTCAAATTAGCTAGTCAATCTTCGAATTTGGAACCCAATTTTATACCATGCCTAGATAACATCATCATAAGACTTTGTTTAAATTTTCATTCTAAATGGATAAACCATTTTTTAGTTATAAGCAATTGAAATTAGATGCATATAATACCATTTATTAAGCCAAAGACCTAAGATTCTTGAGTTTAATTAATAATATGTGTGACATTTGAATGTCATGCAGCCCTTCAGATATTGGGTGTGGACCCCTCTATTTTGTCCTGGATCCTAACTATCCAAAGGAGATCTGACGCCTAGGGCATCAACTTTAACCTCCTACAAAGGATGGGGAGGAGAGAGACAACTCCAACAACTCTAAACCACCACCTCCTGCCTAATCTCAAACTTCCACCCGACGAGATGACTTTATCTCATGATTTGGTAGCCAACGAGCCTTGACTTGATTGGGTTTCATGTGTCATTGCACCATCCTAACCACACGAATGTCTGACCCTCTCACTCTGGCGGCCTAGTATAATCCCAATGCCTTGATCTATCCCTAAACCTAACCTTAGCCATATTTAAGACCTCATAAGGGTCTCTGCCACCCTCCTTTACATTAAACCCTATTTCCCAATCTTTCTCGTGACACTATAGCCCCAATCACCTCCATAGTTCACTACAGTTTCATTGCAATGCCCAATTTGGGCTTCTTGCCTCTGCGCATCCTCTCTCTCAATCATACCCTCCAAAAAACCCAGCAACACCTGACAAACTCAGGCGACACCTCTGCTCTCAAGCTCAAAGACTCCTCCTCACGACTCCTCCTCATGCCAGCAAGTCCCTCTGATGATGTTAAGGAGTCTGCAAGCAAAGAAGCTCACTGAGATGGTGACAACTCAGTCGGGACTGACCAACCGGAGGTCTCCAATTCAACGTGAGTCAGTGAGGAAAGGGAGAGGAGGTCCTCACCACCCGGAGCCTCAGTGGACCTATAAGGGGTCACCACATCAGCAAGGGGCCCGCAAGAAGGTCCAGAGTAGAGATGGGAGACGCGTGCCTACGTGGACCAATCAGGGCCTGCCTTGTAAGCCTTCTACACCCTTTTTTTGAGGAGGTCATATTGAACCTATAAGGGGTCGTCATATCAACAAGGGGCACTGCAAGAAGGTGTGGAGCATAGAGGGGAGACGCGCTCCTATGTGGACCAATCAGGGGCTGCCTTGTAAGCCTTCTACACCCTTTGTTTTTGCAAAAACCTTTTATCTTAGGAAAATCCAAGAAAATGCTTTGAATATAAGAAAATAGCAAACCTATGTATGATTTTTATTATGAAAAAATGAGGAATCTGATCAAAATGCTTTTTTAACCTAAATCCATTTCCTTTTTCACAAAAAGTATCCTAAATCCCTAATGATCATTTTGTTGTTATCATATTGTGTAATAATAGTGATCCAAGGTTGGGATTTGATATGCAGACATCTAAAACCCTAATTGCGTCCATGATCCTCACATGGCTCAAAACCCTAATCAGATAGGGATACTTAACTCAATAATTATAGAAAACCCTAAATTCTACATATGAATACTTTCATGCAATCATATGTCAAACCCTAACTAATTAATGACCCCTTATGATCATGACCAACCTCTAAAAACCCTAGACTCAACTTTGATCCCTTTATATCATGAAACAAAGGGATTATAATAATGTCCAATTTAGCCAACAATCTCCCCCTTTTTGAAGATGACAAACATTTCCTAAATATAAAATAAGGAAATATAAATCATATGAGTTTCATACCTGAGATTTACCTTTTGTAGCCATTCTCTTGTTTTGCAAGTGTGTGCTGACCGAGATATTATGAAACTCATTTTATTTTATGTTTTTGATTTTATATTATTTCTCCCCCTTTGTCATTTCAAAAAGATATCCAAGAAAATCATTTAGTATGACTTTTAATTTCTCCCCCTTAATTTATGCTATGCTCCCCTTTACAGAGATATTCAATTTAAAAGAGTAAGGGTTTAATGAAAACCAATTATTGTTAAATTTAGCCACAATTTATTTCTCAATCATTTGCAAAGGATGTTAAGCCTTGAAATGATATGAGTTCCTTTTAAGCTTATAGTAGAATGTATCTCTAATCAAATACACAGGATGTTAGGCCCTAATTTGTTTAGAGAATTCCATTAAGAACCATATGTATGTCATATTCATGAATATTGTAGATTTCTTTGTTTTTATAACCAAAACTACTTTTAAGGATACTAAGGTCATAACAAGCTTCAAATTATGTTTACAAAGTTTTGTAAGCTTCTTAATCTTATAATCAAGATAGTTTGTGTGAGCTCCCCCTTAATCTTATAGTCAAGATAATTTAAGGATTCTAAGATCACAATCAATATTAGATCATAATAGGTTGACCTTTTATGAGAGTTATGCACTGAAATTATGTTTTCAATATGATAAACACATTTTGAATCAAGATACTAAGATTAAGTGAAATAAAATGATGTACAAATAAGCATTTTGTCAAGATTATTTTAGGTCGACCTTGACTTCGACCATAGTGCCCCTTGGTCAAACTTGATTTCAACCAAGAGGCAATTTCTGCAGATTTCCAATTTGAACACTTATATGTGAAGTATAATTTCTGCAGATTTTCAATTTAAAATGCATTTGTGCCATGAAGTTTTACTGTTTATGCAAAATGGCATCTTCATATGAGCTGAATCAAAATGATAAAAAACAATATCTATTCATGGTTTGTATATATGGATCAAAGATTATTGTAGACAAACCAATGAAACATAATGATTATGACACAATAATTATGATAGAATAGTAGAAGTATATCCACAATACAATGATCAAGATGGAAGCATGTAACTTCATGAAATACAATGATTATGATCATTTAAATTTTAATACACATGGTTCCTACATAGATAGACCAAGAAATACTTAGGATAAACCATGTGGATTATGATAAAATAGTAATTTCCTTGATTATACCAACATGGTTCATAATTTTCAGTTTTAAACCATTTAGGGAATAAACCAAAATAATCTCATTCATGATTCATGGATTTTAAGATAAACCTTGTAAATAAACATGCTTATTAAACTTTTTCAATCAATGAAGAAAGTATGTTCAATTTCAGTCTTCATATAGCACTTTTGCAAATATGTTTAAGGATTTCATATACATAATGTTATACCTTCATTTAACAATTCATGAAAGATCAATATGTCTTGATTAAAAGATGATCTGCATATTAAATCAATCATTAACAACAAATTGATAGCAAAGCTGGATTAATTAAAATAGGTTCAGCAGAACTTGGTTTGGTCGAACTTTTTGTCGACCGAATTTTATCTCGGTCGACATTTTTCTCGACCGAGAATGCTGCTGTTTGTACAGATTTTATCAGATTTGTTGCAGACTTCAAATAGTAACCTGCTCGGTCGACTATTTCTCGACTGACCGTGTTCTCGGTCGAATAGTTTCTTGACCGAGAATGTGTCTGTATTGTTTTTCAGTAACTGTTTACAAGTAAATCATAGTTCATTTTCAATTCAATTATGCAATTTGAAAACTCAGTTTGGTTGAGATAGAATATATGAATATCAAAGTAACATTTAGATCAAATCTCAACTAATTTTATTCAAATCTTTATGTTTTGAGGACCCTAATTAAGGCAAATTTTCAAAGATGTGTCTCTGCAGATGTATATTTTCAAGTTTGAAACTTTAATTACTTGAATCAATTTGTTATCTCATTATGTTAATGTTGAGATAGACATAGAGATATACAACTAGAGTCTTTGGTCATATCTCAACTTAATTTTGTTCATTTAGTTTAGGGGTTTTGGAACCCATACTAACTCAACATCCTTTTTCTTATAAGGACATGAGAAAGAATAATGTCCGAGACGCAAACAATAATGGCAACATATAGAATCAACCTCATATCTTTTTCTATGGTTTTTTTCTAGGTTATTCTTGGGTACATATGTATATTTGCCTCTAGGTACATACATAGATTGATTTTATAGCATTTGTGTCTTTCTCCAACTAGGGTTTTGGTAAGATTTTCCTTTAGTATTATAACCTAGTCCTCTCCTTCCAATTTGATGATAAGAATCATTTAAAATTTTATCAAGGGTATCATTATTACTCAAACTACTAACTTTTTGTTGCAGCTTAACAATCTCATCCATTCTCTTATTGATGTATAACTTTGCTTGATCTAGATTAGATAACAAGGAATCTCTTTCTTTCACAATAATATCATAATCTAGATGTGTACACAAAACAGGTTGTTTTTGAAGATCATTTACTTGAGTTTGCAAGTTTAACTTTTCTAGGGAAAGAAGATTGCAATTTGCTTCTATAGATTTTAGCTTAATATCATGATCTTCAATAACCTTTTTGAGATCTTCATTTTCAGATGTGAGAGCAAGAAGTTTAGCATGTAACTCATCATTTGCTTTATTAGATTTCTTTAATTTCTTCTTGCACTCAATATACTTATTATGTTTCTCTTCAAGACTAGCAATTAGCTCTTCTTTAGGTAAATCAAAAAGGCTTACATCTTCTTCTTCTTCTTCTTCTTCACTTATTGTAGCAATAAGGCATTCTTTTTGCACATATTCCTTCTTTGACCTCCATGGATAGCTAGGTGTAGTGTGCCTTGTTCCTAAGCACCAATTGCAACTTGTTGAAGATTGGTCCGTGCTTTTCCTTTGCTTGTGGTTGTAGACACCACCACCCTTCATTCTTCAAGACTCGATTAGAGCTCCTTGAAGCCTGCTCTGATACCAATTGAAAAACCACTAGAGGGGGGTGAATAGAGTTTTATGGATATTTTAATAATAATTCAACCAAAGCAAGCAACCAAAAAAATATTGGACAAGGGGACAAGGATTTAGAGTGGTTCCAACCTTAGCAAATACTAAGGCAGTCAATCCACTACCCGGTTGCTTACCCAACCGGGATTTTGAAAGTATTTAATTTTATTACCTCGCAAGGATGTTACATAAAATTACAATACTTTCACCAAACCCTTCGGACAGCCTTCACCTAGAAGTAGTCTCACCAACCTTGAAGCAACCTTCCTTGAAGTAACTTCAAGCTCCCCCTTGAAGTAGCCTTCCTCTTGAAGTAGCTTCCCGTTGAGACAACCTTCTTGAAGTAGTCCAAAGTCCACCTTCTCCACCTGAGAAATCAAACCCTCTCCAATTCACAGCCTCCAACCCTAGGAGTAGCAAGGAGAGTACAAACAATATAAAGGAACAAGAAGGAAAAATAGAAATTACAATACCGTTGTAGCACAAGGCTTGATTTCCTATATCAAGCATTTTGATCTCCTAACCAATGTATATGAAAGTGTAAGTGTTGTGGGTAGGAGATGCTAGACTATAGGACACGAAATTAGAGCAATGGAAATGAGTAGCAAATGTTGGAGTTGCTTAATTGCTCATAAGAATGGATTCTCAATTGCAAGTGTGAATGATCAAGTATTGCACAAGTGTATTTTGGGTGTACTAAGGCTTTTTCTATTTATAGGAATGGCCTATGAATGCTTAAGGACGTTCTAGACACTTTCTAGGGGGTTCTTAGTGCTCAACTAGCCGTTAGGTAGCCATTAGTTGCTTTAGCAACAGCTTGTTAGTTAATCCTGAAAAGTGCAGACAGAACTCTTCTCGGTCGACAAATTGTCGATCGAGAGTCCTTCTCGGTCGAGGATTTGTTGACTGAGGGACGTCCTGGAGAAGGTGTTTACAACGTTCATTTCCAACTCCCAACCACCTTGTCTGCTGGGTCTAATGGCTACTTGGGTCAATCTCGGTCGAGGAATTTGTCGACCGAGAGTGTCACGGTCGAGGAGTTTGTCGACCGAGAATGACCCTGTTTCAATGTTTTGAACTAGATACTAAGTGTGTGTATGAGTGTGCAGATGTGACACTATTATAGGGAATGACCTATCTAAGTGTTGTGATTGGCTAGGGAAGATCTAAATGCTTGATTTACATGATATCTAAGTACTTGTACATTATATACTTGTACAAGTTTTTACATTTGATTACAATCATGAATTAAAGCAATTTGAGCATATAGATCTTCCAAGTAGTTTGTCATCCACCTAATTCCTACAACACTCAAGTAGCACGTTAGATCCACAAGAATGAAATGTTTGTCATCATCAAAAAAAAGGGATTATAATAATGTCCAATTTAGCCAACAATCCTCACATGGCTCAAAACCCTAATCAGATAGGGATACTTAACTCAATAATTATAGAAAACCCTAAATTCTACATATGAATACTTTCATGCAATCATATGTCAAACCCTAACTAATTAATGACCCCTTATGATCATGACCAACCTCCAAAAACCCTAGACCCAACTTTGATCCCTTTATATCATGAGAATCCTAAAGGGAAACCATTAATGATCTAACCTATGATAGAAACCCTAATTATGGATGTTTCATTTTTGCATAAAATAGGTATCATTAAAGTGAGTTAACCTTAATATGAAGATATGATCTCGTGACTCCAAAATAAGATAAAAGTAATGGAAAATCCCAGATTAAGCATAGGAAGATGAAAGTAATCCCCATTTAAATATCAAACCCTATATGGGATGATGAGAACCCATAATGACATTAGGTATTTATTTCTATTTCAGGGTGATCTACATTCTTAATCTAGACTTGTGGAAATCCATATCTGAGATTCAATGTTCGTGGCTATAAGTAAAAGAATAGATTTTTCTGAATGATATAATTATGAGTAATTACTTGCATGTAGTTGAATAATCTTGTTGGATGTATATCTATACATATTTTCACTTTTCAACCTTGAACACTAAGGAAAGAAAATGGAATGTAGCTACTGATGGTTCACTAATCTCCCTTTTAGAGAGGGAAAGTATTAATGGTGACTAGCACCTCCCTAATGGTACATGGTACATGGGGAGATCCCTAATGGTACAAGGTAAGTGAGGATAGAGCCCAATAATATAAGTGTTGAATGTGCTAAGTCCACCATAGTAGTACATGTCCATTGAAATCTGATTAATAATTTGGGTTTATGTGATTTTCCGCCTTAAACAATATCATAATATTTCTTTCTTATTTTTCAAGTATTTTAAATATGACAGCATATTGTAGTATCTTTCAACCACGTACCAATTGTATGTTGATCTTTTTTTCTCATATTTTCTAGGTACAAAGAAAACGTAAAGCATTTCAAAGTACATGAAGATGTTAAATAAAGTTATTGGAGGATAGCTTGGTAAATGGTTGTTTCTCATCTTTATTTCTATTTAGATAGTTGTTTCTTTCTTCTAGATGATGTATAAAATTCTCAATCTCCTATGTCCTTTTCATTCCATAGAACTAGTCTTTTTCTTCTTGAATAATGTATCATGAATTTTTACCTTTATGAATGATGATTTTTGTGGATACATAATGATGTTTGTGAACAACGATATGTCTTCTCAAAGCTAGTTGACTATCACAATCTCTCATATTTTCCCTTTTGACATCTTATAGATATGAGTGCATGCATATCTAAGGAATGTCATTATGGAAAGTATACATTAATTGGGGTCGTCGCAGTTGGTATCCGAGCCAATTTTCACACATCACTGTCACATAAATCTCATTCACCCTATTGTGAGTCTAGGGTAGTCCTTGAGTTAGGGATATGAAGGGTGGAGGTGACTAGGATAACATCAGCTAAAGTCTTCGCGCCACTTAGCTTGGCAATCACGAGGATACCTATATTGCAATATAAGTCTACCTAGATGATACCCTAAGTGTCCCCTACTTCTCAGACATACATTAATTAAGGGCCTTTCTCATCTATAAATATCCCCTCTCACCTCTTCTATAGAAAAAAAATCCTTCCTCATCTTTATTTGATTTCCCTCTTATCTCTATGATATAAGGTTAGGACAAGAG
The DNA here is from genome assembly GCA_963693085.1 of Alisma plantago-aquatica. NCBI lineage: Eukaryota > Viridiplantae > Streptophyta > Magnoliopsida > Alismatales > Alismataceae > Alisma > Alisma plantago-aquatica. The sequence continues at coordinate 104,373,356 of OY856415.1, read as the reverse complement.
TCACTCTATTTAGAAGTCCTAAGGACCGAATGATAAGGATTTTAGGGTATCCTACACAAATCATATCATTAAGATCATTAATAACTAATAAAGAAGAATAATGATATATAATATGACAAAAAATGATATATTTAATGTATTTCATCTAATTTTAGGATGCCTCCAAAGACCTATAACTCTAAGGCTTCTGAGGAATCATCCTCTAAGAAGAGGAAAGAACCTGAATCTCCTGAATTAACCTAATTATGACAAAATATCTAGAGATAAGACATAAGAACAAAAGAAAGTCCTCCCAGACTTCATGAAGACCATTGCCCTAAAGGAACCCCAGAACCCAGCTCATCTAGGAAGAAGGAAGTAATTGTATTATACTTCATCAAACTTAAACCTGACACCTTTTTGGGAGAAGACCAACTTGAGGTGATGGATAAGGCTGAAGCTTGGACCATGTCTGTGAAAAATGCCTTCTGTACCCTAGAAGTACCCAATGAAAAGAAGGTCAGATTTTCCAAACATCTGCTTAAGAAAGGGGCTAAAATATGATGGGAAAACTATGGTGTGAATATGGGAGAAGATGTAGATAGGTTGGAATGGGAGGCCTTCAAAACCCTCTTCACTGACTATTTGATGCCTATAGCTGAGAGGAAGAGGAAGGAGATGATTTATATTGAGCTTAAGCATGGAAGACTCTCAGTGGCTTAATACACCTGGAATCTTAGGCTTTTGGAGCATTATGAACCTAGTAAGACTAAAGATTGCCTCGTGGAGAACTATGTTGACTACCTAGCCACCCATATAAAAACCCTAGTCATCACTTCCCATCCCAGGAGCATAGATGAAGACCTAGATATGGCCCTCAAGCTTGAAAGGGAACATGGTTTACATAATCCTTCCAACATGGGATACCTAGGGTTAACCACCAGTGAGGAGGATAAGTCTAGGAAATTCCACCCTGACATAATAAGATCAGGAAAAGGAGGAGGTTTAGGTTAAGAAGGAAAGAAAAAACACCAGAACAAATAGAGGATTACTCACCCAAAATGCAAACCTTGTGGGCAATTCCATGGTGGGGTATGTCTTCATCCCAAGTCAGTCTGCTATAAATGCAAGAAGGAGGGCAATTTCATCGCCAAGTTCCCGAATCCATCCATATTTGTAAATCCTATAATAGGTGCTCCTCCCTCTCAGGGACATCATAATGCTAGATTATTCACAGTGACTGCAGAGGAAGCCAAGGAAAATCCCAACCATCTTGTTGAAGGTAACCTAAATTCTTTTCATATATCTAATATCTTGATCAATGCCTTCAAATTATTCATAAAATAATTATCTTGTGTAGGCATTGCATTCTTAAATGATCATCATGTTAAAAATTTATTCAATTCTAGATCAACAAACACATTCATTTATCAAAATACGACATCTATGTTACACATGCATATAAGGGACTTGGGATATATTATTGATATGTCGACTCCTAGTGGGAAAATACTTACTACAATACAAAAAATTGATGTCATGTCTCTAAATTTCGAAAATCAGGACATTCCCTTTGAATTCATCCTCTTAACTATGGAAGACTTTGATATTATACTTCACATGGATTGGCTATATAAGTATCATGTCCAGATTGATTGTAGAAATAAGATGTAGTCCTCTCTCAACCTCATTCTTGTCCTGTGGTGATCCCTAGGGGACACAGATTCTATAATAACATTATAAATTCCTCTCTCAAAGCTAAAAAGCTCATTTCTAAATGATGTAAAGTCTTCCTTCATATTAGTCTCTGAGACCAGTCCTAGTAGTGGGCATGTAGAAAGACTGGAGGTGGTACATAACTTTCTTGATGTATTTCCGAAGGAGCTTCCTGGGCTACCTCCAAATGGAGACATTGAGTTCTCCATAGATCTTCTTCCTAAAATTACTCTGATTTTTAGGGAACCGTATAGGATGGATCCTTCAGACCTTATGGAGTTGAAGAAATAGTTATAAGAACTTCTTGAGAAAGGTTTTATCCGTCCTAGTGTTTCCCCTTGGGGTATGCCCACTCTTTTTGTCAAAAAAAAAGATGGTTCTATACGTATGTGTATTGACTAACACTTGTTAAACCAGGATACTATTATCCCCTCCCTCACATTGATGACCTCTTTAAATTAGCTTCATACTACCAAAGTCTTCTTGAAGATTGATCTTCGTTTTGGCTACCTTCAACTGAAAGTCAATGACTCTAACATTTCTAAAATTAATTTTTGAATTCGTTATTAGCATTACAAATTTCTAGTGATGCCATTTGGGTTGACTAACACACCTAGTGTATTCATGATTTTGATGAACAAAGTCTTCCAACCTATTCTAGATGAATTTGTGGTCATCTTCATTGATGATTCTCTAATCTTTTTTGACTCTATGGAGAAACATCGTGAGCATTTCAAGGTAGTTCTAAAAATCCTTTGATCTCATAAGTTCTATGGAAAGCTCTCTAAATGTGAATTCTGGATTGATAAAGTCATGTTTCTTGGCCATGTCATTTCTAGGGGTAATATATATGTTGATCCTTCCAAAGTGTCTACTGTTCTTGATTGGCAACCTCCTCAAAATTCTTCTGAAATCTAAAGCTTCTTGGTCTTGCCCGGATATTATCGTTGCTTCATTCCCAATTTCTCCATAGTTGCACTTCCTCTGACTAAGCTTACTTGGAAGGACAATTATTTCATCTGGTCAGCTGCTTGTGAGTCCAGTTTCCAAGAGTTAAAGCAGAAGTTGATAACCACCCCTATTCTAGTTCTACCTTCTGGAAATGAAGGATTTGTGATCTTCATTGATTCTTCAAGGATTGGGTTAGGATTTGTCCTGTAATAGCATGGAAAGGTGATTGCCTTTGCATTGAGATAGCTAAAACCCAATGAACTTAATTATCCCACCCATGATCTACAATTAGCTGCAATCATTCATGCTTTCAAAATCTAGAGGCACTACCTGTACACAACAACATTTCATATCTTCACCGACAATAAAAGCCTGAAATACATCCTCACTCAGAAGGACCTGAATCTGCATCAACGCCGATGAATTGAGTATCTAAAGGACTATGATTTCACTATTGGATATCATCTGACCAAGGCCAATATAGTCGATGATGCCCTTATAAGAAAAAGGGATGTATGTGCATCTTTATTTGTTCTCGAGTGGAGGAACATGGAAGATCTAGTGGGATGGAAGCCACCGTTTCTGTCTAATTATATCTAGGTCAAAAACATATCTAATATGTCTGGTATTCAGTCTAAACTTCTTGAGGCACAAAAAGCTAATCCTAATCTTGTAGATCTGTCCTCTCTCTTGTCAAAGCCTCAAGCAAGTCTGTCTGTGGGTCTTGATGGTGGTCTTTGATATAATAATCGTATGTGGGTTCCTGAGCAATTAGTTGTGAAGACAAAGATTCTCATCCAAGAAAATGGGTCAAAGTACACAATCCATCCCGACACAACTAAGATGTACGAAGACCTAAAACGTCAGTTCTGGTGGAGGGGCATGAAGCGTGATATTGTTGAATTAGTGTCTAGATGTCTGACATGCCAAAGAATTAAAGCAGAGCACTAGAGGCAAGGTGGTCTACTGCAACCCCTTGAAACCCCAGAATGGAAATGGGAACACATCACCATGGATTTCATGGTGGGACTACCCAGGACCAGAAAGGGATACGATGTTGCATGGGTTATAGTGGATCATCTCATGAAGTTAGCTCACTTTATCCCTATGAATACTACTACCAAAGTATCTGACTTAGCTGATCTCTATATATGGGAGATAGTATGTTTGCATGGAATTCCAACATCCATTGTCTTGGACAGGGACCCAAAGTTCACTTCAAGGTTATGGAAATAGGTTCAAGAAAAACTGGGAACCAAATTAAGATTCAGTACAACCTACCACCCGTAGACAAACGGGTAGTCAGAACGCACATTACAAATTATGAAGGATCTTCTGTGAGCTTGTGTTCTTGATTGGGAAGGTCATGGGACCACTATTTGCCTTTAGCTGAGTTTGTGTATAATAATATCTACCAGGCGGGTATCGTGATGCCTCCCTATGAAGCTCTCTATGGAAGACCTTGTAGATCTCTGCTACATTGGGATGACGTCAGGGAACACGCCTTGAAAAAATCTAAGGAGATGCAGCTGTATATAGACAAAGTTGCACTGATTAGGTAGAGGATGAAACAAGCACATGATAGGAAAAATCTTATGTAGATGCTCACTAGAAGGAAGGTCACTTCAAAGAAGGTGTCCATGTCTTTCTAATGATCATACCTATTCGAGATTTGGCAAAGAATAAGGGAAAGCTCAATCCTTGCTATGTGGGACCCTTTGAGATCCTAGAAAGGGTTGGTGAATGTGTGTACCATCTTTCCTTTCCACCTCAGTATAGTGCCATGCACAATGTTTTTCATGTATCTAATATGAATCCCTATGTCAAAGACCCCAGTCACATTCCAAATCATGAGCCTCTAGAGCTGAAGGATGACTTACCTTATACTGAATCCCCACTCAGAATTCTTGATTTCAAGACCAAGTAATTTCATAGTAATCAACACATAGATATGGTAAAAGTTCTCTGAAGCCACCATGATCAAACAGATGCCACCTGAGATCTCAAGTCTGAAATTGAGTAGAAGCACCCACATCTATTTCAAGATGCTTGAACTTTGAGGATAAAATTCTTAAAAAGGAGGGGAAAATGTGACAGAGTGAGTTTTTACATATATTTCTCCCTCTTATGGTATTTTTAGTCCCAATAATACCCTGAACCCTCTCCCTCACTCACTTGACTAAAATCAATTATCAAACTTCATAAAAATGCAAAATCTAGTTAATAAAAAGGTGAACTATATGTATAATGATACCTAGTCAAATTAGGTAGTCAATCTTCGAATTTGGAACCCAATTTTGTACCATGTATATATAACATCATCATAAAGCTTTGTTTAAAAATTCATTCTAAATGGATATACCATTTAGGATTTATAATCAATTGAAATTAGATGCATATAATACCATTTATTAAGCCAAAGACCTAAGATTCTCGAGTTTAATTGATCAGATGTGTGACATTTGAATGTCACACATCCCTTCAAATATTGGGTGTGGACCCCTCTATTTCATCCTAGATCCTAGCCATCAAAAAGAGGTCAGATGCCCAGGGCGTCATCTTCAACTTCCCACAAAGGGTGGGGAGGAGAGAGACAACCCCGACAACTCCGAACCCCCACCTCCCGCCTAATCTCAAACTTTCTATTGATGAGATGGCTTCATCTCACGATTTCATGGCTAACGAACCTTGAATTGACTAGGTTTTGTGCACTGTTGTTCCGTCCTAACCACTTGAACACCTGACCCTCTCACTCAGGCGGCCTAGGATAACCACAATGCCTCGACCTATCCCTAAATCTAACCTCATCCCCATTTAAGACCTAGCAAGGGTCTCTGCCACCCTCCTTTACATTAACCCCTATTTCCCAATCTTGATCATGACCCTATAGCCCCAATAACTTCTCTAGTTCACTACGGTGTCGCCGCACTGCCCAATTTGGGCTTCTCACCTCTATGCCTCCTTCCTCTCAATCACACCCACCAAACAACCCAACGATGTTAGACAAATTCAGGTGGCACCTCCTCTCTTAATCTCAAATCCTCTTTCTCCTTACTCCTCCTCACACTGACAAGTCCCTCCGTAGAGGTTAAGGAGTCCGTGAGAAAAAAAATCTCTCTGAGGTGGCGACAACTCAACCGGGGATGACCAACCAGAGGTCACCATCTCTATGCGAGTCAGCGAGGAAAGTGAGAGGAGGTCCTCACCACCCGGAGCCTCAGTGGACCTATCACATGTCGCTGCATGAGAAAGGGGGACCACAAGCCGGTGCGGAGAAGAGAGGAGAGACATACGCCTACATGGACCAATCACGGGCTGCCTCGTAAGCCTTCTATACCCTTTTTTTGGAAAAAGCCTTTCATCTTAGGAAAATCCTAGAAAATGCTAAGAATATTAGAAAATATCAAACCTAATATTATTTTTATATAAAAAATATGAGGAATATGATAAAAATTCTATTTTAACTTGAATCCATTTCTGTTTTTAAGAAAAAGTATCCTAAATCCCTAATGATCATTTTATTATCATCATATTGTGTAATAATAGTGATCCATGGTAGATTTTATATGCAGACATATAAAACCCTAATTGAGTCTCTGACCATCACATGGATCGAAATGCTTATCAAATAGGGATAGTTAACTCAATAATTATAGAAAATCTTAAATTCTGCATTTGAATACTTTCATGCAAACATATGCCAAACCCTAACTAATTAATGACCCTTATGATAATAACCGACCTCTAAAAACCCTTACACCCAACTCTAATCCCTTTGTATCATGAGAATACTAAAGGGAAACCATTAATGATATAACCTATAATAGAAACCCTAATTATGGATGCTTCCTTTTTGGATAAAATAGGTATCATTAAAGTGAGTTAACCTAAATATGAAGATATGATCTTCTAGCTTCAAAACAAGATAAAAGAAATGGATAATCCCTGATCGAAGCATAAGAAGATGAAATTAATCCCCATTTAAAGATCAAAGCCTAATATGGTATGATGAGAACCCATAATGATATTAGGTCTTTGTTTTTGTTTCAAGCTTATCTACTTTCTTAATCTAGACTTGTGGAAAATCAGATCTGAGATTCAACGTACGTGGATATAAGTATAAGACTAGATTTTGCTAGATGATATAATTATGAGTAATTTCTTGCATGTAATTGAATAATATTTTTAGATGTATATCTATATATATTTTCACTTTTTTTTCCTTGAACACTAAGAACACTAAGGAAAGAAAATGGAATGTAGTTACTGATGGTTCATTAATCTCCCTATTAGAGAGGTTAAGTATCAATGTTGACTAGAATATTCCTAATGTACAAGGTACGTGGGGAGATCCCTTATGGTACAAGGTATGCGGGGATATGGCCCAACAATATAAGTGTTGAATGTGCTTAAGTCCTCCATAGTAGTACACGTCCATTGAAATATGATTAATAATTTAGGTTTACCTAATTTTCATCCTTAAATAATGCTTTCCTTTTTCTTTCTTCTTTTTGAAGTATTTTAAATATGCCAACATAGTATAATATCTTTCAACCACATTTCAACTTAATGTTGATCATTTATTTCTCGTATTTTCTAGGTAAAAAGAACAAGTAAAGCTTTTCTAAGTACTTGAATATGTTAAATAAAGGTATTGGAGGATAGCTAGATAGATGGTTGTTTCTCATCTTTATTTCTATTTATATAGTTGTTTCTTTCTTCTATATGATGTATAATATGCTCAATCTCCTATGCATTTTCATTTCATAGAACTAGTCTTTCTCTTTTTGAATATTATGACTTTTTACCTTTATGAATGGTGATTTTTGTGGATACATAATGATGCTTGTGAATAATGATCCATCTTCTCATAATAAACTAAATGACTATCACAATACCTTATATTTTACCTTTTGACATCTTATAGATATGAGTGCATGCATATCTAAGAAATGTCATTATGGAACATATACATGATTTGTGGTTTTCACACAACTAATGGTCTTTGAAAGAAAGAATATCAAGATGAATTTTTATAGCGTTTATACTAAAGGATTATATTGATAAACTAAAAAATATCAATAGCAATAGTCACTATGAATATAAATAAGAAATTCATATCTACAAGACATAAAGATTTTAATCTAGATTCCCTTGGTTGATGAAACTAAGGAAAATGTGCAAGTCTTACTTACGCACAACATGACATAACATCCTTCATTAAATGTAGTGGGAAGATAAGTTTTCCACTAGACATCATACATATGATGCATGAAAATCTCATGGAATGAGAGATATAGATAATTACTTATACTTCATTTCATTTACTGGTAATATGATATGCACTCAGTAAGATAGAAACATAAATATCTTGAAGCATTCAAGGAGATTATAAATGAAGTATAGATTTGATGAAAGTATTAAGAAACTTTGATGAGATCAAAAGTTGATATACTTTTGCATCAATACCTTGAGAACCTTCAAGAAAGAACTATGATAATGTATCACAAGTCAATCTGAACATGATGATGTGTCAGAATGAAGGAATTATACCATGATGGGTCATGATATAATCATCAATTAATCTAATCTTCTTGTATCCTCATAAATATATACCTATCACTAAATCATGTATGATCTGAATGATTTCTAAGACATCATATATCGAATGATGTTGGAACGTCCCAATATGTCTAAACGGTTGAAACCTATATTGAGAAAATAGTTTCTTGAAAAGGTTTGTCCTAAAAACCATAACTGTTGAATGTCACTATTAATCCCAATACAATAACAAAAATGTTTTGTTGATAAGATAACTACATTTCTAAAGAATCAGTGGGAGAAAAAGTAGGATTTGAAAATTTTGAGGTCAACAAAGAGGTACAATGAGAACAAAAGGGGATCTCAAGTTATTTTGGAATCTCAAGTTCGCCATGTGACACAAAACAAAATAGTTCTAGTAGAACTTAATTATCTGAGATGGGAGGATTGTGAATCTAACAACTCAGACAATTCGGTCATAAGAAGATGAACCAACTAATCTACTAGAAGCTATAGAGAACTATAATCTCAGTAATGGCTCAATGCCATTTTGGAGTGCATGTAAGCTAACAAGGTAGGACCTTGGTACTGCCACCTGAAGGGGTAATAACTAAAGGGTGTAGTAGGGTGTTTTGGAAAAAACCTACATGGATAACATAAAAGTACAAATTAATTGATAATTTTTTCAAATCAGTTTAAGTGGTTTGAACATGATAGAAAATTCTTTTCCAATTTTCATGATTTTTTTATAGTTAAAGTAGACTATCAGATTTGGAAAATGATGGTTGGAACCTTAATCCTTAAAAGGAATATATGAGAGGATGTGTATGTGACACAACCTAAAAGGTTTTATAACTTCTTGAATGCAAATAATGTCTATAAACTACAAAGTTCAATTTGGAATTTAAACAAGCATCTCAGAGATGGGATCTTACGACTTGATAAGACAGTCAAAGAGTTTGACTTATCAAGATAAAAGATGAAATATGTGATTACAAAAGATTTTGTGGGAGAATATATGAATATTCCACATATGATGAGAAACTACATTTTAATATTTTGAATTTTGAGAATTGGCATGAAAAACCCCTTCAGTAATGAAGGATTAAGTGAAATATCCTATGAGATAGGGATCAAGACCTATAAAGATAGTTCTTGAATGTTTCACATATAAGTTTGAGAACATATAATAGTAATGTGTTGAAAGAGTTCAACATAGAAGGATTCAATGAGAGAGAATCTGAATTAGTCTCTCATGAACCATATATTCCAATCCTTATAAAGAATGGAAATATCATGAATAAGATACCATCTACAGTAATAATGGATCTATCATGAATGTTACAGATGTCCATATCCCATATAACCTTGTATGTATTAGACATGACAAGATGATATTAAATTCTAATAAGGGTTATTGGAATGTCATTAAGATATCCATTAAGTACTTGAGAAGTACTTAGGATAAATTGCTAGTAAATAAATAAAACAATAAATTAAGAGTTGTGTGTAAAGGTTTACACCGATGTAAGCTTTAGTAATGACAAAAATTAGTGCACTAAAAAATGTTTAAAGAAAAATGTTATTATTTGGAAGGTTTCCAAACGAATAGCTAGTAATATTATTCTACAATAGAAGTTGAGTATACTTTTATTATGAACATAGAGTGATTCTATATGGATCTAAAAATTCATATGATGAACATACACATGTTTTCCAAACATTGATGACTAAGTAGTGATACTATGACAACAATGGAACTACTTGTTAAGAAAGTAATATTTGATACCATATTTCATTGGTTTCTTCTTGAAGCAAAGAGATAAGAAACATGCAATAAGACAACTAATAGCAAAGTGTTTCTAACATATTGGATTAGCACTTGTGCAGCAAAAACATGGTGGACATGTTTGGATCACTAAGAATGAGATTCATGGGTGATTGACTATAAGTGCAAGTGGGAGTCTGTTGGTAAGGTATGCCCAGAGAGACAATCATGTGATGATTATCATAAAGTATTTGATTAATAATCATAAAGGCAAGATTCCAATTCATTCTATTTCACTTAGTTATGAGATAATGAGGAAATATTATGAATGTCTAAAGTATGACAATACTCAATGATGTATATCTTCAAGAATGTGACTTGAAGAATGAGATCATACAGATGCTAAGAGTATGTATATTTATATTATATCCCTAATCAATTATTACTATGGAAGGTAGATAGACACCAATAACACATAAGTCTGGAGTGTGGGATGGTTGATGATAGAATCTCATTAGTCATGATATGGCATATAAAACCAAGCACACAGATCCATATTAGGAAATAGTGTATTAGACAGACCCACCTTGAGAGTGACACATGGAAACCATCATTGGTGGCCATAGTCATATCTCATAGTGAAGGTGGTGATTTTTATTCTTATACCTGAAGTAACTACACTAATCACATGTCATTGGGTATACTTTGACATCATCAAACGTAATTATAAAATGTAGGTTGCTATAAAGGTGATGATTGGGTAGCTTTAACACATGGGGATTGAATGTGAGTGGTGTAGATGGGATTTGTCCCTCCTACTAGAGTTTGATATCCTAGCCACTTGATAATCGAGACTGAGAAATGCATGTGCATGCACATGTGAATCAATATTTGCTATTGAGGTCACATTATCTATGACTGTCTTCTCCTGGTTCAAGAAACATGGATTGGACATTGAGAGGATGATGATTCCTTGCCTCAAGTTCAACCTGTATATCAGAGACAGAGATTAGACAATCACTGCAACACCTTACACAAATTGTAGGTTGAAGTTGTTCTCCACTTTTCCATTCACTTGGGTAGCACTAATGTGTGACTAGGCACTACTCCCTGATTGTGATGTCAAAAGTTAGTTATGGGTATTCACTGCCAATGTGATATGGGACCTATAGGGTCACACACAAAGGAACTCATCTACAAGAGGATTTTAATCTTGAATGAAGATTGTAATTATTACTAAAGTGTTTTGGTATTTAATTCAAGCAACAAATCAGCTGACTACACTACCAACTGATCGACTCACTAGGTGAGATGGTCATATGGAGTGTCAAATGATTGACACAACTATTGGGACAACTGTTTGGATTGTCAGGCTAGTTGAAACTAAATTACATGAAGTTCGACATGAATTAGGCACCAACTGATCGGCTCACTATGTGAACCGATTGGCTCGAGTGAGAAAGATGATCGATTTATGAGGTGAATAGATTTGCTCGGTTGGGCTGAACAAAGGTTCGAGTAGCTTTCCTAAATTTGTGAGAAAGATTATTCATTTCACTAATTCAATTTGATTGGTACAAGTATTTAATGTTTGCATTAATTAGAAACAATTTTATCATATTCATGTGCAATAGGGAAACATGCAAAACGACTGGTTTGAGATGCCAGTTGACTGTATCACATGTGAAACAACCATTTTAGTTGCAAAATGACCATTTCAGATTTCACAAGTTGTAAAAATTCAAGATCATCCAGTCCCTTCCACTCCCACTTCAATTAGGAACCCTGACCCTAACCCCACCTATAAATAGAGGGGTATTGGGAGCTTCCCAACACACACAATTGAGAATCAGTTGCTCTGACAATTATTGTCCTATCTGGTTGTGGTAACCAAGAGAGCCCAAGAAAGTCCTACCCAACTAGGGAGGGATAGCAACGAGAGAGAACAACTGAGGATCATTGTTGTGGGAGAGTAAGTTGGTGACTAGTACACCAACATGAGAGCTAAATCCTTCCTGTTAGTTCTAGTTTAATGACAAGAGCTCTAGTTGGTCCATGTGGATTATTCTAGAAGCAAGACTCCTTTAGCTACTACTAGGAGGGAAACACTAGTTTGCAGTCTGTGGCAAGACTGCACAAGCCACTACTGAAGCTGTTCAGTCTCTCGTCCGTGGTGGAGATCAGGAGTTGCACAAAGACCATCCAAGAGAAACTAGAATATAGTTGCATTGGAGCGAGTTTTTGTCATTGGACTTGCACCAGGACCAGGTATAAACTCGTTAAACCACCTTTCCTATTTCATAGTCGTTAGCACGATCTTTCTATTATGATGAATATGGATAGATAATTTTTTTTGTTTCCAATGTCTTATTTTGTGCCCGCATTTCCCAACAATAATGACCCCTCCATTCATGTTAGCTCCACCTCAATGACCTCCTCTATGAGGTGGTATGATGAAAGCAAGGTGCGTAGTTGCTATAGTAATCCGCTTCTTCCTAATTTACCTCAAATTGTTCACATAGTTAAGTTATGATTTAAATGTGTTTAATGAAATATTCAAGATAGATAAGAGATGGTGGATTAAGATTTTGTGTGGTCAAGTCTATCAATAGACTTGAGGCATGGGTGTTTGATGAGTGGACTCATGTTATTAATAGTACCATTTTGCCTTGTCCCTAGAAATGGCACCAAAAAGTTGACCGACCTAAATCACACATCCAAAATGGAGCAGATCTAGAGTAATCAGACTCTTAAATTTATAACCCAACACTTAGTCCCCTACAACTATTGTATGAGGTCTGATGTAGTATATGTGGTCACCACAGGGTTGGGTGGTGAGTGCTAATAATGTAGAATCTTATCTCAGTTACACCAACTAAGAAAGTAAGATAGGATGGTGTTCCTTATGGAATTATTCTACATCAAACAATAGAGACAAGTAAATGAAATGTTAAGAAAGAAAACAAAAGAACAAAACATGCAAGTGTGTGATAACATATGTGGATGGGAACTTGATTGGGTTTTACCTACTAATATCTATCCACCACATGAAATACTCACATCCCTTTGTATGCCCATAGAAAGGTGACAAGAAATCATCATATATGTCTATTCCCTCCTCTCTCGAGGTTAGGGTAGATATATATTATAGGGTGATCTCTCTCTCGAGACAGAAAACAAACAATCTCAATGACAATCATATGATCATTAGATTTAGCATTCCAACATTCTCATGCATTCATGCAACTCAATAACACCTAGATAGAATTAGTACTACTCTTTTGAGTCACTAACATCAAACATCACAAGATGATAACTAATCATGCAAGTGAAGAATTATGGACAAGCATATGGAGATAACCATTTACAAGAGCATATTTATATTGAAAAGGATGTAAGTATTTACATGTTGAGAGAGCCATAGTGGCTACTCCAAACCCAAGCTATGAGTTTATCCACTTATATTATTAGTGAGTAGCATTACAAAAATGCAGATGAATAAGAACTTAGAAACCTACTATTGGGTAGGATTAGAAGAATAAGTGAAGTGGGATGATCTGAGTAAGGGAAGTAGATGATAAATCGGTGACATCTAGGTGATGGCCACAACCAATGGTAAGACGCTTCCTCTAGACTAGATGAGAGGCTAGAGATATTATGCGCTTCTTCCTCCTTCAATTGACGAAACATGTTTGGAACAGGATAGGATGTGGAGGCAGAGGAAAGGAACAAACTCTGTCAAACTCTTTTCCTTCTTCTCTATCAAGCGATAGAAGCATAAGGATATGGTGAGACCCTTCTCTGGTAGCATATCTACATCCTTGGCATAGCCTTTGTATGTAGCTGGGGGTCCTCTATATATAGGATCTATCTCAAAGTTTTTTACTTGCAACCCAAGCATTCCAAGTATCCTCCTCAGACCACATTCTTAATGGCTTCGAGTGACAGTTTTGTCAGGGCCGCCATCGATTGTCAGCCATCGAGTGAACGTGAACACTGAGCACCAGTAGGTGGGTCTACTGGACCATCGGTTGGTCACGTAGACTGGTCATATATCAGCAACCATCAGGTGGCTATAGTTCTTTACCTTCGATTGACCATACTTGCATGACCATTGAATGGTGGTCTGCTGGACCATTAGTCATCAGTGTGGGTGGATTGCCATTTGATAAGTCTGTTGGGCCACATGCTATTAGGGTAGGCTGACCACTGGAAGATGGGTTCATCTGACCATCATCTAATAATGCTTGTGTGTCTATTGGTTGCTGGATCTTTAAGACCCCATTTGGTGACACGGCCAAGATACCGACTGATGGCATCCGGTGGTAGCGTGGGACTTCCATCAGACACCAGGCAATGGGGGTGCATGCCACCATCAAGATCTATTGGTAATGAACCAATGGTTGTGATGTGAGCATCGATTATGAAGTGATGGTTGTTCTTCTCTATGGAAATGCGCTTTAGTCCCTTGATTACATGCATGAGATATCTTTGTCATCCTCAAGAGGGGTAGGGAAAGTAATTATGTGCAAAATAAATGGAAATTGAATACAAATTCATATGACGGAAGAGAAATAGAGGTAAAATAAGGCATGTAATACCCACAAAATTGGATGTTATCAACCATAGACAAGAAACTGATTCTTAGTTCTTCTAAAATACTTACAGATGTTTTTCATGATAGTCCAGTGACTTTCACTGGGATCTGACTAATATCTCCAAGACATACTCAAGGCAAAGAAGACATCGGGATGAGTGTGTAACATGGCATACATGATAAATACAATTATATATGCATATGGAATCTTACTCATGCACTCCCATTATTTACAAGAACTGGGGCATTGAACTCCATAGATACTAATACCATGGGAAATGTGTAAGTTTCTTCTCCATGTTGAACCCCTTCAGCACCTTATCAATGTATGTTCTCTGGCTTAGACTTGAAAGCAATCTAGATCTATCTCTGTAGATCTTGATTTCTAAAATATATGATAAGTCATCTAAATCATTTATAGACGGTACTTCTTAGTCGGGTCTTTACCATCTATAAAGTAGGGATGCCATTACCCATCAATAGTATGTCATCTACATACAATATGAGGAATACAACTATGTTCCTCTAACGTTTTTATACACACATGGTTTGTCGTCATTTTGACTAAAGACAAACTCTTTGATTGTTTTTTCAAATCAAATATTCTATCACTGAGATGCTTGCTTCAACCATAGATTGACATTTGTAGCTAACAAACTTTATTTGCATCCTTTATATTTATAAAACCCTTGGATTGTATCATGTACACATCCTCAAATAGAATCCTATTAAGGAATGCAGTTTTAAAATGCATTTACCAAATCTCATAGTCATAATAAGCTACAATGGCATGCATGATCCTGATGGATTTAACCATGGAAACTAGAGAAAAGATTTTGCCATAGTCAATACCTTGAAATTTTCTAAAATCCATTGCAACCAATCTTCCCTAATAGGTTTTTATATCACTATCTATGTCGGTCTTTTTCTTGAAGACCCATTTTCACTATGTGGGTTTTACCCCTTTCAGGTTGATCCACCATGGTCTGTACCTTGCTTATGTACATGGATCCATATCATATCTCATGACCTCAAGCCATTTCTCAAACTCTGGTCCCTCAATAGATTCTAGGTAGGTTGTTAGCTCATCATCAATGACCAACTCATTGCCTTCTTGAGTCAGAAGATAACAAAATATTGTGAGAACCCATTATAATAAATGAGATTACTCAAAACATAAAACCCAACCAATCACCAATTAATCACATACCCAAAATTATGTGTAAATTAAAACTGATTTCAACATCAACACCCTCTCAGAAACATTTGCATAAGAGCCAAATATCTTTCTTGTATCCATACTATGACAAGAATTTGATACAAATTGTTCTATCACCTTAGCCACAACATATATACACCTGAGAACAATATTTGTATATGACACACAAACAAGCATTAATATGTTAAAAAACTTCCGATTCATTTGAAACACCATATACAAACTTTTCCTGCCTGGACCTGAGAGTATAGGGATGACTCTAGGACACACTAGACATCTAATAAACTTTCTCAAAGATTCATTACTATAGATCCTCTTTTCTGCCACTTGTTTGTTTTCGTCACTTCTGATTACCTAAAAAAATGTGGTGAACCACAAGGGTGAGACCCAGTCCCAACAAGAGTATAACCTCCAACAATGCTTATTGATTACAACATTTTAAATAGTAGATAACTGAACAGTTGGAGTATTTAATAATCAATTAAACAGATTGAACAGTTCAAGTATGCTAAATAGATTAATCAATTCATCTTAGCAACAAGTATGATTATCAATGTACATATGGGTAACAAATAAATCCATTTCTCAGGATAGATATTTACTCAAATTTCATCAAATTCCATATAATAACTGTGACGACCCCAATTTCTATATACTTTCCATAGTGACATTCACAGATATGCGTGCACTCATTTCTATAGATGTCAAAAGGGAAAGTATAAGAGATTAAGGTAACCAGAAACCAAACTGAATAGACTGCTCAAGGTGGAGGAAGTCCTGATCTGGCAGAGGAGTAGGCTGTAATGGATTAAAGATGATGATTTGAATACAAAAATGTACCACTCAGCAGTTTGCAAGAAGGAAATGCGAGAAACAGTGCATAAACTCATAAATGAGGATGGAGAGGTTGTAGACAGCAGATATGATATGTCCCGACATACCATTTCTTTCTTTGAAAATATGTACAATCAAAATGGCCATCAAGAAAGCATTGAAGAGGCCATCTTTCCGAGCGCAAGGGTGACAGCTGAAATGAATGATGATTTGTGCAAGGAGGTGACAGAAGAGGAGGTTAAGCGCGCAATTTTCTCCATTAGTCCGGCTAAAGCGCCTGGACCTGATGGGATGAACAACAAGTTCTACCAAGCAATGTGGGAGCACATTAAAGGTGACATTGTGGAGGCCATGAAGTGGTTGCAGCAGGGAGGTGGCATGGTCCGTGCAGCCAATCACACCTTCATAAAATTGATACCTAAGGTCGAGGGTCCAACCTCAATCAATGACTATCGGCCTATTGCCTATTGTACCACGATCTATAAGATTTGGGAAAAGATCCTGGCGAGTAGATTGAAGATGTGGCTGCCAAAGATAATTTCTGAAGAACAATGCACATTCATCAAAGACCGCAGGATAGCGGATTGCGCGCTGCTAGCGACCGAGTTCATTACAGACTTCAACAACAAGTGATCGAATGCGAAAGCGTGCATAAAAATTGATCTCACAAAAACTTATGACCATGTCCGATGGGATACTCTATGGAAGATTATGGATGTTATGGGTTTTAATAGGAGATGGGTGGACTTGATCAAATAGTGCATTTCCACCAGATCCTTTTCTGTCCTCCTTAATGGGGGTCCGGTGGGAATGTTTAGAGCCTCTAATGGGCTAAGACAGGGAGATCCCCTCTCCCCTCTCATCTTCACCCTCGTCATGGAGGGACTTACTACTATGATCAAGAAAGCTGAAGGTGAGAACCTCATTCGGCCCTTCAAGATTACAGTTACAAAGGTGAGATCACATCTCATCTTTGCCGATGATGTTATGGTGTTCTCTACAGGGCATGCCAAGAGATTGAATGAGTATAAGAAAATCCTTCTGAAGTTTGGGCGATCCACGAGGCTGTATATTAGCGATATCAAGTCCCAGATCTACCTATCCAAATCCTGTGACCCCCGAAGGGGTAGGCTCAAATCTGTGGTGGGTCTGGAGACGGGGCTGCTACCTACTAGATATCTGGGTGTACCTATTGCAGGGAGTAGAGGCCATTCGGGTGACTTTTCCTACTTCCTTGACAGGGTTAGACAAAAGGTTGCTAGCTAGATGAGCATTCATATGTCTATGGTGGGGAGAATGATGATGACAAGGTCGGTTATCCAGGCCATGGTTAGATTTTGGAGTGATATGTGTGTCCTCCCCAATCCAACATGTGAGAGCATCACTAGGGTCATCACCAATTTTGTTTGGAGTGGCAAGACAAGGGGCATCGCCTGGGAAACTATGACTAAATCTTTCAAAGCTGGATGACTGAACTTTAAGAAGGTCAAAGACTTTGCTACGGAAGGGAACCTGTGCAGGCTGCATAGATTCCTAACTGACAAAGAGGGGATCTGGGCGAGCTGGATGAGATTGCATTATGGGAGTATGCCTGTAGTTCAGCATCATTCCTCACGGGTGTGAGGTGTTATTGTTAAGGCGTGGAATGCAATATGGCATCATTACAGTGCAGATGGAGACAATTTCTTTGCGCTGGTGAGCCAACTGAAACCGTGGATCCAAACGGAGATGAGTGAACAGGTCCCCTGGTTCAATATATTATGAGGGAAAGGCCATATTGCCAAATGGAGTGTCACCTGCTATAAGGCAATTCTTGGGAAACACCTAACGAGGGATAGACTCGCTAAATGGGGCTTGCAGGTTAACCCAAAATGTCTGTTTTATGATGAGGAGGAGTCCAACCATCATCTTTTCCATACATGCCTGAAGGCACGTTACGTCTAGGCGCTAGTTTGGTTAAAGAACGGATGAGGGCAGTGGATCTCTGACAACTTAATGGATACGCTCGAAATGGCGAGGAGGAAAGCCAAGAACAAAGAGGAGGAGAGGTTCGCGGAGCTGTACTGCACACACATCTGCTTCAATATTTGGAAAGCCTACAATATGGTGGTTCACTGTCGTGTGTCTTCTAAGGACATCTTCCATTTTGTTAAGTTAGATATCACTAACGCTGTAATGGCCAACCATACCCTGAGTAGGGGATTAAATCCCACAACCAGGTTATACTGGGGTTTTTTGTAGGAGACACACCTCGTATACACTCACCTTTTTGTATGTTGTATAGCGTAGCTTAGCTACCCTTTTTTTGGCAATATATTTACCTATTTCCAAAAAAAAAGTGATTGAGCTAAGATAAAAGTCCACATCATCTCATAAAGCCACACAAACATTCATTCATATGGATAAAATAAAGTCTTTACCTAAGGAGAGAAATATTGTTCTAGAGAAAGATAACATTATTACATAGGATCTCAGTCCTCCTCAACATCAACTAGAAAAATAAACTAATATCTAGTAAGAATGAGATAAGAGGAATAGGTCTATCTAAAATATCCTCCATGCTTATTAATTTATGCCTTCAGGTACTTTGAGCGTGCATTTCACTTTGTTGTCAAATGTTCCTTGCACCTAGAAAATACGAGAAACAAAAACATCAACAAAGTTGGTACGTGGTAAAAAGTTACACTAATAAGGTTGGATAAAGGAAAATATTTGAAAAGGAAGAAAGAGAGATAAAACCATTTCTTAAGGTGAAAAATCAGGTAAACATTCCTTTTATTACATTCATTTTGATGCGGTTGTACTACACATATTGCACTTGACTTACATCTAGTGTGGGCAATATAATATCATCATACATCTAACATCGGCCAAGGAATCATACATCCATGTTAGGCAACATACATCCACACCAGGCTATGTTCTCTAATAGCTACAACCCATCATAATCATTTATGTTCTATTAGATTTGGCGAAGTATAACTCATACTAATTCAACCAAGCAATTATATCCAAATATGAGCATTCAAGATATTACATATCATAGGAAACCAGAAATCTAGTCTTATACTTACAAGACCACATACCTACTTGTTTTAATCAGATATCCAAGAATTTAGAATCAACAAGAATTAAGTCACCTTGCAAGGAAAGCAAGGGTACAACATTACTATTGGTCCATGTGACCAAGACTAAGATATGTTCTTAGTTATTATTCTTTTTATGTTATCTTGTTCAGATCAGGGATTTTCCATATTTAAATTGAGTTTTGAGATGTTATCAGGTCTGATCCATCATACAATAGTTTGATTAAAAGATAGTATTTATATAATTAAACTGAAGATTTTTATAAACTAGGGTTTCTAGGATGGTCGGATAAAAGGGAAAGCAACCCTTAGGATATTAATGATTTCATAAAATTAGGGTTCGATTTAGAGTTCAGGACCATTAGTGATCACTGATCATCATCTGATAATATTAGATTTGATATAAAGATGTACATTTAATTTCATGTAGAGAGAGAGAACTAGATTTAGGGTTTCTTCTAATCATTACATCATGTAACTACTTAGACTAGTGTTTCGAGTTATATAGGAAACATGGTTTCATAGGGTTAAATATATTTTGGAAGGTCAGATATCATCAAGAAAATTATTATTAATAATTAATTATAATCAAAAGGTCATTTAGATTCTAGACAACTATTTTTGAAAAAGTAAACAGATCTATGTCCTGATCGTATTTTATTTAGATAGAGAATATTTTTCTGATCAAAATGGTATATAGGTTCGATATTTTCTGATAATCCTAGCATTTTCTATTATTTTCTTAAGATAAACTATTTTATTGGGTAAAAGAAAATTAAAAGAAAGGGTTTTACCTTGATCAACGGCCGGATCCGAATGGATCGACGACTCTCGTTGATCCCATGCCTTGCGCGGGATGTATCAGGATGATTACTTGGTGTGTGAGGATTGGTTCACCTCAGTCCCTACTGGCACCCTCCCCTCCCTTGCTATTCTTCTCTTCTTGTTGCTAGCCGAACAACACGATCACACTTCGGCGAGCTCCTGCTAGCTCCTAGGTGGTGCTGTCATAGGAATGAAGGCACCTTAACCTTTGTGAGGCTGCCCCCGTCACAGGAGTGGGGGTTTCCAGAGGTGGCTCCCTCTAGATCTCAGCGCCGCTGCAGGATAGGAGAGGTCACCAGCGTGAGAGGGGTTTAGGGTGGAGAGGGGTTCTGGGATCCTGTTTTCTAGCCATACATGCTTGCGGTGGGTTGGCGAAAGTGTTGGAGGGGTAGGATTTGACCAAGGAGTGTTGTAGTGGTCTGATAGTGAAGGGGACCGAGGTTGAAGAAGGTGGATTGGGCAAGTGGTGTTCGGTGTTGATGTGCTCGAAATTGACGGTAAGAAGTGAGGAAAGGAGCTATGGCGGAGATATTGGAGGCGTAATATAGGTGTTTGAGGATGAGAGCAATGAAGCCCTAAAATCTACCGCCGCCGCCAGGAGAAGGGGCGAGGGATCGAGAGTTCGTTCTCCCTATTTCATGGATGAGGGAAGTCAGGTGTGGTCTTGTTGAACTCATCTCACCAAGGGGGAGCGTTCTATTAGGAAGATATTTCATGGGAGGGGTTGAGATGTTGCCTGGGAACGAGGCTTGGGTTACCTGTCTTCCCCCGCTCTATGGAAGGTTGAAGAAGTGTTCTCTGCCCTTAGATCAGGGCAAGAATCTGGGTGACTCAGATTGGATGGCCGGGGTTAAACCCTAGCTAAGTGGTCTGCGCCCAGTAGATTAATGGGCCACGTGACCAATTATTAGCCTATTAAATCAAAACTTAGGTCCTAAAGTTTGAGAACAATGGAAGTATACACATAATTTCAAATGCTTATATCTTCTAATTGGGTTGTCCTAATGCAATGAAATTTTATGGGTAGTTTTATAATGTCGTTATGAAACTATAGTATAAATTTTAGATCCAAATTCGAATATTTGATATGTTCATTTACTAAATACACTAACACATGTATTTTATCATCATAGTATACTAGGGTTTGCATTTTGTGACACATCTTTGTTCAATTGAGTGAGGAAAGTATATGAGGGTATTTTGGTCAACAAATTGATAATAAAACTTTTAAGAGAGAGAAAATATTATAAAAACTCACTTTGTCACATTCTCCCCTCCTTTTAAGAATTTTTCTCTCAACATTCAAGCTGCCTGAAAGAGATGTGGATATTTCCGCTCGACTTTGGACTTGAGCTCCCATGTAGCATCAAATTGATCATGGTGGCTCCATAGAACTTTCACCATATCTATACGCTGATTATTGTGAAGCTCCTTTGTCTTTAAATCGAGGATTTTGATTGGTGACTCAGCATAAGACATATCATCTTTCAGCTCAAGAGGCTCATGATCCAGAATGTGACTGAGGTCTTTGACATAAGGCTTCACATTAGATACATCAAAGACATTATGCATGGAACTATACTAAGGCGGCAAAGCAAGATGATAGGCACATTCTCCAACCCTTTCAAGGATCTCAAAGGGTCCCACATAATGAGGACTGAGCTTTCCCTTATTCTTGGCCAGAGATCGAATAGGTTGGATCTTCAGAAAGACATGATCACCTTCCTTGAACTGACATTCCTATCGGTGAGCATCCACATACAATTTCTGCCTATCATGTGCTCGCTTCATCCTTTGCCTAATTAGTACAACTTTATATGCATATAGCTGCATCTCCTCAGATTTCATCAAGGTGTGTTCTCCGACATCGTCCCAATGTAATGGAGATCTGCACGGTCGTCCATAGAGAGCTTCATATGGTGGCATATAAATACTCGCCTGATAGCTATTATTATAGGCGAACTCAGCTTAAGGCATGTAATGGTCCCACGAACCTTCCCAGTCAAGCACATAAGGTCATAGAAGATCCTCCATAATTTGCACTCTATGCTCTGACTGCCCGTCTGTCTGTGGATGGTAGGTTGTACTAAAATTTAGTTTGGTGCCCAACTCCTCTTGAACCTGCTTCCACAGCTTTGAGGTGAACTTTAGGTCCCTGTCCAAGACAATAGACATTGGAACTCAATGCAGACACACTATCTCCTGTATATAGAGGTCAACTAACTCAAAAACTGTTGTAGTAGTCTTCACAGGGAGAAAACGAATTGACTTGGTGAGACGATCCACTATGACCCATGTAGCGTCGTATCCTTTCATGGTCATGGGTAATCCCACCACGAAGTCCATGGTGATGTGTTCCCATTTCCATTCCGGAATCTCAAGGGGTTGTAGTAAGCCGCCTGGTCTCTGATGTTCTGCCTTGATCCTTTGGCATGTCAGATACCTGGACAATAAGTTGTCAATATCACACTTCATGCCCCTCCACCAGAACTGACGTTGTAGGTCTTTGTACATCTTCGTCGTGCCAGGATGAACTGTGTACTTGGACCCATGTGCCTCACTAAGAATTGTTGTCTTTACAACTGACCGCTCAGGAAACCATATACAATTCTTGTATCGAAGACCACCATCAAGACCCACAGACAGATGCATTTGAGGCTTCGATAGGAGAGAGGTGAGCTCTGCAAGATCAGTACTAGCTTTTTGTGCCTTAAGAAGTTCGAAATGCAAGTTGGACGTGATGGAGATGTTATTAACATGCACATGATCAGACAAAAACTGCGGCTTCCAACCCACTAGATCCTCCATATTCTTCCATTCAGGAACAGAAAGTGATGCACATGCTGCCCTTTTTTCTACTAAGGGCATCAACGACTACATTTGCCTTACCCTGATGATAGGAAATAGTGAAATCATAGTCCTTTATATATTCAATCCATCGATGTTGATGCAGATTCAAGTCCTTCTGAGTCAAGATGTACTTCCGACTTTTGTGGTCAGTGAAGATATCGAATGTTGCCCCGTATAAGTAGTGCCTCCAAATTTTTAGTGCATGAATAATTGTAGCTAATTCCAAATCATGCATAGGATAATTTAGCTCATTGGGTTTCATCTATCTGGAAGTGAAGGCCACTACTTTCCCGTTCTTCTACAGAACACATCCTAACCCATTCCTCAAAACATCAGTGAATATCACAAACCCTTCATTGCCAAAGGGTAGGACAAGAACAGGAGCCGACGTCAACTTCTGCTTTAACTACTAGAAACTGGACTCACAAGCAGCTAACTAGATGAAGTGCTCATCCTTCCGGGTAAGCTTAGTCAGAGGAAGTGCAACTTTGGAAATGTTTGGGATGAAAAATGATAATATCCGGCCAGACCCAAGAAACTCTGGATTTCAGATGGATTTCGGGGAGGTTTCCAATCAAGTACAGCCGAGACTTTGGCAGGATTGACAGATATATTACCCCCAGATATGACATGACCAAGAAACATGACTTTGTCAATCTAGAATTCACATTTAGAAAGCTTGCCATAGAATTTATGGGCTCGAAGAATCTCAAGGACAGACTTCAAATGCTCTCGATGTTCTTCCATAGAATCAGATTAAATCAGAATATCATCAATGAAGATGACCACAAACTCAACAAGATAAGGTTGGAAGACTTTGTTCATCAAGTTCTTGAATATGCCAGGTGCGTTGGTGAACCCGAACGACATCACTAGAAATTTGTAGTGCCCGTAACGAGTTCAAAAATTAGTCTTAGATATATCTGAATCCTTGACCTTAAGTTGATGGTAGCCAGAATGAAGATCAATTTTTTATAAGACTTTAGCAGTATGAAGTTGATCAAAGAGATCATCAATAGAGGATACTTGTTTTTAATGGTATCTTGGTTCATCATGCGATAGTCAATACACATTTGCATTGAACCATCTTTTTTTTAACAAAAAGAACAGGTGCACCCCAAGGGGAAATGCTAGGGTGGATAAAACCCTTATCAAGTAGTTCTTGTAATTGTTTCTTCAACTCCATAAGCTCAGTAGGTGCCATCCTATACGGTGCCCTAGAAATCAGAGTGGTTCCAGGAAGAAGGTCTATGGAGAACTCAATGTCTCTGTTTGGAGGTAGCCCAGGAAGCTCCTCCAGAAATACGTCAAGGAAATCACGTACCACCTCCAGTCTTTCTATAGTCCCGTTGTCAGGACTGGTCTCTGAGACAAATACGAGGAAGACTTTACATCCTTTAGATATGAGCTTTTTAGCTTTAAGAGAGGAAATTATTACATTATTACAGAATCTGCTTCCCCTAGGAATCACCACAGGACAAGAATGAGGCTGAGAGAGAACTACCATCTTGTTTCTACATTCAATATGAGCATGATACTTGTATAGACAATCCATACCAAGTATAATATCAAAGTCTTACATAGATAAGAGGATGAATTCCAAGGGCATACCATGATTTTCAAATTTTAGAGGGAGGACATTAGTTTTCTGTAATGTAGTGAATATTTTGCCACTAGGGGTTGACACATCCAGAATATAACCCAAGTCCCTTATATCTAAGTGCAACGTTGAAGCCAAATTTCAAGAGATAAATTTATTTGTGGATCCAAAGTCAAACAATTCTTTAACAGGATGTCCATTCAAGAAAACAATGCCTACATCGGATAATTATATTTTAAATAATGGAAGGCATTGAACAAAATATTAGATATATGAAAAAGATTTAAGGTTACCTTCGATCAGTTGGTTTGGATTTGCCCTAGCCTCTTCTGCTATTACTGTGAACACCCTAGCATTGCGGTGTCCCTGAAGGGGTGGAGCACCCACTGGAGGTTTGCCAAGGATATATGCATTGGGGAACTTGGCAAGGAAATGTCCCTCCTTTTTGTAGCAGATCGGCTTGGTGTAGTGACAAGGTCCATCATGTACTCATCCACAAGTCTTGCATTTGTTGCGATAATCCATCAACTTGTTGTTCTTTTGTCCTTTCTTCCCTGAACCTCCTCCTTTTCCTGATCCTATATTATGGCTGGGGTGGAACTTCTTGCACTTATCTTCCTTAGTGGTGGTCAGCCCTAAATATCCCATACTAGAAGGCTCACTTTCCTGCTTACATGCCATGTCTAGGGCTTCATCTATACTTGTGGGATGGGAGGCTATAACTAGGGTTTTCAGATGGACAATAAGGAAGTCTACATAATGCTCAGTGAGGTGGTCCTCAGTCCGGATAGGGGCATAGAGTTCCAGAAGCCTAAACTTCCGGGTATAATCGACCACTGAGAGACTACCCTACCTAAGCTCCATGTACATCTTCTCTTTCCTCTTCCTCTCAATTATGGGCATGAAACGGTCGGTGAAGAGGGTCTTGAAGGCTTCCCACCCCAAGTTGTCTACTTCCTCTCCCCAATTCCCACCATAGTTCTCCCACCAGATCTTCGCCCCTCCCTTAAGCAGATGGGTGGCAAATTTAACCTTCTTTTCCTCGGGTACTTATAGGGTACGAAAGGCATTTTCTACGAAAAGGACCCAAGCCTCAGCCTTGTCCATGACCTCAGGCTAATCTTCCCCCCAAAAGGAATCAGGGTTGAGCTTAATGAAGTCTATCATCGTCACTTCCTTTTTCCTAGAGGAGCTAGGTTCAGAGGTTCCTTTTGTGGCGAGGGTTTCCATAACGTGTAGAAGGATTTTCTTTTGTTCCTCCCACCTTTCCTTAGCCGCAACATCGAGATCAGGTACTTCAGAGGTTTTAGGTTCTTTTCTTTTCTTAGAGGACGATTCCTTCGAGGCCTTTGAGTTGCGAGTTTTTGGAGGCATCCTGAAAATAATGGAGCATGTTAGATTTTTTTTCTCTCTCAATTATCATATATTTATCATTATTATTGTCATTCATCATTTTCCTTCTCTTTTTTTTGAATTTCATTATTCTCATTTATTAATTATTAATAACCTTAATGTCATGATGAGTGGAGGATACCCTAAATCCTTATCAGTTGATCCTTAGTACTTTCTAAATAGGGAGACTCCTTCCTAACCTTATAACAGGGGTAAGAGGGAAATTTATTTTAAAACATAGATGAGAGGGAATTTTTTTTATATAGAAGAGATGAGAGGGAAACATCTATAGATGAGAAGGTTCCTAAATTAAGGTACGCCCAAAAATAGGGGACACTTAGGGTATTGGCCAGGTAGACTTATACTACCATAAAGGTAGCCTCGTGATTGCCAAGCTAAGTGGCTCAGAGACTTTAGTCAGACCCATGGCAGATGTTATCCTAGACACCTCCACCCTTCACACCCCTAACTCAAGGACTACCCTAGACTCAAAATAGGGTGAATGAAGTTCATGTGACTTGATGTGTGAACATTGGCTCTGATACCAACTGTGACGACCCCAATTTCTATATACTTTCCATAGTGACATTTACAGATATGCGTGCACTCATATCTATAGATGTCAAAAGGGAAAATATAAGAGATTAAGATAATCAACTAAAATCAGAGATTGAGGCAAGATCAAATTCCACATCATCTCATTAAGCCACACAAACATTCATTCATATGGATAAAATAAAGTCATTACTTAAGGAGAGAAATATTGTTCTAGAGAAAGATAACATTATTACATAGGATCTCATTCCTCCTCAACATCAACTAGGAAAATAAACTAATATCTAGTAAGAATGAGATAAGAGGAATAAGTCTATTTAAAATATCCTCCATGCTTATTAATTTATGCCTTCAGGTAGTTTGAGCATGCATTTCACTTTGTTGTCAAATGTTCCTTGCACCTAGAAAATACGAGAAACAAAAACATCAACAAGTTGGTACGTGGTAAAAAGTTATACTAATAAGGTTGGATAAAGGAAAATACTTGAAAAGGAAGAAAGAGAGATAAAACCATTTCTTAAGGTGAAAAATCAGGTAAACATTCCTTTTATTACATTCATTTTGATGTGGTTGTACTACACATATTGCACTTGATTTACATCTAGTGTGGGCAATATAATATCATCATACATCTAACATGGGTGAAGGAGTCATACATCCATGTTAGGCAACATACATCCACACCAGGCTATGTGCTCTAGTAGCTACAACCCATCATAATCATTTATGTTCTATTAGATTTGGCAAAGTATAACTCATACTAATTCAACCAAGAAATTATATCCAAATATGAGCATTCAAGATATTACATATCATAGGCAACCAAAAATCTAGTCTTATACTTATAAGACCACGTACCTGCTTGTTTCGACCAGATATCCAATAATTTAGAATCAATAAGAATTAAGTCAACCTACAAGGAAAGCAAGGGTACAACATTACTATTGGTCCATGTGACCAAGATTAAGATATGTTCTTAGTTATTATTCTTTTCATGTTATCTTGTTCAGATCAGGGATTTTCCATATTTAAATTGAGTTTTGAGATATTATCAGGTCTGATCCATCATACAATAGTTTGATTAAAAAATAGTATTTATATAATTAAATAGAAGATTTTTATAAACTAGGGTTTCTAGGATGGTTAGATAAAAGGGAAAGCAACCCTTAGGATATTAATGATTTCATAAAATCAGGGTTCGATTCAGAGTTCAGGACCATTCATGATCACTAATCATCATCTTAGAATATTAGATTTGACATTAAGATGTACATTTAATTTCATGTACAGAGAGAGGACTAGATTTAGGGTTTCTTCTAATCATTTCATCATTTAACTACTTATACTAGTGTTTCGAGTTATATAGGAAACACGGTTTCATCTAGGGTTAAATATATTTTGGAAGGTCACATATCATCAAGAAAACTATTATTAATAATTAATTATAATCAAAAGGTCAATTAGGCTCTAGACAACTATTTTTGAAAAAGGAAACGGATCTAGGTCCTGAACATATTTTATTTGGATAGAGAATAGTTTTCTAATCAAAATGGTATATAGGTTTGATATTTTCTGATAATCCTAGAATTTTCTATGATTTTCTTAAGATAAACTATTTTCTTGGGTAAAAGAAAATTAAAAGAAAGGGTTTTACCTTGATCAACAGCCGGATCGGACTGGATCGACGGCTCTCGTTGATCCTAGGCCTTGCGCGGGATGTATCAGGTTGATTATTTGGCATGTGAGGATTGGTTCACCTCAGTCCCTGTTGGCACCCTCCCCTCCCTTGCTATTCATCTCTTCTTGTTGCTAGCCAAACAACACGATCACACTCCGGCGAGCTCCTGCTAGCTCCTAGGTGGCGATGTCGTGGGAATGAAGGTGCCTTAACCTTCGCGAGGCTGCCCTAGTCAGAGGAGTGGGGGTTTCCGGTGGTGGCTCCCTCTAGATCTCAGCACCGCCACAGGATAGGCGAGGTCACCGGCGTGAGAGGAGTTTAGGATGCAGAGGGGTTCTGGGATCCTATTTTCTAGACGCACATGCTCGTGACGGTTTGGCGAAAGTGTTGGAGGGGTAGGATTTAAGCAAGGAGTTTTGTGGTGGTCTGATGGTGAAGGGGACCAAGGTTGAAGAAGGTGTTGGGTTTTAGGAGAGAGAGAGAAGGCAGCAGAAACAAAAATTTTCTTCTCCCCAAACCCAGAACAAAGGAAACGTGTCAACATTTATACAGTAGGAAGGATGGTTTGTGGAGGCGTATCTTCTCCCGAGGCTTTCTCAGTGACTTTACCTCGCCGCTTGTGCGGTCTTCACTTCCGGTCTTGGATGGTGTCTGTGCAACTACTAGTCACACCATAACTGTCAGGATTGATAGCTGTCGTCCGAGTGGCAGAAGTCTCCCGCCTCTGAAGTAGTCCTCACAGACCACCTAGAACTCCGATCTCCTTGTACCACAAGGAATCAGAAGGATTCACACCCTCCTATCAGTGTACTAGTCACCGACACACTCTCCTACCACCAGTCGCTTTCTGCAGTTGTCTTTCCCTTGCTGTGCCTCCCTTATCGGGTAGCACTTGCTCGGGCTCTCTCTCGGTTACCAAAACCAGAGAGAATGAAAACTTTGTAGAGCAATTGGTGCACTGAGTTGTTGTCCTGAGAAGCCCCCACTACCCCTATATATAGGAGGGTCATGGGAGAGGGTTCTCTATCTCGGGCAATGCGGGATTAATGCAGGAGTAGAAGGGTTCGGGATTTTCCACAAAAACCACCAACTGCGCCACCTGAACCGATCGTTTCATAAATGAAATAGTCAGTTGGGGAGATGAGCCGATCGGTTCACACCTCAACTGATTGGTTGGGTCACCTGAGCCTATCAGTTTGTGGTCCTAATCCAACTCAAATTGACTTTCGAATTTGTTTCCGATTAATCAAATATTAATCCTTGTCCAAATCAAATTTGTACAAGTGAAACAAATTGTATTTGCAAAATAGTCTTATCACTTTCCAAACGATCTCGGTTAGAACAGTTGAGTCGATCGGTTTGACCCTTGAACCGGTCATCTCATCCTGTCTTGAGATGATCGGTTCATCACATGAGCCGATCGGTTCACCAACCTGAGCCGATTGATTCATCACATGAGCCGATCAGTTGGAAGTGCAGACTATGCAAAATCAGTCAATCGTAGTTTCAATCAATCTGATACTCTAATCTATCAATCCAACACCTTGAATACTATGATTTTGAGCTATCAATTAATTGAGTGTTTAATTGAACTACTAAACTCATTTATTAATCAATCTAAACATCATTTGTGGATAAACTCCTCTTCCAGGTTAAATCCTATGTGTCTGACCCTGCAGGTCCATTTCACGTTGGCAGTGAAAGTCCATAACACTTATGACTTCACAAGCAAAGAGCGGTGCCTAGTCACACATCAGTGCTACCCAAGTGAAATAGAAAGTTGGAGAACAACTTTCAATCCTACAATCTGTGAATGGTGTTACAGCGAATGTATAATTCCTTTGTCACTAACATCCTGAATGATTTCAAGGCATGGAATAGTCATCCTGTCAACGTTCATTCACTTTCCCGATCTCAGAGTAGATTGGAGGAGATATGTATGACATCAATATCACATACTGATTCACACATGCGTGCACACGCCTATCTCAATCCTACTCATCAAGTGGCCATGTATATTAAACTCCCTCAGGAGGGACAAATCCCATATCTATCTCTCACCCCTCAAAAGCCTCAGGATGGACGGAGACTGGCACCTCCTAGTCTCACCGGGACTATTGGGATTGACAGTTGTCCTCCGAGTGGAAGAAGTGTCCCACCTCTGAAGTAGTCCACACGGACCACCTGGAACTCCGATCTCCTTGTCCCACAAGGAATCAGAAGGAGTCGCACCCTCGTATCGGCGTACTAGTCACTGACACACTCTCCTGCCACCAGTCACTTTCTGTAGTTGTCTTTCCCTTGCTGTGCCTCCCTTATCGGGTAGCACTTGCTCGAGCTCTCTCTCGGTTACCAAAACCAGAGAGAATGACAACTTTATAGAGCAACTGGTGCACTGAGTTGTTGTCCTAAGAATCCCCCACTACCCCTATATATATAGGAGGGTCATGGGATAGGGTTCTCTATCCCGGGCAATGCAAGATTAATGCAGGAGTAGAAGGGTTCAAGATTTTCCACAAAAACAACCAATTGCGCCATCTAAACTGATCGTTTCATACATGAAATGGTCGGTTGGGGAGATGAGCCGATCGGTTCACACCTCAACCGATTGGTTGGGGCACCTGAGCCGATCTGTTCACTTCTGAGCCAATCAGTTCGTGGTCCTGATCCAACTTAAATTGACTTTCGAATTTGTTTCTGATTAATCAAATATTAATCCTTGTCCAAATCGAATTTGTACAAGTGAAACAAATTGTATTTGCAAAATAGTCTTCTCACTTTCCAAATGATCTCTGTTAGACCAGTTGAGCCGATCGGTTCGACCCTTGAACCGATCGTCTCATCCTGTCTTGAGCCAATCAGTTCATCACATGAGCTGATCGGTTCACCAACCTGAGCCGATCGATTCATCACATGAGCCAATCGGTTGGAAGTGCAGACTATGCAAAATCACTCAATCGTAGTTTCAATCAATCTGATACTCTAATCTATCGATCCAACACCTTGAATATTATGATTTTGAGCTATCAATTAATTGAGTGTTTAATTGAACTACTAAACTCCTTTAGTAATCAATCTAAACATCATTTGTGGATAAAATCCTCTTCCAGGTTAAATCCTATGTGTCTGACCCTGCATGTCCATTTCACGTTGGCAGTGAAAGTCCATAACACTTATGACTTCACAAGCAAAGAGCGGTGCCTAGTGACACATCAGTGCTACCCAAGTGAAATAGAAAGTTGGAGAACAACTTTCAATCCTACAATCCGTGAATGGTGTTACAACGAATGTATAATTCCTTTGTCACTGACATCCTGAATGAACTCAAGGCATGGAATAGTCATCATGTCAACGTTCATTCACTTTCTTGATCTCAGAGTAGAATGGAGGAGATATGTATGACATCAATATCACATACTGATTCACACATGTGTGCACATGCCTATCTCAATCCTACTCATCAAGTGGCCATGGATATCAAACTCCCTCAGGAGGGAAAATCCCATATCTATCACTCACCCCTCAAAAGCCCCATGTGTCAAAGCCACCCAATCATCACCTTTATAACAACCCATGTTTCAGGACTGTGTTTGATGATGTCAAAGTTACCCAACGACATGTGTTGAGTGTAGTGATTTCAGGTCAAAGAATCACACACACCACCATCATTGTGAGAACTGACTGTGACTACCATGTCATGGTTCTATGTGTCAAACTCATGGTGGGTTTGTTCAGTAAACTTGTTCTCTAACAAGTACCTATGTGTTTGGTTTGATATCTCAATATCATGACTAATGAGATTCTGTCATCAACCAACACCACAATCTAGTCTTGTGTGTCATTGCTGTCTATCTACCTTCCACAATGACATCCGGCTAGGGACATAATAAGAATGTACAAACTCTTAGCATCCGTATGATCTCATTATTCATGTCCTCAACCTGAAATCATACATCATTGAGTACTGTCATTCTCTAGACATTCAATTTGTTCTATCATTATCTCATATGACTGAACCAAAAAGAATTGGAAGCTTGCCTTTGATGTTTATCAGATCAATCTTAATGTATCCCACCAATCATCCCATGATTGGCTCTCAGGGCATACATACCAACAGACTCCCACTTGCACTGCGAGCTAATCACCCTTGCATCATATTCATAGTGATCTTTAAACATGTCCCACATGTTACTATGCTCTAGTGCTAACATAGTGAGTTATGGAAACACCTTGCCAAAGTCAGTATTAACTGCATGTCTCTCATCTCTTTGCTGTACGTCACACGTATGATATGGAGTTGCCGTAATATGCGATCTAGTATTCCTTTGCTAACCTTTAGCCACATTGCATGCCCAAGTACTCCTAACTTGTCATCAATGACTGAAATATCTATAAGTTCATCTCTATGAACTTCCAGATCCATATAGTATCCACTAATGTTCTCTAACACATAGATACTCGACTTTTCCTTTTAAATGACTTTATTGGAACATTTCCAATAATCAACAAACATTCACTTTTATATATCCCATATATTCATTGCGATTAATTTCTATCTTTTTGGAAGTTCGCATCAGTGTAACTCTTTACAGTGAACCCTTCCTTATTTCCATAGAACTAGTACTTCTCAAGTACTTATCAAATTCTTATGGTATTCCAGTAACCCTTACTAGAACTAGACAGACATCCACTCGTCATGTCCCACATACGAGTTATCAGGATGAGCACATCATATTGTCATGCCCTACATACAAGATGATGAATGCACTTTATTTTGCTATGTCTATACATGCAAGATAATGGGATGATCTCATACATGATAGATCCATATCTATTCTTAGTGTTCCCATTCTTCATAAGAATTGGACACTTGGCCTTGGGATACCAACTCCATATAACATGGACAAGTTTTCTCCCACTGAATCTATGCACACTGAACCCTTCAGTATAGATTGCCAATGTATGCTCTCTCTTTTCAGGTCAAGAGGTTTTTGAGAACTATCTCTATAGATCTCTATTCCTATCACATAGGCGACATCTCTATCTTCCTTAAAGATAATTTCCACTTTGGATTTCCATTCTAGAACATTTCCGTTTCACATCAACATGTGGAATGTGAATACGCTCCCACTAAATCATAGATCTCTCTTTATCTTTGACATATCAGTCAAACCTTTGACTATATTATCAAAGTAAAGATCCAGCTCTGATTTGCTTGTACTTAATCAATCACATTGATTATTCCATTGTGATTTATAGACTTCATTTGCATTAATGGATTCATAAACCTTATAGGCTGTGTCACGTACACATCCTTGTTTTATTCCTCATGGGAATGCAGTTTTAGTATCCATATGCCAAATCTCTTAGTCATTAAGTTGCAATCAACAAGAATCATCCTTCTCAAAATGTTATCCATGTGTCTTAACACTTAAGACTCATTCACACTTATGGATTTTATCCCAATGGGTGCTACCATCAAGGTCATACCTTATGGTTTACATGGAAGTCATTTAGGATGTAATGGTTATAAACCATAACTCAAAATCCAGTTCCTCATATTCATCTAGATAGTTGACTCATCACATGACCAACATATCACATAGATAATCGAGGTGTATCTGTTAAGGATATAAGAACTCACAACTCCTTATGATTTTTAATGTCCTTTATTAGTGTGGGTATTCTTTATTTAAGAAGAAATTAGTTATTTGATAATCATCCTCTAACTCCTTAGAGTATGACTCCTTTTGATTTAGACATCATCATTCCTTAATCATGAGTTTACTATGATACACTATAATAATCACTCATAAGGTTCTCAAACATTTTGTTCAAGTATTTTATTCATTGATCTCATTAAGAATTAACACTTTACCAAATTCGTACTTCTATGATATTCTTGTACACTTCAAGATATTCATATTGGTATTTCTGTAAACACCATTTGAAGTACTAGCATTAACTCTAATAGGTATGTAAATACATCACATGTATTATACCTAATAGGATAATCATTCTCCCACTACCACTAGTGAAGATTGATTAATCATGTCTAAGAGATTCATGTCTGTTATTGGTTCTCTAACCAAAAGAGTCTAGATTTATCCATCATATGGAAACTAGAAATGAATTTCTTATGATTTATGCTAATTTGATTGTTTGAGTTATCAATAAATTTTAGGTATCATTTTATCTTATGCATACCAAGTACCATAAGATAAAAAAGGCATTGCCATAAAGATCATATCTTTTGAAATTGAAACATCAACTTTATTAATTGCTATCATTGTCATACAATATGCAAAAATAAAGTGTTTCTATCCATTGGAAAATATGAAATAGCAGTTCATAACTCTATTACATGCCTTCAAGGCTGAAAATAAACTAAAGTAGTCCTATCTATGACGGCAACACTTTCCCCATTTATTGAGTGCTTTACATTTTATATCTTGGTATCATATACCTCAAAAATGTTACAAGTTTATTTCATGACACCTTCAGGTGGAGACGTTTGTTGCCTCCTTGTTCTTTAGTTCTTCCAGATAGAGTGGACAAGTCCTTTTCCAATGTCCTGGCTTTTGACAATGGTGGCAATTGCCTCTCTTGGTCACGCCTCCTTTGGCCTTGAGATCTGAAGACGACTTGGGCTGCTGGCTAGCATCAGAACCCTTCTTAGCTTTGCCCTTGCCCTTGCGCTTGGACTTGCCTTTCTTGCTGTTGATCATCACCACAGACTTAGGATTGTCCTTCTTCATCTGTGTCTCAGCTGTCCTCAACATGCCCAACAACTCTGTCAACGGCTTGTCAAAGTTGTTCATGTTGTAGTTCATCACAAACTGACTGTAGGATACTAGCAACGATTATAGTATCACATCAGTAGCCAACTCTTGGCTCAGGGGAAATCTCAGTCTAGTCAGGTTCTCCACATACCCAATCATCTTAAGCGTGTGAGGACCAACTGGATCTCCTTCTGTAATGACGCACTTGAACAACGTCCTGGAGACATCATATCTCTCTTGCCGTGCTTGATCTTCATACATGTTCTTGAGATGCTGAATCATGTCGATGACACCCATGTTCTCATGTTGTCTCTGCAACTCGTGGTTCATGGAGCACAACATCAAGAACTTTGCATCAATGGCATCATCAGAATTCTTCTTGTAAGCATCTCTTTCTGCCTTTGGTGCGGTAGGAGCATGTTCCTATGAAACTGGAGTATCCAGGACATAGAGCTTTCGCTCTTGAGTGAGAACAATTCTCAACATCCTAAACCAGTCGTGGAAGTTAGTCCCATTTAGCTTGTCCTTCTCAAGGATCGATCACAACAAAAAGTGATTGTTGTTTGTCGTCACTTGTACTACAAAAGGAAATACATGCAATTTAGTCCAAAATTCAATTTTGACTTATTTGATTGATTTGAAAAGTTGACGATATAATTAGGACTTTAATTAATTATCTCTCCCATCATTTTTGTTCAAATTGATAGCCCTCACCATCAATTCAGAAGATTGCAGTGTACAATCTTCTAGTGGGTCAAGATCCTAAAATCCTCTAAGTCATGGACCAGCTAGGGCTGTCACCCACAACTTAGATCTTCTAGGTAGGCAACTTTTGCCAATTGCATTATATGCAACTCTTGAAAGATGTCATATGCAACTCCTTGCCATGATCACCTCCATGCCTTAAGGTGCTAGATCCTATCTAGGTCACCTTGTTATGTCTGACCCAAAACCAACACGATGAATATGCACCCTGCTGGGGCAGACCCACACATTCATCCTTCATGCTTCCAAGAGATAGATGGTGCACCACGCTAGGGCATGCCCACACTTGGCCGATCAAGATTTTCACGTGTGTCACATTTGGAAGGCATCTAAAACTTTAATATTTAATGAGGGGTTTGGTTTTTATAGGTACAAATACATATCCAATCACCACAATATATGGTACGCATCATATACATGCTATATCCCATAAAAACATATGAATCGATAAAAGCGATGATTATGGCCATCCTAATGTGATTCCTCGAGCCAAGAGGAATCACGGTCATCTAGGTCTACATCACATGCAACCTGTACAAGATGAACTCTGTGCTTTTCCTTTACTGGGTTTGATCAACTCATCTCCATGATTAATCGGCTCGCCATCAGGCCGGTCGTCTGGGTGCCACCAGCCGATCGGTTGGCTCCTCCAACCGATCAGTTCACCTGGTCATCGTGCATCTCCTCATGGCCGCCGCTCGATTGTCTCACTCCTCGAACCGGTCATCTGGATCGCCAACTGATCAGTTCACTCATTGAACCGATCATCATAGTTTCATCAGGTGATCCGCCATTCTTTGACATAATAGGAAATAAAATTCTATCCTATTTGCATTTGAATTGGGAAACCCCGAGTTACATTGGGGGGGCAAAGGTAGGAAAGAAATCTCGAGTTATCTCGAGTTACATTAGGAATAGGAGATAGGGAATCGGTGAACAGACCGAGATGTAAGCAACCACATACAACCAATCACACATACATAGGGTTTATTGGCCATAACCACACTATACATCCACCACAAAACTCATTTAAGGGCGACACATATCGAGTGCATTCATATTACATATCATATATGTATATTGGGATTGTGGATTTAGGATTGGACATGCATAAAGCCAATTTTATTTGCATCGTATGAAATAAATAAAGGCGACAAACCAGAATCGATCATATCGATAATCCTAAAGTATAGAGCAGTTGACGTGGCTCTGATACCACTGTTGGGTTTTAGGGGAGACAAAGAAGGTAGCGGAAACAAAAAATTTCTTCTCCCCAAACCCAAAACAAAGGAAACGTATCAACGTCTA
Source organism: Alisma plantago-aquatica (assembly GCA_963693085.1). Classification (NCBI taxonomy): domain Eukaryota; kingdom Viridiplantae; phylum Streptophyta; class Magnoliopsida; order Alismatales; family Alismataceae; genus Alisma; species Alisma plantago-aquatica. Next base: position 104,335,910 of record OY856415.1, on the reverse strand, counting down.
TACAGTAGGAAGGATCCACGACCGTTTTTCATTGTCTAGTTCCAACATAACTAGGAAACAGACTGAAGGAAAGTTGGATTTTCCATCCCAATTTTCTCGCGATTCAGTGCACCAGAGAATCTGAGAGTTGGCCCTCTATCTTCGGGAGGCCACAAAAACTTGATGCATACCAGGATTTGGTACATGTCGTGGTGTGGACAGGGTTTCCCCAATCCTGGTGGAACCTGAGACCCTACCCTATATAAGGGGGGAGGAGTGTTGTGCAACACCAGCAAACACACAATCGCATCTCGTGAGACAAGAATGAATAGGCGAGTGTTTTGGTGTCTTTGTGGAGGCATACCTTGTCCCAAGACTTGCTCGGCGACTTTACCTCGTCGCTTGCGCGGTCTTCACCTCCGGTTTTGGACGATGTCTGTGTTGCTCCTGGTCGCACCGAGACTGGCACCTCCTAGTCTCACCGGGACTGTCGGGATTCACAGTTGTCCTTCGAGTGGCAGAAGTCTCTCGCCTCTGAAGTAGTCCACATGGACCACCTGGAACTCCGATCTCCTTGTCCCACAAGGAATCAGAAGGAGTCACACCCTCCTATCGGCGTACTAGTCACTGACACACTCTCCTACCACCAGTGTTTTTCTACAGTTGTCTTTTTCTACAGTTGTCTTTCCCTTGCTGTGCATCCCTTATCGGGTAGCACTTGCTCGGGCTCTCTCTCAGTTACCAAAACCAGAGAGAACGACAACTTTGCAGAGCAACTGGTGCACTGAGTTGTTGTCCTGAGAAGCCCCCACTACCCCTATATATATAGGAGGGTCATGGGACAGGGTTCTCTATCCCGGGCAATGCAGGATTAATGCAGGAGTAGAAGGGTTCGAGATTTTCCACAAAAACAACCAATTGCGCCACCTAAACCGATCGTTTCATACATGAAACGGTTGGTTGGGGAGCTGAGCCGATCGGTTCACACCTCAACCGATCGGTTGGGGCACCTGAGCCAATCGGTTCACTTCTGAGCCAATCGATTCATGGTCCTGATCCAACTTAAATTGACTTTCGAATTTGTTTCTGATTAATCAAATATTAATCCTTGTCCAAATCGAATTTGTACAAATGAAACAAATTGTATTTGCAAAATAGTCTTCTCACTTTCCAAACGATCTCGGTTAGACTAGTTGAGCCGATCGGTTCGACCCTTGAACCGATCGTCTCAGCCTGTCTTGAGCCGATCAGTTCATCACATGAGCTGATCGGTTCACCAACCTGAGCCGATCGATTCATCACATGAGCCGATCGGTTGGAAGTGCAGACTATGCAAAATCAGTCAATCATAGTTTCAATCAATCTGATACTCTAATCTATCAATCCAACACCTTGAATACTATGATTTTGAGCTATCAATTAATTGAGTGTTTAATTGAACTACTAAACTCCTTTAGTAATCAATCTAAACATCATTTGTGGATAAACTCCTCTTCCAGGTTAAATCCTATGTGTCTGACCCTGCAGGTCCATTTCACGTTGGTAGTGAAAGTCCATAACACTTATGACTTCACAAGCAAAGAGCGGTGCCTAGTCACACATCACTGCTACCCAAGTGAAATAGAAAGTTGGAGAACAACTTTCAATCCTACAATCCGTGAATGGTGTTACAACGAATGTATAATTCCTTTGTCACTGACATCCTGAATGAACTCAAGGCATGTAATAGTCATCCTGTCAACATTCATTCACTTTCTTGATCTCAGAGTAGATTGGAGGAGATATGTATGACATCAATATCACATACTGATTCACACATGCGTGCACACGCCTATCTCAATCCTACTCATCAAGTGGCCATGGATATCAAACTCCCTCAGGAGGGACAAATCCCATATCTATCACTCACCCCTCAAAAGCCCCATGTGTCAAAGCCACCCAATCATCACCTTTATAACAACCCATGTTTCAGGACTGCGTTTGATGATGTCAAAGTGTACCCAACGACATGTGTTGAGTGTAGTGATTTCAGGTCAAAGAATCACATGCACCACCATCACTGTGAGAACTGACTGTGACTACCATGTCATGGTTCCATGTGTTAAACTCACAGTGGGTCTGTCCAGTAAACTTGTTCTCTAACAAGTACCTATGTGTTTGGTTTGATATCTCCATATCATGACTAATGAGATTCTGTCATCAACCAACACCACAATCTAGTCTTGTGTGTCATTGCTGTCTATCTACCTTCCACAATGACATCCGACTAGGGACATAATAAGAATGTACAAACTCTTAGCATCCATATGATCTCATCGTTCAGGTCCTCAACCTAAAAGCATACGTCATTGAGTACTGTCATTCGCTAGACATTCAATATGTTCTATCATTATCTCATATGCCTGAACCAGAAATAATTGGAAGCTTGCCTTTGATGTTTATCAGATCAATCTTAATGTATCCCACCAATCATCCCATGATTGGCTCTCAGGGCGTACATACCAACAGAAGGTGGATTGGGAAAGTGGTGTTCAGGGTTGCTGTGCTCGAAATTGAGGATGTGAAGTGAGAAAAGGAGGTATGGCAGAGATATTGGAGGCCTTATATAGGCATTTGAGGATGAGGGCAATGAAGCCCTAAAATCTATCACTGCCGCCAGGAGAAGGGGCAAGGGATCAGGAGTTTGTTCTCCCTGTTTCATGGATGTGGGAAGTTAGGTGCGGGCTTGTTGAACTAGTCTTGCCAAAGGGGAGCATTCTATTCAGAAGATATTTCATGGGAGGGGTTGAGGTGTCGCTTGGGAACGAGGCTCGAGTTACCTATCTTCCCCCCACTCTTTGCGGGAGGTTGAAGACGAGTTCTCTACCCTTGGATCAGGGCGGGAATCTGAGTGCCTCAGATCAGATGGCCGGGGTTAAACCCTATCTAAGTGGTCCACACCCAGTAGCATAATGGGTCGCATGACCAATTATTAGCCTATTAAATAGAAACTTAGGTCCTGAAGTTTGAGAACAATGGAAGTATACACATAATTTCAAATGCTTATATCTATTAATTGGGTTGTCCGAATGAAATGAAATTTTAGGGGTAGTTTTATAAGGTCGTTATGAAACTATAGTATAAATTTGAGATCCAAATTCGAATATTTGGTATGTTCATTTACTAAATAAACTAACACATGTATTTTATCATCATATCATACTAGGGTTTGCATTTTGTGACACATCTTTGCTCAATTGAGTGAGGAAAGTATATGAGGGTATTTTAGTCAACAAAATTGATAATAAAACTTTTAAGAGAGAAAATATTATAAAAACTCACTTTGTCACAATAACAATCATTATCATTAATATGACTATCATCATATTCCTTGCTAACAACGCAAGCAATCTAGTAGCATAAGCATCCCTGGCATCATGAATATGTCTAGTAACATAACATGCATATCAATATTGGCATCTCAAATAAAGGGAACATATCTATATCATAAGAAAAACTAACATCATAGCACAATTAACTACATAAGCATGATTATCAGTTTAAGCATTTATAATTACACTGGCAAGGATAGCAATATCAAACATAGCTAGCAACATCATCTTAACCATTAGTGTCAATATATTTAACAACATAAGCATGTTTAAAACATGAGCATAACTACAACACTAGCATGTTTATTATCTCTTATTGTACTATACATGATATCAGTGAATAGAAAACAAACAAGGATTATCATCCAACATGAAGCATTGTTTAAAACCCTAAATAGATATGCTACACAGCTGTCTTACATCTTTTATTATGCCCTGAGGAATTTAAGGATAACACTCAAAATCCAACTGACCATTGCTAAGTCAAAATTAGTACCATACAAGATCTAGGAAGAGCCGGACTCCTAAGATCTTCTCCGCTCCCGGTCAGTATGGGTCCACCACAACGACACATAAGGTCAAGCTACTAACAACCTAGTCCTTCCTTGGTATAGGTCAGGGCACTAACGAAAGGAGGTGGGTACACATACCCTACCATCTGAGGTACAACCACAATTTCCCTCCAATCTCATCACATATATAATCACTGAGACACAACCATAGTCGTTCTCAAACTAAGGGCTAGGTATGACCACAATCATCCCCCCTAAACCCTTGGATTCATGATTATAAGAACCCCACAAACTCAATAGTATGCACTCTAAGTTTCCCTTAGGAATACTCGTTTCACCATCTGGTAAGCTCTAACACTCAGATGGATCTATGGCACATGGCACTGCATGATTAGAATTTCACTTGATTAATTATTTTCAATTGGCTGAATTAAGGCTGCATCAAACAAGTGGACATACAAACCCTGATTCACTTCTAGCAAACATTGCTATATAACAATTTCAGAAGATATAAAATGTATGAGACATATTGTTCATCATTTCATCATTACATGATGCTATTCACTTGCCATTCATGAGACTACACTTGTCATCATACAACCGCATGATATAAATCCTTTTCACAATATCATAGGGTGTCAACCCTTATCAACACAAGAGGAATACACCTCTTTTAGGGCTCAAACATGCCCAAAGGTCATTAAGATCATCATACTATTCTCTGTAAGATCATTAGTATCTTTGCATGCCTTATAACAAGTCTGAACAACATCACTTACATATAATACACCAGATCAGCACAATATTGCATTAATGAGCTAGGAGATATTCATAAACAATCATAGTAGGGTTATATTATCATTAAGAACATTCCTTTATTACATCAACATGTCAGGAATCTAGATATGATTAACCCTTATTATATTCATAATGCACATGTTTAGCATATGAAAGTATCAAGCATGTGGCTATGATAACCACCAATTAACATATTATGATTATGATCATATTAAGGAGGTAATTTCACCAACATTCCATCATATAAGAATGTTAAACATGAATACTCATCTTTATCTATTTGCATTAAAGTCAGGTTCAACAAGATCAATTATATTAATTTTACTAATCAACACTTATACCCAAATCCTAACTCACGACATCCCCATTGGATCATGGATACATAAGGTGAAGCATCACCATCACATTCCATACTATTCTCAAGTATGAACCCACACATAAATCAAGGTGTAGCCATCGGGTTATGGCATACTAGGGTTTCAACAAAAATAAGAGAGTACTCCGTGATTGTATTAATCATTCAAGGACTATTCATACCCAATTACTATCATTTAGTTATATTAAAGCTAGGTATAACAGCTATACCTCATTAGGGTTACCCATTAATTCATTATGGTGATTATAAATCATAATCATATGAGGGAAAGGGTAAGACTACAAGTTTAAGGCATTGAATCATCAAATTCTCATCATGAGAATCATAACATTACACTACACACTTCACCCAAAACAATGGGAATGTTGAGGCATCAACTTTTAACCATTAAATGTTGAAAAGGTAAAGCCAATGGTGGTTTACATAAGTAAGAATCTTGAACAAACCACATATGAAGTCATTGAGTTGTTCTCTAGAAAGAGTCACCATCTAACCCTAGACATTTCTTGATTAACAACATAAAAAGTTCCATTGAGAGTAGGGTAAAACCCACAACTCATTGTTTATTTAAAACAAGTCGTCAGTAAATGAGATTCTTAAGTTGATCTCATAAAGGAAACCGTTTAAGTCGACCAAAATATTACATTTAGGTATCATTCAAATTTATTGGATGAAGAAACATTATATCTTAACCATTAGGTCAAGTTCATATATTAAAACCATCAATTGGAGTATAGGTCCGACCATTGCATCAAATAACCCAAGAAACCATTAATTTAAGGCTTAATTGATTCTACAACTACATGTTTAAATCACCTTAGGTTTTGGAGACATGATACACCATTATTAGTGACCATTAAGTTGCCATATATTGTTAGATCAGGACTATATTCATTAATCACCATCGAATGTCAAACTAATATCACCATTGATTGATAGCATCATTAGGGTACTTAGTTGTGAATAACTAAGATTCTAATTAGGCCAACACCTGACCTAAGGGGTGGATATAAGTTGATACCCTTGGTCACCACCATCAGTTTTCATGAAGACAACACCATCGGTTGTTGCAATGGTACCACGATTGAGTCATGTGTTCATAGAAGAAATCAGCTTTAAACCCTAAAATTGACCATTGTTGATAGGTGTTTAGCAGCATCGGTTGTCAAACCAACCTAATTCAAGTCATATTATACCTTAGGAATGGCATACACATGATCATAGGTTCATATATAACTGAAATCAGAATAGGGAACATTATAAAAATCGAAATCTAAGTCAAGCATAGCTTTTTAGTGCATGGATCATCATTTAAAAGCAAGAACATGAGCTAGCAAGCTTATGGTAAGCAATAAACGTGGAGCAAGTTATAAAAAGTGACTTTAATTAGATGATAAAATCCCAAATAGAAGAAACATGAGCAAGTAGGGTAGAAAATCCAAGCATAAGTTATGAACTTGTCCATCTAGCACCTTTCTTCAAGAAATGAGCAAACCCAAATAATAAGGAGCACGAAAGGTAGGGTTTTAGAGCTTTAGAGCAATTTCTACCATGGAACAATAAGGTTATAACCTGGAGAAAGGTAGTAGGAATGATAACAAAGAAATAAATGGAGGAAATAAAGGGATTCTTACTCTTTTAGGACAAGATCACTAGAAGGAAGCTTTTTAAACCCTAAAAGAGAGAAAAACAAAACCCTAGGAACTTCCACCATGAAATTCCCCTTCTTCTTCTACCTGGGACAGGTCATCCATAGAAAAAAAAATATACGGAATGAGGTTCGTATCAGGATAGAAGCGGTGAAAAACTTTTGTTTGGGAGCTCAAAAATAGATATATAAAGCTCTAGGATAAGGAAGAGAAGAAGCATGAGGTGTCTAAAAAGCTCTCCATGGATACATGGACTTAAAATATTAAGCATATACAAGAATCCACACAAAAATATGACCCAAAATACATGGATACCTTCTTATCCCTCATTTCTTGATTTTGCAAGAAAAGTAAATAAACCATTTTCTTGATAGCTCCTAAAGGTAGCTCATCCATAAAGGGCTAAAATACCCTTGAGAAAAACACCTCCAAACTAAGGTTCAACTAGGCACCCCATGGATCAAAAAGATCAAGATTGATGAGATAAAATGCAAATAACATAATTAAAGTAATAAATTGCAAAGAAAATCTCTCAATTGGGTAAATTGTAGAAAAGTCCAAAATATGTATAAAATTGCATAACTTGCACAAACAGTGTCCAAATTGGACCAAACTTGAAACTTAAGATTTTATTATGATTAAAAATCATATCATAAGGTTTCATTAAGGTTATAAACATTCAATTATGATATTTAAGTATGTCCAATACTTTGAGCAAGGTCAGGGGTCTCTTAATTTTAGGCTCAAGACATGTGCTACTCGATCTACGAGGTTCATGTGTCACAAGAGGAACTTGAGATTCCATGATAGTTTATGATTTTTCTTGATCCTCATGTACCTATAGGGTTCAACATTTTCTTGATGATCTCAAACTTCTTCGAGTTCTACTTTTCACCCATTGATTCCTTTGGAAATAAATTCCTTTTCTCAGAATATAACATTCTTGGAAACAAACACTTTGTTGTCAAATCTAGTGTAAAAGTATTATCCCCTTATTTCTTTGGGATACCCAACAAAATAATGTTTATCTAAATTGGGTTCAAGCTTTCTTGGAAACTACTTTCTCACATAAGTTTCACGTACCCGAATCTTCATAGAAGACACATCGAAACATTTTCCTTTCCATGTCTCATATGGTGTCTTTTGAACTAATTTATATGGTACATGGTTAATTGTAAACATGATGGTTTCTAGAGAATATCCCCAAAATGAAATCTGAAGATAAAAAAAACTCATTATTTCTTGCACTATAGCTAGTAATGTGCAATTCCTTCTTTTGGATACACCAATATGTTTTTGTGTTCCAAGTGGAGTCCATAGTGAGACGATACCATGAGCTTGTAGAAGGTCCTCAAACTCTTAGCTTAAGTATTCTATACATCAATCAGAACAAAGTGCTTTAATACTTTTACCAAGTTGGTTTTGTATTTCATACATAAAATCCTTGATTTTTTCAAGTTTTTCTGACTTCTGTTTCGTCAAGTACACATATCCAAACCTACTGAGATCATCAACGAAAGTAATGAAGTATTGATAACCACCTCAGGCATCTGTTTTGAAAGGTCTCATACATTAGTATGTATAGGTCCTAATACATCACTTTCTCTCCCACTATGACTAATGAAAGGAGCTTTTGTCATCTTGCCTAATGAACAAGATTCACATGTCTCTATTGATTTGAAATCAAAAGAGTCTAGATAACCATATTTATGAAGTCTAGATATGTGTCTCTAATTAATATGCCCTAGATGACAATCCAAAAGGTACATTTTGTTTGAGTTATCCAGGTTTAGCCTTTTGGTATTTACATTATAAACACTTGTCTCTAGATCTATCAAACAAAGACCATTAGACATTGCAGCACTACCATAAAAGATCTCATCTTTAGAAATATAACATCGACAATTCCTAATTTGAAATTTGAATCCATTCTTGTCCATACAAGACACAAAAATGTTGTTTCTATTAATGACTGGTACAAAACAGTAGTTCCCTAACTCACCACAAGACCACAAGGTAAAGATAAATGATAGGTTGCAACTGCAGTGGCAATAACTCTTGTGTAACGAACTAAAATCTAGGTATGTTCTTAATCTGTCCATTTTCATAAAATTTTCCTTTCCTTTGTATCATTTTTGGCCTTGATGTTGATTAATGGGAATTACTAGTGGCTTGGTGTATATTTGATCAATATCTATGCCAATGTTTGGGTTTATGCACATATACCTTAGTTAATATTTCAATTAGGGTTGAAAATACAAAATTACCACTTAAGTGGCATATTATTAAGATAAATCTATTCTAGAGTTTTCTATAGACTTTTTGAAAAAGGAATAGATAAAGAGATAAATAATAGATATTTAAACAAGGTAATGTGATATTGAATTATTTAATATACTAAATAGTTGAAATAATGGATAATGGGCTAAAATTCATAAAATGAAGACAAATTGGATAAGGGTAACTTCATATTCACTTTCTCTAGTTTGGATTTGGCTTGGAGGCAAAGTTTTACAATTTTGAGGTAATAATAACTACATCTATTTTATTTAGAAAAGAAAAAGTGAGATTCCTCCAAAATATGAAATAAAACATTTAATGACTCCAAAAGAGAAAACTAATCTTAAATTCAAAATCCATAAGCTTGTGTGAATTTTCAACAAATTTGGACAATCTTTAATGTTCTAATATGTTTAGGAGAGTGAAAGTGTAAATAAAGTTCAAAATATTAAATAATCTATTAAATAATACAAATGGATAAAATTAGTAGAAAATTCGTTCCCAACATGTTGAAGTTTGCTTGAGGGTGAAGTTTCACATTAATTTGGTAATTCTAGAAGTCTCTATTGCAATAAGAATGAGAACATATGAATTACTTTAAAATAATAAAATAAAAAATCTAGTTTTCAAAAGTGAAAACTAATGCCATATTTGGATTCTACATGTTCAAATTATGCTAGGTGTCAAATTTCCTTAAATTTGGAGATTGTTTGCACCCTTAAATGAAGAGAGAGAAAAAAGAACAATAATTTAAATAAAAATATAGTCCAATCAGATTAGGAATGCATTTATACGTCACACCATTATTTTCATTTTGCAAATCTCACATTAAACATCAACTGTTGGATTTTGGATCAGATGGCTCAGAGGTCATCCTCAACCTTGAGCCTGAAAAGGAAACAAGTGCTGCTACACATGATTTTTATTTTTTATTTCTCTCTCTTTAGTTAGTCTTTGCTCGAGATTTTTTCTCCTAAACATTCCCCATTCGATTCCACACCCAACCATACATTGCTTGAGTCTTGTTAGTGCCAATCCAATAAACGCACAAAATGTGGTGCACAAGTATCTCACGGTTGCATTGGATAAACCCTAAAACTACACCACACCTATATATAACGCTACCCAGAGCTTCGTCTCCCTTTACCTAGACCTTCTTCCTATCAATTTTGTTGCACATCATTGTCTTGACCATCAAAGATCAGTTCCTCTATCTTGATATTATGACATTGTTCTTGAGATCTTGGTGGTACCAACACACTAATTGTTTGTCGAGGTGAGTTCATTTATCTCTCTTCTATATTCCTTTACCTTCATTTTGACATCTGATTGTGATCTATAGATTCCTCAAATCTAGTCATGCTTCAGGTAAGAAAACTTGTAGACATGGTGTGAGCGAGGAAGGGGATGAATCCCCCTTGTGGATTCTCTATTTTACCCCTCTCACATTCTTCTTTCTTTGTTTTCTCACCCAAAGGCATATTAGTCTTTTTGCCTATTTTGTTTTTCACCTAGGACGATGCCACGTGAGCATTGACCGGTGACTTGGCGCCGATGATTCTGGCCCCTTTCATCCTCTCTCACAAATAGTCTATTCTTATTTGGAATTTCATAATTTTTTTATTTGTCAAAATTACAAAAAGTGTATCTTTTGGTCCACTTGTCCAAAAATTCTATAAAAATATGTTTTGGAATTAAAAAAATGTGATCTTTCTTATAAAAATAGATTGAGAATCAATATTCATGTTTTAGATGATTGAGTCTTAAGGATATAATAAATTATATAAAAATCCCTAAAATTGTAATTGAATCATATGAACTCCAAATAAAGCAAATAAATATTTTTTCTTAATTAAAAAAAACTTAAAGTATTGCTTAGTTTAAGTTTCATGATCAAAATCTGAGGTTTTCCAAATAGGTTTATGATGCACTGGATAATTGTCGTTCTCACATGCTATTTATTACAGATTTTTATGCACTTATTGTTCATTTTGATATCTTTTGTGCATTATTTATCATCATTAGCATGTGACCATTAATTGCATCAAATTAATGTATTTTTAATGTCCCTATTAGATTTATTATTATTTGGGAGCTTATGCTTAGTTTTTGTAAATTTCAGGTGAATTTAAAAGGAACTACATAGCTCAGTACTACCGACCTATTTTTTGGCAGTACCAACACTTGCTCAGAAAGGAAAATGTGAAATTGAGACAACTCGATAGTACCGACCGAGGACGTTGATACTACTGACAAACTCACAACAAGGATTCCGAAAATATCAAGATATCTCAGTACTATCGATGTCTACTCAGTAATACTGACAACTACATAGGTGACCATAACTATCAAAGGCATCTGTTGTATCAACACCTAGATGGTTGTTCTGACATAGTGGGATCAGGCAGATCTAAAAATCATGTTTAATCCAATGGTTGGCAATTAATAATGCCCTAAGTCACTTCTATGACTAAGGGGGATTTTGGACAAACCTAGATATCTCACTCTATCCCATTGTATGATGTCTGAGAGCAAGGAGAGGAGAAAGCAAAGAAGAAAGATATGTTTCAAAAGATTTGGGCACCTCCTGTGGACAGATTTTTAGCCCCAGATCATCTTCTTCAGAGGTTCTATTAGTTTCTAATGTTCCCCACAATTTGTTTCTCCTCAATTATGTACTTGGTAATGGAAATCACATGGGGCTAATCCCCTTGTTCCTTAGGACTCCGTAGTAGCCTAGTTATGCAATGTAATTACTATTATTCATTAACATATCTTTCTCTTAATTTCTGAGCATATTTCTGTGAGACTATCACAAATAATCTATGTGTGACCACCATAAGTAGTTGTTTAGACCGTTAATTTCTTCAAGAGAGGGACTAACAATGGGTAAACTCATAAATATACACATCTTATACATCGCTTTGAGAGAAGGCCTACAAGTGTGAAGAACATAATCATGAGATTTTGGTAAAGCACCTAACTAATAACTTAATTACTACGGTAGTGGGATTAGTATTAAATTAGGTAGTGAATTACACCATGAGAGTGGGTAAATCTTGCTAAATGTCTCTTTGTCTAGAGATTAGGAGAGTTAATTATTAATACTATGATGTTAATTACATTGTTAACTGAGATAAAACCATAATCCTAAGGAATTCACTCCACTTGAGATCAAAACTAGTAATCATATATTTATTTTCTACATTTTAGATAATTAAACCTCCACTCAAAGTTTTCATCAGTTTAGCTGATTGCATCACAGTTAGTAGTATTCTCTAGAGAGTGTTTCCCTGAGTTCGACATTCGAACATCTTTAAGCCGATACTTATACTTGCATTTTACATGTGGTTTGTATGTATCAAGTTTTTGGCGCCGTTGTCGGGGAAACGACAACTCCAGAACTATGAGTGTTGTGATCAGCCACTCTAGGCCATAACCTTTATTTTCTTTTTATATTTTCTAAATTGAATATCAAATATCATTTATTCAACCACTAGTATCCATTATCACAATGTTTTCAACAATTTTAGATATAAGTGCATGGTACATACTAGAGCTCACGACTATAGAAAGTCAACTCCATAGGGATTTAGTTAGGACAAGTTCTTATGCAAAGGGAGAGAGTAAAGTGACTTAGTGGGAGGACTAATTCAAACCCCACCACCAACTACTCCAATACCTCCACAAGAAGAACCAGAACTAGCTCAGATGGTGGACATAGTAGAAGAACAAACTATTTGGGAGAAGATCAAGGCATCCTCCTCAACAGCTCAAGTAGGGCCAATCAAAAGAAAAGCCATAAATGTGGGCAGCTACAAGATAGATCTTAGGTTGGCTGCATTGGTCAAGTCACATGCTTTCCATGGACACAACACTAAAGACCCGATGATGCACATCAACAAATTTGATGAAAGATGTGATATGTTAAAGATTGACAGAGTGTCGGCGATGGTGATTTATCTAAAGCTTTTCCTATCATCACCGGTAGACAATGCTAAGTCTTGGTTCTACAACCTATCACCTGAATCCATTAAGACTTTGGAATAGATGATAGACGCTTACTCTAAGTGTTACTTTCCACCCCAAAAGATAAACAAGTTGGAGAAGAAGATTTAAAACTTCAAGAAGCAAGTAGAAGAATTCTATTTTGAAGCATGGGAGAGAATCCCAAATTTGTTGAGGAAGGCTCCTCGTCATGGAATCAATCTTTATGGGTAGGAAAAGATCTTCTATTATGGGTTGCATCCGAGAGAAAGGACCATACTTGATAGTGCATGAATATGCTTCTTCCTCAACAACAAGTCATCGAGGTGTCATGAAATTCTGAAGAACATGGCTAAGAACCAATGACAAGGAGAGTAAAGTCAACGTCCAATAACCATTAAAACTGTTGGAGAGTCTTAGGTCATCACGAAATCGAATGAAAAGCTTGACCTCATAGCCAAGAAGCTATATTAGAAGGATGGAAATATCTATGGAGGAGAGGAAGAAAAGTGCATGTTTGTGCGGTAGTAGAATTATAGGGGCAATGATTATTCTTAGAGGAAGGATCCTATGTTTTATTGGAAGGATCCCAATATTTTTTAGAAGGACCCATCCCAATAACAGCAAGCCAAGCCATGACAAAGCGGTGCAAAACAACACAGGGGCCCCAGTAAGATAGACTGCATTGAAGACATGTCGGGCAAGCTGGTTAGTCAGAATGAGGTGATCATTGGCCAGACATAGAGGGAATTACAAAATTAAGGAGCTCATATTTGCAATATTGAATATCAAAATTTTCTACTAACAGTAGAGGTGTCCTCTATAAAGAATATCATTCAATAGGGATTTCTTGGGAACATAGAGACAACCCATCAATATCACCAAGTAAAGTTTATCTCTGTGGCCCAGGAGCCAAAACACCTTACTAAGGAGTCACCCAAGAAGCACACTATAGAGCCAAATTGGGTATATGTGATAAAAGTTCCATATCCTTGTAGTCTATATGGAAGACTAGGAGGATGCAACACACATATAGGGTATGCTCACGCATGCACCTCAGTTGATACAGGGTCAGTGAAAAGTTATAAGGAGACCACATCTTCACCGGCATTGAAGGGCAATCAACTTCAAAGTTCCACCACTGTAATGTTGTTTCCTACATTTCCAGAAAAGGTGCTTGTCCAAGAAGAACAAGTGAAGGTTCTACCCCGCAATGGATCTGTCATGGTCAATAAGAAAACACCCACACCTTGGAAGGAGTATCCAGCAATCGTTCCATGCATGAGAGACATTTCAATTTATGTTCTAGAAGGTGGTGTTGAAGCAAGCTTAGGGGATAAGATCCCTATTATGCCATATATCCCTTCACACAAGCATGCAGAGAAGCCACATCTTCCACTCACATATATTCTGAAGTTGAGAATAGTGGAAAAGAGATTCAAGAAATTCCTAGACTTCTTTTGAAAGCTCCATATCAGCATCCCACTTATGTAGGCAATAGATCAAATTCTTGCATATGGAAGATGAAAGATATCATCAACAAGAAAAGTTACATAAAAGAAATAGATGTATTGCGTGTTGATGAAGTGGTGAGTTCCATAATCCAAGGAAGGCTGATGAAGAAGAGAAAAGATCCAGGATGTTTCTACATCCTTTTTTCTATAGGAAACCAAAAGACATACATGACAATTGAGTTGGAAGATGGATCTATTATGAGTCTATATGGCGTATGTGAGGATATTCTAGTCAAATTTGATAAATTCATCTTCCATGTTGATTTTGTGGTTATGGATATGCCCGAGATTCAAGGATCAAAGATGTTTTTAGGAAGGTCTTTCCAAGATATGACCAACGTGGTTAATGCCATTGGTATAGGTCACTTGACACTTGGGATAGATGATGATAGAGTCAAGTTCAGACTTTGAGATGAATCTTCAAAACCATCCCGTGACAACCCATGCTGAAGAAAATGCATCTTGTAGAGCCTAGAACATTAAACAAGAGTGCTTGTTGGGAGGCAACCCAACCATCCTGTATTGTTTTAGGATTTTTAATCTTTGCATCTGTATTCTTCACATTAGTTCTTTATAAGAAAAGGTACCTTGATAATTCTTCTTTGTTGTGCAAACACAGAACAAGTTGGTAGTACCGACTGTAAAGTCGATGGCAGTGATGAAATCACAAGGACTATGTGAATCATGCTTAAAAAACTGTGGTACTACCAACAATATGTTCGGTAGCACTAACTCTCTTATAGAGAAGGGGCTGATTTAGCTGATAAGGACTTGGTACCTCCGACATACAACTTGGTAGTACCGATGTAAAGTAATGCTCCAGGTTTAAAATACTGAGAAAATGCTCAAAAATATCGAGATTTTTTAAAGACTCGGTACTATTGGCATCAAAGTCGGCACTACTAACTTTTCTCAGCAAAATTAACGGAGCTACTGATAAGGTTGTCGATACCACAGACACCCATGTCGGTGGTACTGACTCATAAAGGTGAAGGAAGGATATCAAATGCCATATCTCGATACTATCAACACTCAAGTTGGTGGAACCAACACCAAGAAAGAGACACCAATAGAATTTGATCCATAAAAGCCAATGGGAACATTACAGCCACAACTACCACCACTGACACCCTTCAAAGTAATTTGTACCACTATTCCACCTTTATGATTGGAGAGTGACTACGAGGACATAGTCAACTTCAAGCTTAGGGGGTGATGGAACATATTTATATTTTATTTTTTCTTTCTAACTTTATTTTTTAATTTGTAGGATCCACATCTATCTAGTATAATAGTGGAGCTTAATTCATGATTCCTATCATTGTCATGTGCTTTCATGTGTTTGTAATGGGAATTAAAAAAATGTGTTCTTTTAATTAGGTTTAGTTGCAATTTCTTGAATAACACCACCTAGAGGAAGTGTATGTGTTAGTCATATTAAGGACAATTAATATGCATGGCACTCTTAATTATTCATGTAATTATGGATGAAGATGGGGTTTGAGCCTGAATTGATCAAACAATTAACAAGATCTTAAATTGAAATTTAAGACAAAAATCCTAAGGTTACCATGTACACAGATAATTAAATAGGGACATATCATATTTCAAGAAAGGTATTATCTCTTAATTATGTGATTCCATCCATTTTCCACTCATTTTGATTCACTTCCTAAAGATGATCAAGTAACCCAAATTACTTCCTTTGATTGCATTTCATGGCATAATAGGTGACATGATAGTTAGTTTTTCTTTATATGCATTAGTTACAAAATGAAAAAAATATGCATAAACATTTTTTGTGCATATCATCTAGTTGCATAACAATTACATGTAGATTGCATGAATTTTTTATCATTCATTTTCACATATTATTTTCCTTTGAAATAAGAGTAAATGGATACACATCCACACCCACAAAAAAAGAAGAAAATAAAAAAAATGAATGAGATACGTTAGTGAATCCCAAGCATACCTTTTAATCATGCTAAAATATTGGGCAAATAAAAAAAATGTTTTGAAATAAAGAAGGAGAAAGGATGTCTTAAAGTATTCACAAAGAAATGGAAACATTCACATGATGTATTCTCTTCTTTACTTTGTTCTCATCCATTTGATGAGGTTTTCAAGACATGCATCATTTAACCCATAATATTAGGCATTAGGATTCATGCATTTTTCATCATCATTCAAGTAGGTTGATCTTATTTTATTTTTGCATAAATAATTTGAATGCTACTTGGGATTCTTCATAAGCCACCTATTTCATTCCGTCCATTGCTGTTATTGATAGGCCTCATATATGATTGATCTCCCCATTCATTCTTATAAGGAGAACTACTTCCAAGTATTTGGTAGTTAGGAAAGGGAAATGTAGATAGGGAATCACATGATGCACCAAGAAAAAGACTAATTGACTATGAGATTAACTGCTCTATTGATAGTGTTCACTGATCTAACGATGGATATCTTATATGAATATTTTTTCCACTTGAGAGTAGTTGATTGTTCAGTGGCAAGTAAAGGCCGGTTTGAAACCTCCAGGTGGGTATAGTTGAGAAAGGAAATTCATATTTTATGTCCTTTTTTTGACTTGCCTCAAATAGATCCTAGGGTGTGTTGCTCGAGGATGAGCAACATTTAAGCTTAGGGGAGTTTGATGCATTGGATAATTGTCATTCTCACATGATATTTATTATGGATTTTTGTTCACTTATTATTTATCATGGATTTTTGTTCACTTATTATTTATTATGGATTTTTGTTCACTTATTATTTATATTGATATATTTTGTGCATTATTTATCATCATCATCCTATGATACTTAATTTCATAAAATAAATGTATTTTTAATGTTCTTGTTATATTTATTATTATTTGGGATCTTATGTTTGGTTTTTGTGAATTTCAGGTGAATTAACAAGGAACTACACAACTTGGTACTATTGATCTGCTTGTCAGTGGTACCGACATTTGCTCAAAAAGGAACATGTGAAATCAAGACAACTCCATAGTACCGACCAAGGAAATCGATGCTACTAACAACCTCACAGCAAGGATTCAGAAAATCTTGAGAAATCTTGGTAATACTGACATCAACTCAATAGTACCAATAACTACACAGGCGACCAAAACTATGGAAGGTGTCAGTAGTACTGACACCCAATAGGTAGTACTGACGATTGGCAATTAATGATGTCCTAAGTCACTTCTATAACTAAAGGGGATTTTGGCCAAGCTTAGGTATCTCATTCTATTCCATTGTAAGATGGTCGAGAGCAAGGAGAGGAGAAAATAGAGAAGAAAACCATGTTATGGAAGATTCGGGTACCTCCGTTGGACAAATTTGTATCCCGAGGTTAGGGAATCGACACGTTAATGTCAAGGAGACATGGAATGTCTTCTTCATGGGTTCTTTTAGTTCTCTAATGTTACCCACATTTTTCATCTCCTCTATTATGTACTTGGCAGTAGAAATCATGTGAGACTAATCCCCTTTTTCCTTAGGACCCGAGAGTAGCCTAATTATGCATTAATTGACTATTTTGCATTAATATACCTTTTTCTCTTAATTTATGGACATATTTCTATGTAAGTATCATGAATTATCTATGCTTGATCATCATAGGTAGTTGTTTAGACTATTAATTGTGTTGAGAGTGGGATGAAGGGTTGGAAAACTTATAGATATACACATTTTATACCACGCTTTGAGAGAAGGCCTACGAATGTGAAATTAATAACCTAGAGATTTTGGTAAAGCACCTAAATACTAACTCAATTCTACGAGAGTGGAACTGGTATTAGATTAGGTAGTGAATTACACTGTGAGAGTGGGTGATTCTTGCTACAGGTCCCTTTGTCCAGGGGTTAGTAGAGATAATTATTAATGATATGATGTTAATTTCAATATTAAATGTGGCAAAACCATAATCCTAAGGAATTCACTCCACTTGAGATCAAAATCAATAATCTTAGATTTTTATTCTGCATTTTAGATAATTAAACCTTCACTCAATGTTTGCATCGGCTTCACTGATCGCATCAGAGTTAGTAGTAGTCTATGGAGAGCATTTCCCTGAGTTCGACATTCATACCTCTTTGGGCCTATATTACATTGAGATGCATACTTGCGTTTAACATTTGGTCTGCATGTATTAGTTTAAAATTAGGGTTTCCTTAACCATTATGCTTTATAAAACCCTAATACAGGTGAATAAATTATAATTAGGCAAAGGTGATCTTAGAATCAACTAAGTTGGTGATAAGTGTTAACTAGGACTATGAGTTGAGGTATGAGCCTCTTACCCTTTAAGTTGGTCATATATGTTATCCAAAGCCTAATTTCCCAATGGGGCATTGAGTAAAACATTGATTCCTATTATTTCTCTTTCTACTGCAATTATTTCTTGATTTGGTTTGGTTTTGAGACATTGGCCATATATTTAATATTCTATGTTAAATATTGCCTTGCCATATTATTTATTATATCATGATGTTTTGTTTGACTTATTAGCTAATGTAGTGGTACTTATGTATGACCACCCATAGTTGGGCATGTGTTATTTTTCTCCCTGGGGATTGTATTTACTCTCCCCCATATATAAATATTTTGTAGGTGACTAGGAATATTTTACTCTCCCCTCACCTATTGGTTGGGGTCGGATAGGTGCCTCAACCTTCTTAGTTGATTTAGTCTAACTGAATAATGCATGTAGAATTTCTTATAATCTGTTATGGAAAGTTTCTTTTGATATGTGCCTCATATTGTTGACTCTTCATATTCTTGCCCTATATTTTCCTTGTTGTTCTTGACTATGTTCTTGTTCCTTATTTGACACATACCTTGTTTTCTCCTCTTGTTGGGTGATTGCAACCACCCAGGTCTAGGAAAAAGAGTGGAATAAGATCAAGGAGAACCAGTCCATGAGTAGATTCATGACAATGACAAAGAGTGGAATAAGATCAAGGAGAACCAGTCCATGAGTACATTCAAGACATTTCCTGAGAAGTCTAGGTGGCTATTATTATATCCTGTAGTTACCTTTCTAGTTTATGTTCCATGAAACTCATGAAGTGAACTTGGATCAAAGCCATGTAATAACTTAGTTTTTCTTTCTGATGCTACTATTTAATATTTTTATTTTGATCATGCTTATTTAAATGGAATTATTCTGCATGCATCCTCATGATAAAAACTCCCATAAAATATGGATGTTGTGTATTTTCCATTAAATTTTAGCAAGGGGTGATCTCACTTCCATACAACATGGTATCAAAGCCTTTTAGGTATCTATTAGGGCATAAGTTGAAAGAAAAGGTGTCTAGAAAGGATCCGGGTTCAGGGGCTAGCAAGATTTTTCTCCACACCACTAGCTTGATTTATGATGACTCCTGGATCTACATGATATATGTCTGGCCTGAGATGATACTGATTGTCCAAAATAGCATGCCAATAGGCAATAGTAGCCTTAGATATCTCAGTTGAGAACTAGTGGAAATCTTATAATATGCCATAGTCTTTTAGGAGGGGTGATTTGTTTGGGGACATGAACAATACATCCATGGGACCCTCCTCTAGAAACACCGACAGATGGAACACCCCAGTGACTCCCCAAAACAACATGACAACCCCTACTCCTCCCGTGGGCACACCGGTCCTGACCCCTGAACAAGAGTTGACCATTTTGTGCCAACTACTCTCAACTACCATGGTGGGTCAACTCTTTGCTGCTACAACCACTGCTAGTAAGCCTAAGGATTTCACCCTAACACACTTCATTAAGATGCAACGACCATACTTCAAGGGCAAGAGTGAGAAAAATATGGTGGATAAGGTTGATGATTGGGTGTTGGCCCTAAAAAGTACTTTTGAGGGAATGGCATGTTCTTCTCATTATAAGGTTTTCTTTGCAACTTATGTGTTGGACAAGCCAACACGTGAATGGTGGAATGGTATGGCCCATACTTGTGACATCACCAGCATGACTTGGGAGCAGTTCCTCAAAATGTTCTGTGAGAAGTACACCTACCCTGCTTTTCTAAAAAGGAAGGAAGCCAATTTTTATAGCATGTAATAGGGAAGCATGAGTGTTTCTAAATATGTTCAAACTTTTGGATTTTTATGTCATCAATCTCAGAGAAAAAAAAAGATCTACCCTTTTCTTAGAAGGACTTGGCTACAAAGTTGGACACAATCTTGTTCCCATCAACCCCTTACCTTTCAACAAAAGGTGCACAAGGTGCTTGTGATCCAGTCTGATCCTAGATTTCAGTCTTTTGGACACCACAAGAACAAGAGGAAGAACTCAGATGGAAATCAAGGAAATAACAGACATAACCATTGTTCCCGTTCTCATCTACTTGTAAGGTGTCAAGTTGGCAATGCCCCACCCTGTAGAGATGATCGACCTACACCTATCTTCCATAATTGTGATAAAGTTGGACATATATGACCTAATTGTCCTCAGCTTCAGTGAGGATAAGACCTAGCTCAACAACAAGCTCAACAGACACCAAAATGTTAGAATCCTCCTCCTAGGAACAACACCAACAACTAGAACCAACAAGGACGTTGTGACAAAGTGAATTTTTGCATAATTATGAATTAATTTCAAAAAAGTGAATTTTTGCATAATTATGAATTAATTTCAATTTTACACTCATTATGTTCACTCTTGACCCCCAATATATTTTTCTTTGTTGTTTGATCAATGTTGGCACTCAAATTCGAAATATGGTGATCAATGTGGTTTTTATACACTTTGTGACACCACATATTTGATTAATTTATTACTAGATCCAAAGAAGTAAATTTGTTCATCAAACTTCATCATCTGGTTCTCAAACATTTTTTTAATGTTATACATATTTTTAGGAAGCTATGATCCCAATTTCATTCCATTTGTACATTCCTACAATTTTCTCTGATTTCTTAAAGTCTATGTGTTGAAAACCCCTTTTATTGCCTTTTATTGCCCTTTTTATTGATCTTTTCCAAGTCAACAATCTACGGGCCACTTGAGGGAGAAACTGTGATCCTCAGATTAGGATCCCATAGATTAGGGAGCCAATCGAGTAGTTAGGGCATCATCTCTTACCTCCCCCTCATTGCACGAAGGAGATAAGGCTACCTTAATGGCTGATCTCCCGCTCATGACCTCAATTCAAAAATATGAGTGATAAAAAAGAATCACCTTGCAAATTCAAACTCAAAGAGCCCTGGCTTGACCACCTTTATTGCACCATTACTCCCTCCCAATGAGTTCCCTGCCTCCCTTCTCACTCCGGCGACCATGGCCACGTTCAAAACTTGATCTAACCCTATAGACCACCTCGAACCCTATAAATAGGCTCCTAAAACACACCACCATGACACCATGATCAGAGATTGCTCTCACATGTCGTCCTAACCTAGAAAACCCCCAATTTCCTTGTTTTTCATCTATTGTTTGTGCGGTGCCACCTCCTGGTGCAGATTGGGCATCTCACCTATGTACCTTCAACATGCAAAATATGACCTCCATATCCTTTGCGAGGTCTCAGTGAGTTGGAACGACACTCTCATTTCCTTCTACAACATCTACATCTCCCTTTCCCCCTAGAACCAATGAGGCTTCTCTACCACTTAACTTGGATCCCTTAGAGGCTTGCTTGAGCAAGAAAAGGCCTCAAACAGGCCAGCCTAGGGTGAAAATGCACTGGTTCAAAGGAACCAAATAAATCACTTTTGAACCAGCAATCAAAGATTGAATCGGTCAATTCAAGGAATCAAATCGGGCCGATAACACTAAACCTATGAGACAGAGTGTCTACAAGGCATGTTTCTACCCCTCTGATCGTATAATCTGATGGTTGTTGTTTTTCACTATTAAGGTATTTTGCTCTCGCTCTGACAAATAATCACCAAAATGGCCTGATCTTATTTAAATCATAATAAGTGCATCCTAGCTCCAAAAATTATGAATAAAATGTCAAAAAATGCTTATGGAGCCTAATTTCTTATGTATCACACTTATATCCCTAGATCTTAAACTCTTCTTATTTAATTAGTCAAATGGTGCAATAATGATGTTTAATATTTGAGGAACCCTAATTCTTGACTCTAATGATCATCTTACGACATTGAAACCAAACTTGACTATTAAAGACTCTAGATTTAATCTTTTGACTCATCTATCCTTGAATATTAAACATTCATCTTGAAATAAGGATGAATCTAAATATAATGGTGATTGATCTTAATCTTGCAAAATCCTTGATATATATATGACCCATCAATCTAATCTTGTATATCAATTATGCTAATTCATCATGATGACCTAAAGAATTGATAATGACTTGGATAATGATCATAAAATTAGGGTAACATATATGATCCTAGAAAATCTAGGTAGGTCATTCACACTCAAAAATATACTTGACACTTGAAATAATGTTGGACATCTTGAAATATTATTGGTTATAAGTGGATGACGTAACCCTAAGGTTGACATAGGAAATGTGTAACCCTAATCTCGAATATTGAAACATGATCTTCAATATAATGATCTTAACCCTTGATGCAAATATTGTTGATTTTGGATCTGACTCGAAGGGTTGACCTAATACTTGTTGAGATAAGTACTCTAAATCTTTTGTGAAAGGTACGCTATTATACCTCCTCCTTGATAGTATTGAAGATACCTTTTATGTATCTCTTGATTATATACTTAGATATATAATTGGTTGAGATATTGTTCCCTATTGATTAGGATTCTATTTTTCCTATATTATATTTTGAGACAAACTTGAAAACATAAATGATAGTGCCCATTATGACTGCCCGAATATTGATGTTGATAATGTTGATATTGAGTGTAAGCAACCTCCTCATTTAGAGGGTGGAACTTGTATATTGTCATCCTATATCACATGGAGAGAAGGAGCCTGGTGACCTCCCCCATCGCGTTGGGGCGATGGAACCACACAAAATATATAAGCATGCTTCTCGAATTAGCATAAGGGGAACTTGTAACATCCCAGGATTTGAGGCCTCAGATAACATGATCTTAAAAGGAATGATTGGACTACCCATGTCACCAAGGTGCACCTCCTTTGCTGGGAGCCCATCACTAAAGAACTCCATAGTTTAGTGTGCTCAGCTTGGAGTAGTACTGGGATGGGTGACCAGTCGGGAAGTTAATCCTAGCTTGCGCGTCAGTGTGGACAAAGTGCATAGTTAAGACTAGTGGTGGTCTGTGGGGCCAGTCGTCATTTTTGAAACTCTACTTGAGCCTTGGGCAGTGGGCTCAGGCATTACAAATGGTATCAAAGCCAATTCCCCTCCAGTAGGTGGGGCCCACATGGGCATGGCATGCCAGTCTTGAGCCGTGCGGTCCAGGCATGTAGGAAAGGGATGTCCATGGTTTACGTAGCCACCCTTGCGCTGGTATTCCGTGAACGGGAGCTGGGTGTCCATGGGCCATTGTGGGTCTGCACTAAAATGGGGTCAGATTATGAGGTCATATAGTTGAGCCTTGACTAGGACGTCAAGAGTCTAAGTGGGGGAGATTGTAACATCCCAGGATTTGAGGCCTCAGATAACATGATCTTAAAAGGAATGATTGGACTACCCATACAACCAAGGTGCACCTCCTTTTCTGCGAGCCCATCACTAAAGAACTCCATAGTTAAGTGTTCTCAGCTTGGAGTAGTACTGGGATGGGTGACTAGTCAGGAAGTTGATCCTGGCTTGCACGTCAGTGTGGACAAAGTACGTAGTTAAGGCTAGTGGTGGTCTGTGGGGCCAGTCGTCATTCCTGAAACTCTACTAGAGCCTTGGGCAGTGGGCCCAGGCATTACAGAACTTGTAATAAAAATTGAGTTGTTTGAAATAAGCATCTTGTCAAATAACTATTGGATTTGGAAAATCACTTGTTATACTTCTTGAATATAAGTCCTTCCAAGTGTACTATTTTTATATAAACGGGTTTACTTGTTTTTGATAGCATACCGTGTAATTGCATTGATTGTGTCATGATTTTTTTTAATTTAGGCAAAACAAATGGAACATTGACTAGATCGCTTATGCACTCGATATACTCTACTGAAAAGGATACATTGGAAAAATCTCCTTTTTGGGTTAGTTTTTTCTTAAAATCTCATTTTTTTGAGTTATTATTTCTTATTGTATATACCACTATGTGAGATCTTTTTGGACCACTCAGAGATGGGCGCTTCAATCCTTTTACCACTGTCTAGGAAGTGGGATTGGGATTGGGGTATGAATGATTCTGTGATAGTTGGTATCAGAGCATACACACTCCCATATACTTTTAGTAAATAATTTCTTGAGTCTCTTGAACCTCAGAAACCCCAAAGTCCATAATGGTGAAAATTGAGGTGTCTAGGCTCGGGGTTCAGACATAATGTCTTGTATCTGTCTTCACGGTGGATGAGATTCCCCACTCTACCTATCCTTAATTGATCCAGAACTGGACCTAAAGGTTCTCTATTGAAACCCTAGAGAGTCTGTCATTAAGGACTACCCTAAGACACTAAATCAGATGATGATTAGATAGTCTTCTCATCTCCTCATGTGGTCCTACTCTCATGACCATTTTCCACATGATGACTTGATTATGGGTAACATATGTATGGGAAAAATAAAAGCTATTAGAAAATTGTGAAAATTGATACCATGATATGACCTTAGTTTGAAAACTCAATTTTGATCAATGATAATTTTGAAATCAAATACTCATGCATGACCCCTTCATATCATTAAAACTTAATTTGACCATAATTTGACTACAAATTCCCTATGTTTGAGGTAAATTATAAAAATTATGATATGATTAAATAAAAATAGATTTCTACATTATACCTCATTTTTTTACAAGTCCCTATTGGATCAAGTTCATGTTTCCCTAATTTATACCTTATACCTCATTTTTTTTATAAGTCCCTATTGGATCAAGTTCATGTTTCCCTATTGTTGAGTAAGCTTCAAACATAGTAAAACAATCTCTTACCCCATTTTCACACACATCATGATTATGTCATCAAATTATTAAGTATTAGGACTCACAAAATCATGATGTAAGACTATGATGCAAAAAGATGTTTCCCTATTGACTATTGATGCCTTTTGTAAACATCAGTTTCGATGTGATGAATATGGACCTAGATCTTGTGTTGTTATTCTCTGATTCCTCAAATTCCCAATTCAAATCCTCGATTTCCAAATTATATCACCACCTTGATCATGAAAAGAAAGGAATGCAAATATTACCTTGACTTTATAAAACCCTAGCATTATTGGCCTATTATAATCTTGAATTTTGATCTTATGACCTTGTAGAACATGATTTGATCATTGATAACCACATATTCGAATAAGCTCAATGGATATTGACTAATGCATGTAAAGTGCTAGATTAGGGTGCTAGTTCTCATGACTCCCCTAACCTAGGTCACATCCCTATTATGATTACCTCTATATTTTCACCTTCTTGATTATTTAGAGTTTGGAAAGGTATACTGTTTCACCCAATTTGGATTGGTTGACCTAAGATTAATAGGCTATATCCAGGATAATATTCATTCTCAATTTTGAATCTTGATTTAATGACAATCTAGAAATATGATAATGTTGACTATATCTTGTGGTTGACTTCCAAGATAGTCCTAGGTCTAGATCGTTTATCAACCTTGGATACCATGGTAATGAAACCTTGATATGTTGCTTGAATATTGGTTGAATATTATTTCTCAAAATTGAATTTAGATGAGTGATCAACCCTAAGGTCTAAATAGGAATCTAAACCTAGCTTTAGAAATATTTATGCATATGATTTGGATGTCTAAACTTCAACTCTCGATATTGATGTGTGAAATCACCCACTATATGGCTAGTGACTTTCATCTTGAAGATGTTGACCCAATAATGATTTTTAAGGATGGTAAATTTGAATATAAGCATAGGGTTGATTTCCTAAAAAGGACCTAGGTCTGAATCAGTCACCCAACTCAAATATACTTGATTAAGAAATTGATGCCAAAATTTTGAAATATTGTAAGATTGTTATTGATGGGTGCATGATCACACCTATGGTCTAGATAGGAATCAAAACCCTAGATTTGCACTTTTGGAGCCCAAAATTTGGATGGTCTGAATATTGACTCTTGAATCATGATCTTACGAATACATGACCCAATTTAATCCATGATGTCGATCCTCGATCTTGATCTCAATTTAAATAAGGATTAATCTTAATATAATGGTGATTGATCATAATCTTGCAAAATCATTAATATAGATATGACCCATCCATCTAATCATGTCACTAGTACATAACATGCCTTTAGTGTCGATTTTTTAAGGCCTTTACTGTCGGTTCTCAAGCGACACTTATGTGGGCGCCACTAAAAGCCCAACCGTTACGCGTCAGTTCTCAAACTGACGCCAAAACCCTTCACGTGCCACCGAAAACGCGCCGAAAATGCACCGGCAGGGGGTATAGGCATCAGTTATTAGGATCGAAACCGATGCCACATACCTTCGCGCCACAGAAAGGGCGCCATCTGGGGCACTATCGACGTTGATTTCTTAGTGATAACCGACTCCATATCACCCTCTAACACGGCCGTGCTGACCAGCATGGTCATGTTGTCTGGCCACTAGGGAAATTGACGTCGGTGACTAGTAGGGAAACCGACACTGTTATCCTATGTCGTCGGTTGTATATAAATATATGACACCTATTTTATGTCTGGTCCGCTGCCACGGCCGTGCTGGCCAGCACGGCCGTGGTCTCTGGACACATTAGGGAAATCAACGTCAGATACTAGCATGGAAACCGACATTGTAAACATATATCGTCGGTTTTGTTCAAATAACCGACGCTGATGTTTTTTTTTCTTTTTTCTGTCAGTCTGCAAACCTGCTGTGGCTGGTCGCAGGATGAGAAACCTATAGTTTAGTTATGAACTATAGGTTTTATGACATCCCTTGATATCATCCAACAAAATGCCACAAACTTGCAAACATTTTATCTCTTTTCACATTCAGACACATGTAGAAACATTCATGTATTGATGATTTTCACACACAATTCATAAAAATTCATTCACATTGTCATCATTGTCAACAAAATCATATATTCAAAGAGCCATGAAACAGCAAAAGAAGCCACAATGAAGGGAAGCATGATACATATACAATACATAAAGTGCAGCACACACAAGTGTTTCAGATTCATATAACAACATGACAGACTAACACATATATAGTGCATAATAACAACATTGCCGAATTTACATACAACACTATAGCTTAGTACATATTTATAGTGGCACTAAGGTGACGATCCCACCTGCTAAAACAGGTTACCGACAACTACATGTTATGACTGGGAGGTCGTGATTCAGCAACCGTATGCATTAGCAGGAGGACAAATAGATTTCACCATGAGTTAACATTGAAGAAGGTTAACATTAGACCTTCTTCAATGTTAACTCATGGTGAAATCTGTTTGTCCTCCTGCTAATGCATACGGTTGCTGAATCACGACCTCCCAGTCGTAACATGTAGTTGTCGGTAACCTGTTTTAGCAGGTGGGATCGTCACCTTAGTCCCACTATATATATGTACTAAGCTATAGTGTGGGATGCTTGCTTTCTCTTTGACTGTTGCACTTTGGATTTACAAAGCAATGTCGATGGCCTGTATAGCTATGTCATGGCCGTCCTGCATAGCCTATAGTCTTTAGCGAATTCCTGTAAATTAAATAGAATTACTATTAACTAGTATCCTAAAAATTTGATAAAAAACACACTTACATAATATAATTATAAATGAACATATAGATAGAAACCTCAGGGATATATTCTTAAAACTTACATTGTCAGGCGGTGCAAGCACGTCCTCACCCTCACGGTGATCATCAACATGGTCATCATGGGAACATAATAAAAATATAAACATCCATGCCTCTAATATGGTGATCTTTTATCAATTAACAATCCTTCATTATGATCCCCACGAACATACAAGTCATTGTCATCCCCAGCTGCAATGTTTGGTGGTGTTGGCAACTCAACTGAGAATGGATTGGAGTCATCATACTTATCATAGTGCTCTTCTTCATCTATAGGATCTTCAATGAACTGTCTTTTACCATGAAGAACAACCAACCATTTATCATTTGCAGGATCATCGATATAAAATACTTGTTTTTCCTATGATGCCAATATGAATGGTTCACCCTTCTTTCCAATCTTTTCAAAGTTCACTAACGTGAAACCCAATTCATCCACTATAACTCCTTTGTTGTTGTCAACCCAATTACATTTAAAGAGCGGAATTCTGAAATCTACATAGTCAAACTCCCATATGTCTTCAATGACACCGTAATATGACATTTTAGCTTCATGTGGACTTTTATCCTTTGCACTTGCAAAATACATAGTCGACGCTTGAAGGGTGACCCCGCTGTTTTGGATGACACTCTTATCATCTTGACGCTTTGTGTAATATGAGAAACCATTTATGTCAATTCATAAGACATAACATTCAATTTTGGTTTAAAAGCAAGGCATTTGATGGTTTCAATAACATTATCTGGTGTTTAAGATAGTTGATGTAAGACTTTATCTTCAAACCACTGAATAAATGTCTTGTTATGCTCTCTAGCAAGCCACATTGAATTGGATCAAGGATATTGTCTCTTGATGAAATTGGTATGTTCCTCGATATAAACACTCACTTCGTCGATGTTGTGTAAAATATACAAGTGACCTTGCTCCAACTGCTCACAGCTGATTACTTTCACCCTTGCTCCCAAAACTCCTTTGCCAAAATGCTCCTCATTATTCTTGTCATTCACGAGAGCATCATTACCACTCAGAAAGTCATTGCAAAAATCCATAACCTCTCTCACCAAATCATACTCAACCTCGATAACATGTGAATAATTGCCAAAATTTAGGGTCACTTCACCAGGCCTGTAGTGTCTTCCTTTTAGAAAATGTCAATGTTTGGGTATGGCCAATTGGTTTAAGGAACGATCATCTAGGATGATGTCCAATTGTTCTTCAATAGGGAACGTTAACATTGACATAGAGGCCCAGTTCATAGTGACTGTTGTGGGTGGACAGAGACTGCATAATATTAGTATTAACAAAGTGTACGTAAGTACATATAATGATGTTATATTTTCAGAAAAAGTGTAAGTACATATAATGATGTTATAAATTTTCAGACTAGTATTTTCTATAATTTGATGTATCTTGGTATTTCATAAAATGTGGTGACACTTATTATCTATTTGTTTAATCAACACTCATATTTAGTTTTATGAGTACATGACACTATGTTTGAAATACATTTTAAAAGGATAAAAGAACATACTTATAATTAGGACCCAGGCACATTCTAATCATTTTGAAGTGAATCAGAAAATGAATAGGAGCCTGGCTCCTATCCGCTAGTAACATCAAAAAAGTCAAACCTAAAACTGGAAATGCACACCACAAATTTTAGCACGATCGTGTATGAATGCAAAACAACACCAAACTGAATTAGGATCAATCACAGGGATTGGTTAACTAAATTATCATTGACATCTACTTGTTTAAAAAATAGGTTAAGCCAAGGTCAACACACATCAACAACACACATTAAAAAATAGGTTAAGCCAAGGATGAATTGAGGATGCAAATCTAGTCAATTGGAGGCTTTACCTCTAGCAGTGGCAGTGGTGACAATAATGGCAAGCTCTAGTTCCGGTTGCTGCTGTTGACACTGGCTACTGACGCTAGCTCTGGTTCTGGCTGCTGCTGTTGGCATTGGCTACTGCTAGCACCAGTGAGAGGAGGACCGGATGGAGGAGAGGACCAACGACGGTGGTGGCTCCACGAATGGTGAGCTCCATGGAGGCGGCGAGCTCCATGAATGCCGACGAGCTTCACAAACGGCAAGCTCCACGGTGGTGCTTCACGACGGCGGCAAGGAGATTGGTGCTTCACGACGACACTTCACGGCGGCGCTTCACGGCGTCGACGAGCAAGGAGATCGGCAGCGGCGATCAAGGAGAACTCTGGAATCGCCAGACCCTAATAGCTGATTGCAATCACAGAGAGAAAGGGGAAGAGTCGGGCTCACTCACACGATATTAAGTTAACATTCGGTGTCGGTTATTCAGCAAACTGACACATAACACTAACAGTGTCGGTTAACAACACAAACCGACACCTGTGCCCAATGATAATCGTCGGTTTTAACTAGAAAAAACCGAAGTCTATCTACATACGCCGATTAAAAAACTAGTTCTCGATTAATGACCATCGTCGTCGGTTTTTTTGAAAATCTGACGCTCAAAGGGTGTGAAAAATTTCCCACGAAAAGCGCGGGAAAACCCATACGTGTTGGTCGTTGTTGTAAAACCGACAATCAAAATGTGCCCAATTTCTGTTTCGCGAATAACCTTTCGTCATCAATTTTTTAGTTAATGACTGACGCCATATGTTCAATTTTTGGAGGTAATTTTTTTTGCTGGAAATTTTGGATTTGGCGGTTAATTTTCAGCATCGGTTTGTTATTAAGTAATCAACACCGAATAAAAGCGATACCCATGTCTGGTCACCCTTCACAGATTGATGTCAGTTTAATTTTTAAACCGACACTGTATTGTTTAGGTGTTGGTGTATTAGTACAACTGACACCTTTAAAAGTGATATTATAAGCCATTTCTGTAGTAGTGTGTATATCAATGATGCTAATTCATAATGATGACCTAAAGACTTGACAATGACTTGTATAATGATCATAAAATTAGGGTTAACATGTATGATCCTAGAAAACCTAGGTAGGTTATTCACACTCCAAAATATACTTGTCACTTGAAATAATGTTGGACATCTTCAAATATTATTGATTATAAGTGAATGGCCTAACCCTAAGGTTGAACTAGGAAAAATGTAACCCTAGACTCGAGTATTGAAACACGATCTTCAAATATCATGATCTTAACCCTTGTTCCAAATATTGTTGATTTAGTATTTGACTCAAAGAGTTGACCTAATACTTGTTGAGATTTATACTCTAAATCTTTAGTGAAAGGTTTGCTATTATACCTCCTCCTTGATTGTATTGAAGATACCTTTTATGTATCTCTTGATTGTATACTTGGCTATATACTTTGTTGAGCTTCTAATCCCTATTGATTAGGCTTCTATTTTTCCTATATTATATTTTGAGACAAACTTGGAAGAATTAATGATATTTCCCATTATGAGTGTCCGTATATTGATTATGATAATGTTGATAAGGTTGATAATGTTCATATTGAGTACAAGAGATATCCTTATTCAGAGGGTGGAACTTGTAGATTAACCTCCTACCTCATATGGAGAGGAGCCTGGTAACCTCCCCCATCACGTTAGGGAAATAAAGCCACAAAAAATATATAAGCATGCTTCTCGAATCAGCTTATTGAGAAATCGTAATAAAAATTGAATTGTTCAAAATAAACAACTTGTCGAACAAATATTGTGTTTGGAAAATCACTTGTTATACTTCTTGAATATAAGTCATGCCAAGTGTACTATTTTGCTATAAATTTTTTACTTATTTGATAGTGTACCGTGCATTTGCATTGATTGTGTCATGGTTTTTTTTATTTTAGGTAAAACAAATTGAACATTGACTAGATCACTTTCACACTCGATATACTCTGATGGAAAGGATAAATTGGTAAACTATCCTTTTTGGGTTAATTTGTTCTTTAAATCTCGTATTTTTTGAGTTATTATTTCTTATTGTATATGCCAGTGTGTGAGATCCTTTTGGACCACTCATATATGGGCACTTCAATCTGTTTACCACTGTCTAGGAAGTGGGATTGGGATTGGGGTAAGAATGGTTCTGTGACAGATGTCGGTCACCTGTGGAAAGGTGGAAGAGTGTTCGCTATGAAAGCTACAGAGGTTGTAGAGGACAATAGAGTTACTGAAGTTACTTTACATATTAATACACATTCTATCAAGGCTCTTTTTGGTTTTGGATCATCAAATACCTTGATATGAACTTAGCTTGCTTCAATGTTAGAGATATAATCAGAATGCATGGATCATGTGATAGATGTTAAAACCCATAGTAGTAGAATCTACTCTTCTTTTCTCAAACTCCCAACCTTAGACCTTTGTATCTATGGAAAAATATTTTCTTCAGACTTCGTCGTACTCGGTATGTTTGCTTTTGATGTTTACCTGGGAATGAATTTGTTGAAGAAATATAAGGTAGTTTTGTTCGGTCAAGAATCGAAAGTTAGCTTGTTAAATACTAATGGAGAAATGATGTGTATCAAGGGTAGGAAGCAAGATGATTGACAGTTCATCATCTCCATTATCA
This sequence comes from Alisma plantago-aquatica, assembly GCA_963693085.1. Taxonomy (NCBI): domain Eukaryota; kingdom Viridiplantae; phylum Streptophyta; class Magnoliopsida; order Alismatales; family Alismataceae; genus Alisma; species Alisma plantago-aquatica. The sequence goes on along the minus strand of OY856415.1, from coordinate 104,303,049 downwards.
AAGCCAAAAAATCTTGTCTCATAAGGTTGTGGAGCATATTCAAAATCTATCATTCTCGATGCCACACCCCCTTCTATAGATCATATAGATGTGGTGAAGGACTTTACTGATGTTTTTCTTGAGGAGTTGCCTAGGCTGCTGCCAATTCTTGAGGTGGAGTTTTCCATTGATCTCATTCTCATAACTTCACCTATCTTGAAGACACCTTATCGCTTGTCTCCTACTTAACTTGCCAAGATTAAAAAGCAACTTCAGGAGCTTTTTGACATTGGGTTTATTCACGCCAATATTTCACCTTGGGGATCCCCTGTCTTGTTCATGAACAAGAAGGATGGTTTGTTGTGGATGTGCATGTATTATTGTATGCTTAACCAAGTGATGATAAAGAACTGTTATCCCTTACCACACATTGATGACCTGTTCGATCAGCTGAAGTCAGTCACTGTGTTCTCAAAGATGGATATGCAAAGTGGCTAGTATCAAAAGCGTATAAAAGATGTAGATGTTCTAAAGATAGTTTTTAGAACTTGATATGGGCATTATGAGTTCTTGGTCATGCCTTTGAGTCTGAGTAATGCCCCTACTACTTTCATGGACTTAATGAATTGAGGGTTTCACCCTTATCTCGATCAGTTTGTAGGGGTGTTGATCGACGATGTTTTTGTCTACTCCGAGTTTGAAGAAAAAATTATGAACATCTACGAATCATGTTAAACTAACTAAGAGAAAATCAACTTTATGCTAAATTCTCAAAGTGTGAGATTTGTATAAAGGAAGTGATGTTTCTGGGTAATGTGATTTTTGTCGACCACATTGTTTTTGATCCTACAAAGGTGGAAGTTTTGACCAAGTGGAAAGCTTTAAAGAGTCCATCTAAGATACATAGTTTCCTCAATTGAGTAGGTTACTATCAAAGGTTTATCAAGAGCTTCTCTGAGTTAGATCTCCCCTGAAAAAATCGACATGAAATGAAGTCAAGTTTGTGTGGATACTGAAATGTGAGGATAGTTTTTAGAAGTTGAAGGAGTGCTTGACATCTGCTCATGTTCTTGTGTTACTTGTTGAAGGCAAACCCTTTGTCATCTACACTGATGCTTCCAAACAAGGGCTAAGGTGTGTCTTGATGCAAGAGGGTAGAGTGATTGCCTATGCATTGTGTCAGTTGAAACTAAATGAACAAAATAGACATGGACATGATTTAGATCTAGCTACCATCATTCATGCCCTAAAAATCTAGCAACACTATTTGTACGAAGTGAAGTTTGAAGTCTTCTGTGATCACAAGAGTTTGAGGTACCTTTTGACACAAAAAGATGTAAACGTAAGACAACAAAGATGGATGGAGTACCTTAAGGACTATGACTTTACCATCACTTATCATCTCGGTAAAGTAAATGTAGTTGTTGATGCCTTGAGTCATGAGAAAGATGTAGTATGTGCTATGAGTTGTTTTGTGTGGAAGAATCTAGAATAAGTTTCTTGTTGGAAACTACAGCCTGTTGGTGCACTAGAAGAAGAAACTTCCAAGAAGTTATGGGTTCATATGGCCAACTTATCCATTACACCATCTTGGATCTTAGAAGTCATTGTTGCCAAGTTATAAAGTCTCAATCTAGATGAGATGAAGGTCTTAGCAGAGAAACCACAATCTGACTTCTTAATTGGAGTTGATTGTGCAGTCCATTTCTAATAAAGGTTGTAGATTCTTGAAGTTGGTGATCTACGATAGAAAGTTTGTAGTGAAGCTTATCCATACAACCTGGTACAACAAGATGTACAAGGACCTACAATGAAGATACTGGTGGAATAGTATGAAGAAGGATATCGCTCTATTTGCACCGAAGTGTTTGACCAGTCAGCAAGTTAAGATAGAGCATCAATGACTTGGTGGTCTTCTTCAACCTCTTGAGATTCTAGAATAAAAATGGTAGAAAAATACTATGGACTTTGTCACTGGTTTCCCTAAGTCCATGAAAGGTTATGATGCCGTGTGGGTAGTGATTGATCGACTTACTAATTATGCCTAGTTTTTGTCTTTCAAATCCACTTACAAGGTTGATGATATGGCTCAGTTGAATGTGGATTGGATCATTTGTTTGCATGATGTGCCTAAAGTGATTATATTTGATTATGACCTGGAGTGTACGTCTCGTTTGTGGTGTCATATTCAGAAGGAAGTGGGAACTGACTTACATTTCACTACAACTTATCATCCACAAACATACGGTCAATCGGAGAGGACAATGCAAATTCTGGAAGATTTGCTTTGTGCTTGTGTTATGGATTGGGGAGATGTGTCAAATAAGTATCTTCCATTTTTTTATTTTTCATATAACAATAGCTACCAAGATAGAATTGGTATGCCGCCTTATGAATATCTATATGAAAGACCTTGAAATTCACCATTACACTAGGATGATGTCGTAGAATGTGCTCTATTGAAGATTGATGATTTGCAGATGATGATAGAGAAGGTTCAATTGATTAAGAATCATATGAAAGATGCACAAGATCGATAGAAGATGTATGAAGACAAGAAAAGTTCTGAGGTAAGTTTATTAGTGGGTGACTATGTGTTCCTAAAGATCAAGCCTATACACTTTATTGCACAATTTAAAGTTAAAGGTAAGATTAGTGCCCACTATATTGGACCATTTGAGATCCTTGATAAGGTTGGAGACTATGCATACCATTTAGCTCTTCCTCCTGCCTATGACAAGATACACAATGTGTTTCATGTAGTTGTGAAGAAGAAATATGTGAAAGAACCTTCGCATGTACTCACAATAGAACCTATGGATATTCATGAGAACCTGACCTATGAGGAGTTACATGTCAAGATTCTTGACTCTCGGGTTAAGCAGTTAAAGAACTAGGAGATTCAACCAGTGAAAGTCTTATGGAAGTACCATGGTTTGGAAGAAACCAGTTGGGTGCTTACAGATGAGATGTTACTTACTCACTCTTCCCCCTTCGATTGAGATTTCAGGGACGAAATCCTTTTTAAGGGGCGGAGTGTTGTAAGAAACTAAAATATAGGATATACTTAATTTTGCCCTTTTCCTAAATTTTTCTTTTCCTTTGTATCTTTTTGACCTAGATGTTGATTAATGGGAATTACTAGTGGTTTGGTGTATATTTGATCAATATTTATGCCAATTTAAGAATTTATGCACAAATACCTTCGCTGATGTTTCAATCAGGATCTAAAATGAAAAATTACCACTTAAGTGACATATTGTTAAAATAAATTCGTTCTAGAGTTTTCTATAGACTTTTGGAAAACGGAAGAGATAAAGAGATAAATAATAACTCTTTAAACAAGATAATGTGATATTGAATTATTTAGTATAATAAATAGTGAAAAAATTATATATAATGAGATAAATTTCATAAAAGGAAGACTAGTTAGATAAGGATAACTTTAGATTTGATATTTTTGGGTTTGGTTTGGCTTGGAGCACAAGTTTTACAATTTTGAGGTAATAATAACTACATCTATTTTATTTAGAAAAGAAAAGGTGAGTTTTCTCCAAAATATGAAACAAAACATTTAGTGACTCCAAAAGAGAAAACTAATCTTAGATTTGAAATCTACATGCCAAAACAAGCCTATGTTTGAATTTTCAAAAAATTTGGAAAATCTTTAATGTTCTATTATGTTTAGGAACGAGAAAGTGTAAATCAAATCCAAAATATTAAATAATGTATTTAATAGTAGAAAGGGATAAAACTAATGGAAATGTGTATCCAACATGCTTACATTTGCTTGAGGGTGAAGTTTCACATTAAATGGGTAATTCTAAAAGTCTCTACTGCAATAAGAATGATAAAATATGAATTAATTTAAAAAATAAAATAAATATCTTGAGTCTTCAAAGTGAAAACTAACGCCATATTTGGATTCTACATGTTCAAATTATGCTATGTGTCAATTTGCATTTAGTTTGGAGATTTTTTGCACCTTCAAATGAAGAGAGAGAAAAAGAAAAATTATTTAAATACAACTATAATCGAATAAGATTAGGATCCAATTCTTTGTCACACCGTTATTTTCATTTTGAAAATCTCACATTGAATATCAACTGTTGGATTTGGGATTGGATGGCTCAGAGGTTATCCTCCACCTCAAGCTTGAAAAGGAAACAAGTGTTGCTACACACAATTTTTTTATTTTGGATTTCTGTCTCTATAGTCAGTTTTTGCTCGATATTTTTTTGTCCTACACTTTTCCCATTCGATTCTGCACCCAACCATACCTTGCTTGAGTCATGTTGGTGCCAATCCAAGAAACTTCCAAAACATGGTGCACAAGTCTCTCACAGTCGCATTGGATAAACCTTAGACTACACACCTATAAATAACCCTACCCAGAGCTTCATCTCCCTTTACCTAGACCTCTGCTCCTCTCAATTTTATTACACATCATTATTTCAACCATCAAAGATCAGATCCTCTATCTCGACATTGTTGTGTTTTTCTTGGGATCTTGGTGGTACTAGCACACCAATTGTTTATCGAGGTGAGTTTGTTTAGCTCTCTTCTATTCCTTTACCTTTGTTTTCATAGATGATCGTGATTTGTAGATTTGACCAAATTCGATCAAGTTTCAGCCATGCTTCATCGCAACCATGGCATGAGAAAGGAAGGGGATAAATCCCCCATGTGGATTCTCTATTCTACCCCTCTCATGTTCTTCGTTCTTTGTTTTCTGACCCAAGGGCATATTAGCCTTTTCTCTTGTTTAATTTTTTGCCTAGGACGAGGCCACGCAAGCGTTGAATGATGACTTGGCCTCCTGTGATTGGGCCAAGCCATGCAGGCATGACCCCTCTTATCTTCACTAGCGAATATTCTATGATTATTTGAAATTCTGGAATTTTCTGATTAGTCAAAATTGCAAATGAATCTTTTGATCCGCTTGTCGAAAAATTCTATAAAAATATAATTTAGAATAAAAAAATGTGATCTTTGTAATAAAAGTAGTTTAAGAACCTTATTTCCATATTTCCAATGATTGATTATTAAGGATCTAATAAATTATATAAAAAACCCAAAAAATTGTAACTAATTGAGATGAACTCCAAATAAAGCAAATAAATATGTTTTCTTGATTCAAAAAATATAAGGACTCATTTGGTCTAGGTTTTGGGACCAAAATCTGAGGTTTTCCAAATAGGTTTAATATTAGGTTTTCTTTACACACATTATGCTTTATAAAACCCAAAAACATGAGAATAATTGAAATTAGGCAAAGGTGATATCGAAATTAACTATGTTGGTGAAAAGTGTTAACTAGGACTCTGAGTTGAGGTATGTGCATCTTACCCTTTACTTTGGACATATTTGTTATCCAAACCGTAAAATTCCAATGAGGCATGGACTAAAACTTTGATTCCTATTATTTCTCTTTTTAATGCAATCATTTCATGATTTGCTTTGGTTTTGAACCATTGGCCATATATCTATAAATTGATGTTAAATCTTGCCTTGCCATATTGTTTCATTTAGCATGATGATTTGTTTGACTTATTAGCTAATGTAGACGTACTTATGTACAACCACCCATAGTTGGGCATGTGTTATTTCACCCTAGGGAATGTGTTTACTCTCCTCGATATATATATATATATATATATATATATATATATATATATATATATTTTGTTAGTGATTGGGAATGTGTTTACTCTCCCTTCAACTATTGGTTGGGGTCCGGAAGGTGCCTCAATGCTACTTAGTTAATTTAGTCTAACTTCATCATTCATGTAGAATTTCTAATTATATGTTATGGCAGTATTCTTTTGATATGTGCCTCATGCTTTTGACTCTCTATATTCTTACCTTATATATTTTCCTTGTTGTTCGTAACTTTTTTCTTATTCCTTATTTGACATGTACCTTGTTTTTTCCTCTTGACGCGTGATCCCAACTACCTATGTCTAAGACAAGGAGTGGAACAAGATCAAGCAGAACCTTCCAGGGGTAGATTCAAGAGATTTTTTTCAGATGTCAGGTGGCTATTGCTAGATCCTATAGTTTCCTTTCTAGTTTAAACTTGGATCAAAGCCATGTAATAAATAAATTTTTCTTTCTGCTTCTATTATTTATGGTTTAATATCTAAATCATGAATATTTAAATGGAATTATTATGGATGCATTTGCATGATCATAAATTCCCATAAAATATGGATGTTGTGTATTTTTAGTTAAACTTTAGTAAGGGGTGATATCACCTCCTTACATCTTGCTCCATTTGCAACACATAGTTCACCCTCACCCTTTCTTAAAGGCTTACTTCTTTTCAGATCCTGCATATTTAAAAATATGTGAGATCCACATTTGGTATCCAGTACCCAAGATGAATAAGTAGACATATTTATCTCAATAACATATATACTTGAAGTAAAGACCTTTATCCCTTGCTTCGTCTTCCTCAGTTTCTTAGGTGAAAAGATAGATTCCTTTTGCACTTACCCTTCTCCTTATATTAAGTGCAGAATATTTGGACTTCAGCTTGGCCTTAGAACACTTCTTGGCCTTTCCTTTTCCCTTAGACTCCATTTCGGTGGTCATAATCATGGGTTTGCCCTTCTTCATTTGTGATTTGACATTTATCAACATGCCAAGCAATTCTGATAATGGTTTGGTCAAGTAACTCAAGTAGTAGAACTTGATCCAAACAAGGATTATAGAATCATATCTGTGGTCAACTCTTGGTCTAATGGAAAGCCCTGTCACTCAAGACGTTCCACCACTACAAAAAAAATGGCCTTTAACTACAAATAAAAATTGTAGTTAAAACCCAATAATTTGTAGCTAAATGCTTTAACTACATATACAAATTGTAGTATATGCTCGTATAGCTAAAGCCTTTAACTATATTTTTTAAATATGTAGTTAGATAATCCATTCGCTATAAATTCATATGTAGCCAGAAACGTAGCTAGATATTGTCCTTACATATTTAGATGTAAGTGTAATTATAGCTAAATGTATGACTACAATTGTAAATTGCATATATAGTCTGTATGTAACAAAAGGATGAAGTTAATACATTTTATATGTAGTTAATGTGTAGGGAAAGGCAGTAGTTATATTTATATATATATATATATATATAGCTGTATGCATCTAGCTACATATCTAGTGCCATTTATTACACATACATATATGCATAGTTTGATTATTCATATATTGTGCAACTGGTTAGTACAAAAGCTCTTTTAGTAACAAAATTGAGTAGTTAGACCAAGTTATGTTCATTATGACAACAATCTTATTTTCATTTATAATGAATGTTGAATGTACATGGGGATGACATATACCTTTCCCCTATTATAAAATGTGTACAAAGAAAAAGATATAAATATATTATGATTCAGTGAGCTCTACATGCATCTTGGTAAAAGAGTATGTATCTTTGTCTGTCAGTGTACTTGTTGTCTTCTCCTTTTGTCAGATGAGTAGGTGATAGTTTGGGTTCTTGTTGTTGAACCATCATGTCCTTGTTCCTAGCAGCTGGTGATGTGGAAAAAAGAAGCCCTCTTGTAAATGAAGATAAAGATTGGAATCACTATGATCAAACTATGGCTTATCGGGCTTTGCATATTGTTGTTGTTCCACACCTAACAACACTATGAAATCCTTGTAGTGAGTTTGTCTTACACCACAAAGCGCATTTATCCTCCAAGTATTTTATACAGGTCATTCCTAGGACTTTTAGTATCTTCAGGTTATCAATGAGAATGTCGATGACAACTCTGCACCCTGGAATGCTTAGCTACAAAATAGAATAAAAATTAATGATAGCCCCATAACAAGGAGATAACTCAAAATATAAATAATTCATAAATGTATCAAAATTTAGAGGATTAAGTGATATAATCAGAGATATAAACCAAAAGGATACCAGAGACAAGTAACAAAAAATAGAGCTACTCTAAACAATATCTGTAAACAATATCTGCCTCAAGCTTACATCTAAAATTGTCGTAGAAAGACTGAAACCATACATGCCAAACTGGATATCCGATTCACAAAGCAGCTTTGTGCCGGGGCGAAAAATCACAGATAATATTGCCCTTACATAGGAGGTTATATACTACATGAGGAGAAAGAAGGGAGCAAAGTGAATGGCAATCAAAGTCGACCTCACAAAAGCATATGACAGATTATCTTGGACTTTCATTCAGGACACTCTAAAATGTTTGAATTTTCCACAGCCCATATCTGAGTATATCATGAATTCCATTACAATCGGTGAGTGCTCGGTCGTGTGGAATGGCAGTAGCACAAAGTCCTTCAAATCCAGTAGGGGTTTACGCCAGGGAGATCCTATGTCCCCATACCTTTTTGTTCTGTGCATAGAGCGGTTATGTTAAATGATCGAGGAGCTTGTGAACCAAGGCCAGTGGAGGCCTATTGCGCTCAGCAGAAGAGGTATTAAGGTGTCTCACCTGTGTTTTGCAGATGACTTAATTCTATTCAGAAAAGCTTCCACTTCACAGATGAAAACAATAAAAAGGTGCTTCAGAAAATTTGGGACTGCCTCTGGACAGTCCATTTCCATCAAGAAGATGCACGTTTTCTTTACGGCCAGTGTACCTAGAAACACCAGAAGAGAAGTATGCCGCATTAGCGGATTCAAGGAGACATCATACCTAGGGAGGTATTTGGGTGTCCCTATCATACACTCAAGGATGACTAAGAATACATACACAGGCATTTTGGAGAAGGTAGAGTCAAAAATCAATAGTTGGGCTGCGAAAAGTCTTTCAATTGTAGGACGTTGTTGCCTTATTCGCACCACCTTATCTGCTATACCTACATATACCATGCAAACGGCCCGGATGCCCAAATCCTTATGTGATAGAATTGATAACAATATTCGCAAGTTCCTCTGGGGAGGCAACCACAAAGCCCGTCCAATGCCCCTTGTTGCCTGGGAGAAAATTACTGATCCAAAGAAGGAAGGCGGGTTTGGGAATTCATTCTATGCGTGAGTGGAACTCAGCCCTCCTCTTGAAGAACGCCTGGGAAATAGAGAGCAGAAGGAAGACAATATGGTGTAGATTTATGTTGCCCAAGTACAAAGCTCACAAAGGGGGAAAACCCATGTACGGGTCAATGCTAGCTAAGGAAGCCTTAGCAGGAAAAGAGTTAATCGATAAGTACTCCTATAAATAGTTGCTCAATGGGAAGGATACAAGGTTTTGGTTTGATGAATGGTGCTCAAAAGACACTCGGCTGGTTGAAGTCACTTTAAAGGAGATTCCCATGGAACTTGCGGACCTGCAGGTCGTAAGTGTCATTACTGACCAGGGCAGTTGGGACGCTGATTTTTTAAAAGATTGGGTGCCGATCACGTACGTAGATACGATCATTAATTCGGACACTCCAATAGATCACAGGCATAGCGATGTAACTGTGTGGGCAGAATCAAGTGACAGAGTGTTTAATACAAGCTCTGCCTACAAACTGCTGAAGAAGGCGAATAACCAAGTGTCAGAAGACTGGTGGGAGAAAATCTGGAAGGCCAAGGTAGCGACAAAGATCAAAATTTTCAGCTGGATTTTGGCACATGATGGACTCCTTACCAATAGTAGACGGGTAAAGAGGCACATGGCCACTAATGCGGTCTGTGATAGATGCAAAGAAGAGGATGAAACCAGTGTGCATGCTTTACGCGACTGCAAATTCACCAAGGAAACCTGGACACAATTGCTGAATAGTGCAATGCCGCCTAACTTCTTCAACTTAGAACATGCGGATTGGCTGCGTTGGGGCTTCAATGGAGACAATAACATGAGAACTTTGTTTATGATCACGTGTTGGTATCTCTGGAAATGTAGAAACGCCCATATCTTTGAAGGAAGAATCAAACCCACACCGCATATGACAAACTTCATCAAGAAGGAGGCTGCTTACTCGCGACAAGCGTGGACGGACAAAGAAGAACGATGCAGTCAACAGGATAACTCCAATCCGCAGTGGAGATGACATCCCGAAGGGTTCATCAAAGTTAATACCGATGCAACAGTGTTGCGAAAGAAGTGCGCGGCTGCTATGATCATTAGAGATAGTCAAGGGGACTGGATTGAAGGCAACATCTAGTCTGTTCCTGCTGACTCGGTGCTACAGGTAGAAATGCAAGCAATTCATTTTGCTTTACAAAGAGTAGATCAAATGGATATAGATCAGGCGGAGTTTGAGACGGATTGCAAGCAGGAAGTACAAATCCTCAATCAAGAATCGAATGTGAATCCCAAGTATATGAGAATTTGTCATGCTATTCACTACCTCATGAAGAAGAGAGATGATCGGCGTATCCAATTTGTGTAGAGAGAGTGTAACAAAGCAACTGATGGGCTGGCTAAGTTCCATCTTAGGAACAAATCTGGTCACTTCTCTTATGCTAGACCACCGGAGGTGATTTTTGATTGGTATAACAAAGACAAATGTAATGGTAGTAGTACTACCACGTTTAATTCAGTTAGCACCTCGTGTACCCAACTTTTTGAATATTTGCCTGCATGAGGAGAGTGGGATGAATAGATGATCTCCTGACTTTGCCAAAAAACAAAATAGAGCTACTCGACCATATAGGAGGCCTACACAGAAAAACACAAAACCCACACACTACAAATATTTGCAAGAAGCTCCATCTGTAAAGGATAGTTCACATGAGTCAGTATATATCATCTCAATAAGAATCTTGATCAATATAAGATCAGATTAGACCATTGTTCCTTGATTCACCGTACAACAAAATGGTAAGTCTTGGTGAAGAAGGAACTAGTATAACAGAAACCACATTGAAAATAAGAGGATGCTCACTATTTGAGCCTTCAAGTAGATAGAGATCCATGAATCAAACATAAACCTAAAGCCAACAACAACTCAACCATCATGAAATTAGAATTGTCTACGTAGAACAAAAAGGATCTGAGTTACTTCATAAAACAACTTGTATGTGTATAAAACATGTACATGGAATTCATATGTGTATATTATTTATATTAGTTGGTCAAAGCCTTAATGATGCATCTGGAACAGTAAGAAAGAATCATCATACTTGCCTATAAATCTAAGAAAATAGAACCTTAAGGAAAAAAATAGTGCTACTATGAAACACAATAGATCATATATACTTCCAACATAGGTAGTCAACGAAAATTATTTCTATTCCTACCTTTCAAAAGACTAGTAAACATAGTATATTTTACTAAAGGAATAAGAAACTTACCACGATCAGGTCTCTACATGGTACAGAACTTGATTCCAATATTAGAAAATGCTCCCAAACAAATCCATGTATATGTAGTTGAACACAGACTAATCCATCATACTTTGTTATTTCAGGCAAATCCTAAGTGGCTGCAACCTGCTCTCACAAGATGAATATTGCAGTTTGAAGGAGAGTGTTACCATATATAGTCTTATTCTTATGCTATGTCATTTCTTAATTTTGTTTATGTAATTGTTCCATTTCTCTTTTCTATATAATAAAAGGAAATTTGTTGTTGTGAGTAATGATTTTGGATTAACCCTTTGACCAACCTATACTAACAGGGATAAACAACAAAATTGCTCCTGAGCAACTAAAAAAAAGGTGAGGTCTAGCACCTCTAGTCCATACTAGAAGAGTTTTAGCACGATGGAACCCTGCCAGGTGCAATTTTTGGAGCCAAATACAGGATGGAACTGGGTGACAGCTGACCGGCCTAAATCGCACGTCCTAAAATTTGAGGCGGATTTGAGGTAGTCGAGCTTTTACATTTATAACCCAAATCCTTCTAGGCCCCCGCAACTTTGCTTACGGGGTCGAAGTAGATATACGGGGTCGAACACAGGGACAAGGGTGGTAGTGTTGAGAACCTAGAATCGACACGCTACACTCCGGTAGGTATGAAGAGATAATAAATTCCCCAAGGGGAACATTAAGATGTCACAAACAAAACAAAGAAAACTATCTCCAACTGGATCTATAAGAAAGATTTAAGGTTTTAGTCATTTAGCAGTTTTTAGGGATTTTCATGCAACAGAAATAGAAAGAGGAAACTAGAGCTAGAGCAAGGTACGAAGGGTAAGACTTCAGTAAAACAAGCGGTAGCAGTAGCATCCTACACCCCTCCTCTCAGAGCGGATACCTCTAACCAAGCATCAACACCCCTCTCGAGGTTGTTGGACTTAAGTTAGAGTGGAATGTTACTGAAACAACTCCGTTCCAGACACTCTCATACTCCAGAATCAGACCAAACACTAGAGCCACAACACAACTCTCGAAGTTGTTGCGACGGGAAAACACGATTCGGTAGCTAAGAGAAACGTGTTCCAAACATGCAAGCTAGAGTTCAGATATCAAACATAGCAGTCATCTAACATTTTGCACCAAGCATAGAGCAGCAAGTAATTAAGCTTTTCCATTCCCATAAACATTAAGGGTCTTAATACATTGCATAAGTAAGGAATTAAATAACAAAATTAAAGATAGATGTCTCCTTCTTGATGTGGATGGACGACAGGCTACTGCGGCTCTCCAGCCCGATACCGGTCAGGGGCCTAGCCCGATACAGCAGTGTCAGGTGATACACCCTCTCAGGAGGCACGCTGTGACGACCGTCTGTATTTCTCAAGGACCCTGGCCGATATGCTCATGTCGGGCGGCGCACCCTCTCGGGCGACACGCATGACGAGGGAAGGGTATCGGGTTCCATATCGTGACGGGCATGGAGCGACGCGTTCTACTGTCATGCTCTTGTGTCGCTCATCAACATTGGTCGATATCGGCCTGCAGTGTCGCCCGGTACGGTCCTAAGTGAACAATCCCCTCCCTCTCAGGATGAGGAAGATCTCACCTAGAGTTGCCCGGTACGAGCATTGAGGCACGATAATCTTTCTCTCGCAATTTTCCTCTGAAGATCGCTCCATGTTCCCCCACTGTGCGAACTCTCTTTTTGACTTCCTGTAGCTGCTATTTATAGGCAGCGGTTGGGGGAAGTTATGGTGCTCAAAGCGCCACGTGTCCTCCTTATTCACGGGTCGGTGGGTGACCGATACTGGTATCTCTCGACACAGGGGTGTCGGCTGTCGGTCACGTGACGGGCGGCGCCAGCCGGTGGGTGGTTGTGTCGCGCGACAAGCTTGGGTTGTCATGGCGAATTTGGCTCCCTGTCGGGTAGAAGACGTGTCGTCCGTCAGTTTCTTGCTGCGCGACATCCCCTTGTCGTGCGTCGTTGTGTCGCTCCACCCTATCGGGCAGAGGTCGTATCGGGCGTCAGGAAGGACGAAAGTAGGTGGAGCTTATTTGTGGGCCAGGATGGCCTTATTGACGATAAGCGTACCAAAATGAGGAAAAACTCTACAAAAAATGGAAATATTGGATTAAGAGCGTGATTTGGCTAATTATTGCAAAAGTACTTATAAAAGAGAGGAAAATAGTTTAAAAGGGCAGTTTTGATAATAGAAAAACAATCTAAATTATCACAAAATTTGGTGTTATCAACTCCCCCAAACTTAGCGTTTTGATTGTCCTCAATCAATATTTAAACTTTATTCTGTGATGCTTCTTCTGCTCGGAGTAGCTTTCTGTTCAAAAGGTGACACAAGAATCGCAATGCCTTAGAGATAATGTTGTCTTACTATGAACAAAAGACTTTGTTTTTCCTGCCTTATTGTTTAAGTAAGATTCTTCTCTACAGCTTCGGCGAGACTTGTATGATTCCGAAGTTAACTTACACACCAAACAGCTTTATTTTTGGGGCAGAAAGTTGTGTATAGGGTAGGCTAAGGCTTTTTGGGGTTTTTCTTTTTTCCCATCAGTCCATCCAGGTAAGGGTCCGTTAGCGGGCAAGTGGTCCCTGCAGTCCAAGCCAGTTGGCTTTAGAGCAGTGATTTCACATCCTACGTACCACTGCCCCGGATCTACCATGCCTAAAGATGGGTACTTTTAGAAAACAAGTGTGTATATATATTTTTATTTTCTTTTATTGGGAACAACTCTCATGCTTTTATTCACACTCATAAGGCTTCTTTCTCTTTTTGGGATTTTCATTGGGTGAGGGAAAACAAATAGATTTCTATTGTTTGGGCAGCTTTTTCCTTCTCCATACTCGTCTCTTAGCTGTTTATGAGATTATTATATTTTTCAAAATTTTTGGCATGGTGAAACATAATCTTTTATTCATTTGAGGCAGCATTTATCAAAAAGATATAACAGAACTTGTATCTCGTTAATCACATAGAAAACAAACTTTGCAAGAAGTCGCAACAGGTTTTCACTATTATAGCAACTTTGTACATATGTATTGAGATGATATATAAACAAAAAGAATTTTTGAAACTTTGGTATGAACATATATATGTACACAAGGAACAAAAGAATAACGAATTTAAGACAAAAGCATAAAGAAATTTAGTTAGAATTTTTAAAATTTTGTACCTCCCTCACTGGTACATGGTACCCCCCCAAACTTACTCCACAATCTGTCCCAGAGTTGTGAAGTAGATAAGGTGAGGTAATGTTTATTCCAGTGAGGTTGTGCCTGCGTCAGACAGAAGCTCCCACACATATTCCCCCATTTTGCTGTGATAGAAGGTGTGGTGGAGCTGGTCAGGCATTTCTTTGTTTGCCATCCATTCCAGGACGTAGATGCCGCAGTCGTTGGATAGAGGAAGTTGCTACAGGCTACAGTGGTAGAACTGGAGTTCGTGCCACTTGCTTGCTTGTGTATCCAGGAATGGTTGGATCATCTTTGACACCTCGTCGTAGTATTTTCGGACCAAGCGTTTGACGGATATCTAAGGTTCTGATGTACACGACACTGGATGGTTCTTGTTGCTGTCTGAGCTATTGTAGAAAATTCCTACTCGTTGCCGGGTGTACACTGTTAGGAGCGTCCAGTAGTTGTAATGTAGGATGGGGAGGAAGATCTTGTGGGGAACTTCTCTCGCCAATTCATGCAGGAATGCTTGCTTTGCTCCTGTTTCATCGGCGAGGCAAATGTCATTGAACAACATAGGATGGGCTATGTACGCATGTTCTAGATTTGGCTGTATATACCGGATGTAAGCGGCTGCAACTGTTACAGCCAAGCACCCTCCTTCCTTCACCATGTCCCTTAGGTCATCGACTGGGACTACGACATTGCCTGCCTGAAAAGCGACAACCGATGGAGTAGAATAAGCTAACTTCAGCTGGATTACGTTGACCTGATCCTGTGTGAGAGTTGCACACGAAAAGCGGTCGAAATTTGTGATCAGCCCTTCTGAAGCTTCAGGCGAAGAAGTGTCTTTCATCCCGTTCATTTTCTTTAGGACTTCCAACTTCTTGCCTGCCCCATAGGTATCAGTTGCTATCTCCTCTTCTTTTTCTGAGGAGCTATTGGATTGAGAAGAGTCTTCTTCTAGGTCACTGTCCAGCAGCTGCTCTGGTACCCCTGCATCTTAGAAATAGCGCTTGTCCTTAATCAGCAACATGGCGTAAATGCCCCTTTGTTGATAGAAGCATCGACCTTTGAGGGCTCCCAAGTTTCCAAATGTATTGAGCACCTCAATGGCACTCAGGATGGTGAAAGTGCTGTTTCCACTCCCCTCTTCTACCTGGACGGGGAGGTCTCTGACTGTAAAGAAGTTCCAAGGACCTTGGTGACGTTGGCTTCCTTGCTTTATAGCTCGTAGCAGACGCAATGGCAGGAGTTTCAGCTTCCTGTCCTTCGGGCGGCAGAAAACACCCCCGGAGCGTGGTACTTCGTCATTGCTACAACACAGCAGCTAGACGTCGTGGTTTCTGAGGTCTACTATGCCGAGAAACCACACGTTCCGGTGCTTGTACAGGGCCAACACCAGGTTCGGCCTATGCTCTTCAATGTGCTGCAGCATGTCGGCCACCACATGGGAGTCTGGATCTCCCTTCATCAGCCTTCTTGCCAAGGTCGGGGTGGCTGTGTATAGTGCCCTCCAACCTGTCCTGCTGTCGATATTTTCTATTATCACATTCTCCAAGACTCTGAACAGTCTTTTGCCGACCACGACCGGCGTGTGGAACATTCTTCGAAGAACTCCCCGTCGCACGGAGAGATAGCCGTCGGGCTAGACGACGTCGTCTTCATCTTCCTGCGATCTCAAGACCTTATTCAACAGCTTTTGGTCTCTGATCGTCAGGTACCCGATGGCTCTTCTGTCAAAGTCGGCCATCTCGAAGAAGGGTATCTCTGATGGCTCACAGAATCTGTCCACCATCGAGCGTCTTCTTTGGGGTAGATGTCTCTTATTGACTGTGTAGACATCCCCCTTCTCTCCCTCAGACTCATCAGAAGAGTCTCCCCCGATGCTAATATCTACACTATCATCTTCGGCTTCATCTAGGGGGACAGAGATGTTTGATTCTCCCAAGCCTAGGGAGCTCTCCTGTCTTGTTGGAGCTCCTTCTGCTGACCTTGGTTGCGTCCCCTCCTCAGGCGTTGAGGACCGCCCACTGGAGGAGGAGGAAGATGCTGATCCCGAAGGGAAGCTGACGAAGAAGGAGGAGAGCAACGGCTGGGGGGTGACGGCGACCTTCTCGGCTGCCTTTGGCGCGGATGATCATCACTTCTGTCCAGCCTCTCCTCGATCTTTTCGAGTCATTGGAGAACTTGCTGCATCATCGCATTCAAGGCCTCTAGTCCGCCGAGAAGGCTTACTAGAGTCAGCAGCTATCTTTCTTGGCTATCCAGCCTGTCATGGAAAGATGCAAGTTTGCGGGTTAGGGAAGTACAAGTAGCTGAGTTGGCATCCGTTACCTCCCGCAAATAGTCGAGCTCGTGCCCGAGCATCTTTCCGAGTGACGGGGGAGCTCCGGTGGTTCTCCCTTCCATCCTCGCGACATCTTGCTCGCGCGATGGTCTACCTGGTGAGGTAGAATCTATTAGAATCGTTTGTGATCCAGCTGTCGCCAGGCCAGGTGTCAGCGCTTTTTCAAGTGCCACTGCCTTATCTTCTCGTCTGGGTGGAGATGGCTGAGGTGAGGGCGGACTCTGCTCCACCTCTGCGCTGTAGGCGGTCTCCTCAACTGCTGCAGGTGGGGACTTCAGCGACGGTGTCGGTGTTCTTCCGAGCTCCCTCAGGATTTCGTCGAACATCCCATTGCTGTCGCCCTACTGAAGTTCCTCTTCTGCCTTTGTAGGCTTTGAAGCAAAGATGGGGGCTGTGGCCGTCTCTTCCGCGGCAGCTCCCATAGTCTCTATCTCGGCGACCTCAACGATCACCGATTCTTTCTCAGCTATCACCGTCCTTGTTGTGGCGGTGGTTGATATAGTCAGAGCGACGACAACTCTATCAGCAGTTGTCGTTGGTAGCTCTGGGACTACCCTCTCCGGGGCCATGGTGGTGGTGGCATAAGCTGTGTTGTTCGCTACAACTTCAATTTTGGCGGTGGTGAAGACTAGTTTCTCTGCGTCGTAGGTGGCGCAATGAGGGAGCGGGAGGAGTATGTCCGTCCTTGAAAACTTGTAGAAGAAGTTCCTCCCCTCCTTCCTAATGATGCTGGTCCTCATCAGGTACTTGGTGTCGATCACCTCATCGCCTTGCGTCCTCGAAAGGCTGCGCAGCTCTTTTGGGTACCCGAGCCCTACTGCGATTAAGTTGACTATTCTGCTCATGCAGTACTCTTTTGTGGCTTCTTTGATCGGATGTAGTCTGTTCAATAAGAACCGCCCAAGGTTGATCACTCGACCCTCCATTATGTGCCACATGACGTGGAATTCTTCTGTATAGATGTTACTGGACTCGTTCTTGCTGAACAGCAAGCATGCCACCAATTTGTGCACTATCCTCCAAAAGCAGGAGTGCACTGCCACTACCTTTCTTCCCGGCTTGAACGAAGATTCGCCGGTTAGCTTGCTCCAAAGCTCCACGGGATTGAAACTGTCTCCCTCGGTGATTCTCTCACCATTGTCTATGAGATTCCTCTCCTCCTCATTGGAAGAGAGGATCTTATTCAAGAGTTTCTCAGATATGGGGTGCTCCGAGTTGTAAAGTTGAGCCTGGAGTCTGTCTGGCCCGCCAAATTCTTCTCTCTCCGCCGCAGAATTCTTTACCCGGTGGAGAGAAGACATAAAATCCATCGTCAGTTTGGTGTAAGAAGAAGACCGGCTAAAGCAGATCTTCTTCAGCCCTGCCACAGCGAGGACGCCCTTCAGCCTCCCCACGATCCCTAGTTCAGCAAACGAGGCCTGATGGCAGAACCTGCTCAGTCGGTAGACCTTGGTCACTAGTTCAGCATATCGGCGAGCGTGCTCATCGTCCCTTGGCTCGAAACTTCTCGACAAGAATTCCGGGAGCTCAGCTGCTACTAGAGGTGTTGGTGTTGGTGTTGGAGTTGGAGTTTCTAGTTCCCCAACCCTAGCCCTCTTTTCTGTTGTTGACGCCCCGACTACTCCTGAATTCGGACGTTTGGGCCTGGCAGTTTGTCCTTCAGCAGTAGTCTCTGGGTAGATTCTCCTACCTTGTGCGTCAACAGGGACAACAGTTGTTTTGATGCGGGCCATTTCTGTTAATCAATAAGCAAATACCTCAATTAATTAAATGTGTTGATGCTTTGAAAAAGTTTAAATGAATGCGCGTCAAGGTATTTCTCTACACAAAGGTTGTCCCACACCCCGTATCGGGCGATACAAGGGTTTCAGAGGTGAAGCCTTGTGTCAGATACTAGAGATGGGTATCGCTCGTTACCTCAGAAGATCAAACACGCGATATGAACAAGGCGATAAGGTGATATACGCGTGTTAGGTTTGTCGCTTGATACGGGCGTGTCGGTTAAGATCCCTGATAAGGTCATCTTGAAAGGAAAGCAGCGTGTCGCTTGACAACAAAAATAGGCGAGGAGGTGCAAAGACGGGCGACACGGCTATCACCCGACATGGTGTATTGGTCAGTCGTGATTAAAGGGTGCGTCGCACGACATCCATATCGGGCGATACAAGGCTGCTCAGCACAAGAACTGTAAGACCGATAAGCTACTTGCTTAAAGAAAGGAACGTGCCAGGCGGCAAGGTCTCCCGGGTGATAGGGTCTGTCGGGCTATACCTTGCTGTAATCTGAGCTTCTGCACGATGCGAGAGCAGGGCAGTCTTACGCGACATGGGAGCAAAAGCACAAGGTCTTAGCATGATACGTGAGCGTGAAAATAGTAAGGCAAGGAGCCCGACACGGTAAAAACTCGCCCCTTTATATAGCAAACTCAACCGGGGTGTAACAAGTAAATCTGGGGCACGTGTCGGCCTTTAGGGCAACTCGTAAGTCGGGCAAGACCATCCGTCGGCATGACCCTTGCGATCCCCGAAATTCCACTGCCCAATATGGGCGCATACATAGCACCGATTGGGTTGCTGCCCGGTACAACATGAAAACAAAGCGGTTTAAACTGCGGCTGATGGGTAAAACATCATTGGCCCAGAGCTAAGACTTCGGCCTCAGATAGTATTACCAATCTTGGTCTATAAAATACTGTGGTGGCTCATAAAACAGAGTCAGCGCATGTGGCACACGCACTGACTCAGGCCTTATTACATCCCAAAATGTTTGTAGTGTTTTTCATGCAGAAAAGTAAAAGTGTCCTATTCTAGGAATTTAAAAGGCAGCTCGGGTTGCCTCCTGAGAAGCGCTGCGTTTTCCGTCTTCAGCTGGACGCATTCAACTTCTTCTTCCTGTATCTTCATCTTTTCCTCTGCGGTCACAGACCTGCCTTCTTGGCAGTCTCGGTATTCGATGGTATCTTCCCTGATGGGTTCTTTACGATCTCGGCGAGCTGAGCTAGCTGCTGGTCAATTTTGCGTTGATGTGTCTGCATGTCTGCCAACTTTACCAGCAACGAGTTCAAAACACCAAAATTGGACAGCGCACTTTGCGCTAGTTGGTTATTGATGGTATCCTATTTCTTAACGAAATCAAACAACTAGCCAATCACGTCTGCTTGGCCTATGCCCTTGTCTTGTTCTCGGTTCGACCCTTGATACTTCCCTGCACTTGGAAGTTTCCTTTCGCCGACTAGAACTAGTTGTTCTTGGTGTATTGACTAGGCCCCCCTCTCTTCTCAAAAGCTTGTGTCGGCTTGGACGAGTTATGCAGCTGATGAGAGTTTTCAGCTGCATCCTTGTTGCCGTAGTTAAAGCCGGGGTGGTCTGGCCTTTTGTAGTTCACGAAAGAGACATTTTCTGTCCTTTCATCTTCCGAGTCAGAATCACTGTCAACGTCCGGTCGGGTGTAGACGCAATTTTCTACCCCGTGCCCTCCTTCATCGCAGGTTACACATTTCATCATCTTCTCAACTGGCTTCTTGCCTTTCCTGCCAGCTTCCTGCAGTTGCTTAACATCAGTGGCGATTCTTTATATCTGCGAGGTAATGGACTCCAACACTTTGGACTCAAGAGAGGGCCCTTCACCAACCTTTTTGACCTGTCCCTTGTCTGATCTATCGTAATCAGTGCCAGCTAGCAGCTCAGCCATGTTTTTGATGATCTTTTCAGACTTGCTTGGTTTCTTCCCTAAGAAGTCACTGCCCGCTGCTGCGTTCAGTGACACCCTTTCATCGGGAGTCAGTCCATTGTAGAAGGTGGTGATGAGGAAGCCTTTCTTATAATTATGATGTGGGCAATCCCTCTGGTATTCCCGGAATCGCTCCCAGGCGTCATGGAGGCTTTCATTCGGCTTTTGCATAAAAGAAGTTATTTTCTGCCTGTTTCTGATGGTTCTTTCAGTGGGGTAGAACTTGTTAACGAACGCGTCACCCCCACCTATTTAGATATTGGTAGGGTAACCCAAGATATCAGGATAGGGCTTTGTCCTCCAGGGAGAAAATGAAGCCCTTACAATAAATCACCTCTTGGGGGATCCCCTCATCTTTATGGTATCACATATATTTTTGAATGCATCCAGATGGTGGTAGGGGTTGTCGTTCTTTGAACTCCCCCTGAAGCTCTTGTTCTGGATCATTGAGATAACAGACGGCTTGAGCTCAAAATTTTCCGCGTTGAAACGTGGGACAACGACGAGGCATCGAGAGTTGTTGGCCTTCGTGGATGCTAACTCCCTCAGCGTTTTCTCTTCTTCCTCCGAGTCGTCGCTGTCGCTGGCGTCATGCCGTCGTTCCTGATTATCACGATTTCTTCTTTGCCTCTGACGGTGACGGCGTCTGTGTCGGTGATGGTCCTCCTCATACTCTCCCGATTCTGCATCTTCCTGTTGATCATTCCCGTCGTACCGGTCGTCTCCTTCTAGTGGAGGCGAAACATGCCTCCCCCCTTGGCGTTTGCCTCCAGAATGGGGTGGTTCGATGCGAGGTGGCATGATAGTTGGAGTTGGTGCTTAGTGAAATAGATCACCGTTCTACAGAGTTCCTGAAATGGCCCGAGAAATCAAGTTTAGAAAATAGAATTATTTATTTTGTGCAAGAGTAATGATAATAAAATAACAAAAGCAAAGAGTGTTGTCAAGCTCATTTCTAAGCTTGAGGCACGGAAGTGTAGTTAGTGGATTCGGATTCGTCAACAGTGCCGTTTTGCCTTGTCCCCAGCAACGGCGCCAAAAAGTTGACCGGCCTAAATCGCGCGTCCTAAAATTGGAGGCGGATTTGAGGTAGTCGAGCTTTTACATTTATAACATGAATCCTTCTAGCCCCCCGCAACTTTTCTTACGAGGTCGAAGTAGATATACTGGGTCGAACACATGGACAAGGGTGGTAGTGTTGAGAACCCAGAATCGACACACTACACTCTGACAGGTATGAAGAGATAATAAATTCCCCAAGGGGAAACAGTAAGATGTCACAAACAAAACAAAGAAAACTATCTCCAACTGGAGCTACAAGAAAGATTTAAGGTTTTAGTCATTTAGCAGTTTTTAGGAATTTTCATGCAACATAAATAAAAAGATAAAACTAGAGCTAGAGCAAGGTATGAAGGGTAAGACTTCAGTAAAACAAGCGGTAGCAGTAGCATCCTGCACCCCTCCTCTCAGAGCGGGTACCTCTAACCAAGTATCAACACCCCTCTCGAGGTTGCTGGACTTAAGTTAGAGTGGAATGTTACTGAAACAACTATGTTCCAGGCACTCTCGTACTCTAGAATCGGACCAAACACTAGAGCCACAACACAACTCTCGAAGATGTTGCGACGGGAAAACACGATTCGGTAGCTAAGTGAAACACATTCCAAACATGCAAGCTAGAGTTCAGATATCAAACATAGCAGTCATCCAATATTTTGCACCAAGCATAGAGAAACAAGTAATTAAGCTTTTCCATTCCCATAAAAATTAAGGGTCTTAATACATTGAATAAGTAAGGAATTAAATAACAGAATTAAAGATAGATGTCGCCTTCTTGATGTGGAAGGACGACAGGCTATTGCGGCTCTCCAGCCCGATACCGGTCAGGGGCCTAGCCCGATACAGCAGTGTCGGGTGATACACCCTCTCGGGCGGCACGCTGTGACTACCATCTGTATCGCTCAAGGACTCTGGCCGATACGCTCATGTCGGGTGGCATGCATGACGAGCGAAGCGTATCAGGTTCGATATCGTGACGGGCATGGAGTGACGCGTTCTACTGTCAGGCTCTTGTGTCGCTCATCAACGTTGGCTGATATCGGCCTGCAGTGTCGCCCAGGACGGTCCTAAGTGAACAATCCCCTCCCTCTCAGGATGAGGAAGAGCTCAACTAGAGTTGCCCGGTACGAGCACTGAGGCACGATACTATTTCTCTCACAATTTTCCTCCGAAGATCGCTCCAAGTTCCCCCACTGTGCGAACTCTCTTTTCGACTTCCTGTAGCTGCTATTTATAGGCAGTGGTTGGGGGAAGTTATGGTGCTCGAAGAGCCACATGTCCTCCTTATTTGTGGGTCGGTGGGCGGCCGATACTGGTATCACTCGGCACAGGGGTGTCGGCTGTCGGTCACGTGACGGGCGGCGCCTACCGGTGGGTGGATGTGTCGCGCGACAAGCTTGGGTTGTCGTGGCGAATTTGGCTCCCTGTCGGGTGGAAGACGTATCGTCCGTTAGTTTCTTGCTGCGCGACATCTCCTTGTCGTGCGTCGTTGTGTCGCTCCACCCTATCGGGTAGAGGTCGTATCGGGCGTCAGGAAGGCCAAAAGCAGGTGGAGCTTATTTGTGGGCCGGGACGACCTTATTGATGATAAGTGTACCAAAATGAGAAAAAACTCTACAAAAAATGGAAATATTAGATTAAGAGCATGATTTGGCCAATTATTGCAAAAGTACTTATAAAAGAAAGGAAAACAGTTTAAAATGGCAGTTTTGATAACAGAAAAATAGTCTAAAATATCCCAAAATTTGGTGTTATCAACAGCCCTCATGGTGCCATCAAAACCCTTAACAATGTAGTTGTCAAACTTGGTCTAGAATGTCAGCTTGCTGCTATGAAGGAAGTAGCAAACTCACAGGTGAGGTTTTAGGCCGTCATAGTTGATTCCCGGGCACTACTGCGTCAGAGGTAGGGCATGCCACATGATGTATAGTAAAGTGAAACCCAGAAGAGCAGGATCAGACAGGCCAAAGACTGACTGTCAATTTTGGTCGTCATTTTAAGCTGAGGCTTGAGCAGAAGAAAACACCTTCTGATGACTAGAGATGGAGAGGCGTGACTGATTAGGGAACAGTTGATAGAAAGCAAATTGTTGAAGAGAGAAGACGGATTTTTGGAAGTATGATTCAGTCAACAGTTCATATGTGTTGGTGAAGTAAGGCAGAGTTCGTTCTTTGTGGAATCGTGGGAGAGAAGGTGAAGACGGATTTGTGAAACAAAGAAGCATTTATTCATCTAAATAGATATATAGTTGTCAACGAAAGAAAATTCCATCAGTACAGAGAACATGTGCTGGCATACTAAGGGGAAATTCATAGCAACAGTGATTGCTACTGGTTTAGAAACTCACAACCCGGGTGTCGGTCGGGTTAGATTGTGTTTTTTGCATGGTTCGGTCAGGTTAGTTCGGGTTCGATGATGAACATTTGTTTTATAACCCAAACAAGTTTGGATCGGGTTGGGTTCAGGTCATGCAAATTATGCATTAGGCTAGGTTTGGGTTTGGGTTTGGATTTGGATTGATAAACCCGACTAATTGCCATTCCCAGTGTCGAGCATGTGCATACTACATATTGATCACTGGCATTGGGATAAAGAGTCAAGGCTGTCCTGAAGTGACATTTTCTAATCCAATGCCCATACCCTTGGAAAGAGGCTGCCTGATGGACCTATTCTTGGAATCGTGGGTAAAGACTGGACTGGGGTGGAACTGGAGTTACAACCTTGACAACTACAAAGATAATAAGAATGGCACATTGGTGTGTCTTATCAAATATAACACCTTACCCCTGACCATCATGCATAACCAGACCCGTAAACTCTAGACAGTGGAAAAGTATAACATGCACCTGAGAAACTATATTTAACTATTTTAAGGATACAAAATGGCCTCAGGTAAGATAAGGAGCTACTGATCAACACCCTGATGAAACAACCTGATGAGGGTGTAGTGATAAAAGAATATACATTAGCAAAATGAGCATAAAGAAAAAGAAAGTTGTGGAAATGATATTTGTAAAACAATGATTGAAAAAATGATCTAAAACATCTCCTGATTCTTTAGATAGAAATGGTACTAAACTTCTTGGTCCAAATGAACTGAAAATAAAACAATAAAATTGAGAAAAGTATCACACAAATAGTAGTTTTGTAAGATAATGAAGAAAAGGTTTCATAATAATTTTAGAATGTTATGATGAATGGAAAGCTGAAACAAAATGACATTTATATTTATATTGACAACATTAGCGTTACACTTGAGTAGAATCAATTAAAAAAACTGCAAATAAACCACCTTAGGATGGAGAAATATAGAAGTTAAAATAATGTCTTCACAGAAGCATAAATAAACTATTTAAATTGAAATTAACAGTAAGTACAGTTGTTTTATAGCTTACTATAAAATTGTATTCCTCGACCTTGAATTTTAGTGATAATACATATCAAAATTAAGTTTCTATATTGATCATTTTAAAAAATGGGAATGAATCTAAAGATAGTACTGAGCAAAGGAAACACATCTAACAACCTAGTACCAGTCTACTATGAGGATATCCAGATAGTATATAGCCAAGACAAAAAACAACTCTGCTTTAAAAGCATTGATACTTTAGAGCCACTGTTTATTGAAACTAGCATACTTTTTGCATCACTTGTGCCACAACTCTAAAAGGTTTCGAGATCATTCACACTCTTCTAGATGTTATAGTTTACCAATTGAATCTAAAATTTTTGCATTAGAGATATTACATTCGAAACTAATGGAAATCGACAATATTAATCTAAATATTAAACATCATAGTGTAGTGATATCTTTTCTTCCATATTTTATTAGGTTATCTACCAATCATCAATTAAGATGACAACTCAAACATAGGATGATTAAAGAATGTCGAGTTTGGTTCTCACATTTCTCACTGTTAGGAGTGTCAATTAATAAATTAGGGTCTTTTACTATTATCTTGTTATTTTTTTACAATATATAAGGAAACTAACATTATCCAATTGAATTTAGTTTTGTCATATAGCCTAATTATGATGTGAATAATCTATATAATATCGATTTTTATTTTGAGTCTGTATATAAAGCCATATAGCAAACTAGATACTTCCTATATTATTAAAAGAAACATTATTATAAATATTAATTTGTTACAATGTTGCTAAATATCATGATTGGTTTTAGTCTATACTACTATAAAAAGAGTGAATAACTTTTACTAATTACAGTTATGTCACCAACCAATCAGGTTACATTATTTTCAAAATGATGTCTTCTCCTTGATTCTCTCTCTTCCTACAGTTTTTCAAAAAAAAATCACAACTTACAAACCGCATATACACACCACTATTACCCACTACTCCACGAGAGTCCTGCTACATTAAACATGGGTAAAACATAGTGGCCAGTTACTGGTGAACAAAATAACCATCTAAGAATTCTTCTAGTCATTTGTCCACATGCCGTCATTCTGCAATACCATCCATTTGTAGTAGCGGCCAGACACGATTTCAGTTTAGCAAAATAAAAATTCTAATTCTTCCCAAAATCTTTCTCTTGTAGCACAATGTGGGCATGAGAGGTCGAATGCAACTATTCTGCTCATTCTTCAAGATGGTGGCCTAGCCATCACAGATGAGAAGATCTCCGCCCTAGTGAGTGTCGCCAATGTTTCAATCAAGTAGTATATCTATTGTTGTTGAATTAGATGGAGGTGGTTCTGCCTTCCCAAGCAGCCACTACCGATGGGGCACATATGCGACTACCCTATTGATGAGAAGGAGAAGCCCAAAGAAGAAAGTGATGATTATATGTGCTAAAGCTTGGTGAATGTTCTGGAAAAAGAGATGTGATAAGAGCATATACCATCGGGGCTCTTTGTTCATGCTTGAGCTAGAGATAGAGTTGTCATCATGGCCGAAATAGGAATCTCACCAGAGGAAATGGGTAAGTAACACATTTATGATCACAACCAGTAGTTGGTGTTTTCTCTTGATAATTATCCATCCATCTACACCGCCTAATTGGATATTTCACACTCTGTTACTCTATTTCACCAGTTGCATTTTGACGAGGCCATGGAACTCTTTCCATGCAACTCTTACCGTACCCCTGGAAGCGTGATGCATTGAAGCGGTGTTAGGAGGCTTTTCGACCGGAGCATTGTTGTCATTCTTAGTCTCTGGTGTCGCTTCTTTCCTTTGCAGATCGAGATACTTGGCCTATCCAAATCCTCTTGTCCCTTGCCATGTGTCGCACATTTACAAGAAGCAGATTGAGAGCACATGCTTGGTGGTATCACTAGTTGGGTTCTTCATGCTACAACACTCCATCGGGTAAAGGAATGGAACTACCAATCTTTTCTATGGCGAGTTGGTTAGTTCATGTAGAAGATGCTACTTCCTAATTGCGAGGAGTTGTTGGCCATAGAGGAGTAGAACGGAGAGGCACTTGTGGAAGACTGCTTCATCTAGCACTTGGCATCAATTTTGTAATCTTCTCCAAGAACGGTTCTTCTACTGTCAACACATATATTATGATATCCAGGTGACTAATCTCTGTCACTTGATTCCAACTAGGAACTAGCAGCTCAATCGTAGTCAATTATTCATCTTCCTCATTGCTTAGTTCCCCTCAACCATGCATCTCATTACCATGTGAGATTGTACACTGCGTACATTGCTTCTATTCTAGATGAAGGGTGAAGTTGGAGAATGGCAAACTAACATGGCCACCTAGCTCGAACATGAATATCTTCAGCTACACCAGCTATAAAATGTCCCATTTATTTGATAAAAACTGAATCATTCGTACTTGAAATTAGGTGGAGCATGTGAAATTTCTCCTCCAATCCTCTATAAATCCGTTCAAGTCAAGAAGGATCAGTGATGTAGGTCAGATATTCAAACCAATTAATGAAGATAAAAAAGTTCTACATTGCAGATTAAAACCTACTGAAGAGATGAAGGATCTTTTGCATATGTTATTGGATCTGTTCGAAGGGTGTGCCTATAACAATACCTAGGCCTTTAGTATGCAGTGCTGCACTGAGCAAGGAGAATTTAATAGCAACATGCAAGAAAGCATTCAAGGAAAAAATATAATATTTATATACTTCTTTTACTCCCATCACAATCTTCTGTGTGAAGGTTGCATGTGGGTCATGAAATGACACATATCATGGTTTTCTTCATTACGTTTTCCAGATATATGATGTCCCTTACTGATGGTAATATTTCCCTATGATGCATTCATACTCCGTTATGCGTTGTATTGTCTTGATGATATCTTTCTACCGTGTTGTTGACAATTTTATCATACTAGGAGACTATGCACGGAGGGAAGAAAAAGAATAGGCCCTATCTCCTAACATCCACAGAGAAGATAAACAACACCACCCAGGAGAACCAGTAGTAAGGGCATACATATATGAATTTCATACAAACCCGACAAAGCAACAATGATGAGGAACTTGGCAAATATATCTAAAGTAGCATAGTGCACCAAAGTATCCACCGGGCAATGATGCCAATTGTCAGAGAAGTCCATGTCTAAAGGGGATTCTCATAATGATGCCAAGAATATCAGTTTCTCCACAAGGTACTCAGATTTTGAACAGGGTGGTTTATTATTGCATATAAGGTTTACATTTTAGTTTATATTGACTTTTGACTTTTCAGGTCCTTGTTTATGGTTTGAGTTAAATAATATAATAGTGCATTCTTAATATTGGAACAATGTATATAATGTCACATTATTATCTGAGTATGGATATCAAAGAAGACCAAGTAGTATAATGAATATAATGTCTTCTGCTTGTAGTAATCATAATGGCAGCTAATTTTCTTTAAGATGAATTTCGTTGTCCTCATTTTGACTTCTTTAGAAACAGTCATACATTTGATTCGAGTTCTTGTGCTTCAACCATTGGAGTGCTGCAATGACCACAAGAAGCTCCAAGAATACACCCGTTTGAATTTTAACTCCATCGTGTGCACGCACTTGAATGTCCAACCAGGAAGAGGATTCCCTGCATCGCCATTGACAAGGGTCACTTTTCATCCCTATCATGGGATTGTCGAGGGTGCTCATAGTTAGAGCTCTCAACTTGTACCTCCAGCTATCTCCAGGAGCCTCCAATAATGCTAAATCCATGGCATTCTCCACTACCACAGGTCAGGGTCTCGACGGACCAACCAAGATCTACCAGCGGCCACAATATCTTCCCATACTAACCATCTCTCGACCAACACCGCCATGTTCACCCACCCTAAAATTTTTAGCATAAAACGATCCACATACTCGATGTACTCCATACGTCTGCAACTCCATTGACGCCATCTACTCACATGAAAGCCTAAAAGTGACAGCACCAGACCGGCCTCCCAGGTCTGGAGCCAACCAAGCTTGGAAGAATCCCCAGTTGTATGTTCCCTAAAGGCCTTGAAAAGGCAGTGTATGACACAATCTTTATATATAGCCCAAGAATCCCATAGTGTTCATCCCACTATTGGCTTCCATGCACATTGTCATTCTCGAGTTATGGTCCATGGATGAACCTGTTGTGAGGATATAGAGAATGATGTCCATAGATCCAAATTTCTACTTCTATTACACTTGAATGTGTCATGTACAATGTAACATGAAAATAGAGGAAGAAAATGTGAGTTACTCCAACCTTCTATCATATAACACATGACTCTACGAGTACACATGTTTTTAATTTATTTAAGTGTTAACTTGTTGGTGTTATGCTAGATGATAACCGACTTTCAAATGACCAAGATATCGGAAGATGTTGGCAATCAATTGATGGTCTTTTCTTTGACTAATTCAAGGATTTATAGAATTCTTGACTTAGCTAGCAAGGATTTCCACTCACACCCAACTTCCAATCAGAACCATTGGTACCTGTGATCGGGATCCCTCATCTTGGTGTCATCCAACAACAACATTCTCAGATAGTCCTGTTGTTGATCATCAACTCCCGATGGAGCTGAGGAATGGAAGCCAACATCCATATATTTCATACATCAAAATTTGTTGCTTGTTGTGAACATTGCAGTTCAGTTTATCTCTCCCAACTGATGCATGTAATACATGATCCCAAAGTTTAAAAAAGATGCCACTACCATAAGGAAGGAGGAGGGAAGACGCATGACTAGATGACCTACATGCCTTAGCACCCCACAATCTCTAACACCCCTATTAGATAGACTTTAAAACACAAACAAAAACAAAGTAGCATAATGGAGAATTCCGCTGGTACATTCTTCCAAGTGAAATATTTAAGATGCTTTTGATTGTCACAAAACTTACTCATCTACTTACACACAAAAAAGGCCATTAAATTGGCATTGACTTGCAACTTGTGGTGGGAAGCTGTAGGTCCCTATTTCATCAATAACTCAGGGTAAGGAACAATCAGAAACAGGAACTAAGTAGTTAACCAAAAAAAATTTGAGGCTTCATGAAATTATATTGATTAAGAAATATATTATTGCAAGAAAACTAACCCATGTCAATTGTTCCTCGCTCCTCACAACCGTCCTTCCTGTGTTGGCCTATAGAAATCAAGACATTATGAATAAAAATGATATGCAAATAAAATTCCATGAAAGTCTTATTAAACTGATTCGGGTAAGGTCTGCAACTCCATCCAAAAATTTACTAATAATAAAAGAATTGCATGTCACTAGAAACATGCATTGTAGATAGATCCTCCCTTAAGATACAAATAAATTGTGAATCTCTCTTTCAGATGCTATCTTCGTTTTGAGTTCATTACATGGAATGAAACCTATGTCACCAGTTACAAAAGGCATGTTAAGGCTTCAACTCAAGGATACTCTGCATTAGTGATTGCCAGCTCATGGATATCTGAATCAAGATCTAGGTTGTTTCACACCGACAAGTTCCAAACTATAGATTATAGTCAACATATATGACTAGGACATTACTTTGGGATTTAGAGATGGTAGAGAAAATTTAGCAAGAATTTGGTCATTTAGAAGCTTGTGCAACTATCAACAGCAACAACATATGGAAAGTAAGAAGGGTTCAAACAATTAGGACACTATATATTGCTTTACTTTCTGGAAAGGAAAGAGGAATATTGGGGAAGGAGAGCAATAGTAAATATAATATGAAAGATGAATCAATGTGATGCATCAAAAGGGTTGTGTCATCGGCAGTCTAACATGTCCTATTTGGGTGGGTGAATATAAAATTTTAATGCAATGGTGATGCTCCAATTTGCTTTGATTTAACTTTTTTTATCCAAAATAGATCCACACAGGGTGTAAGGTTAAAATGGTGAAACTTTACAAATGGATCAATATGTTTGGGACTATAAGATTCCCTTAGCTGCTTAGTATCATTATTGTGAAGAGGACCACAAGGATACATATGAATACATGTTCTTATCTAGCTTACAATGGCATGAAATTTGGGTCTAATATTAAGATCAGACATCCATAGTGACAAATAGAAGTAGAATAAATATATATTCCATTTTCAAAATGCCTCCCATCACTCTCCTTTTTTCTCCTCGACACAAATTTGTCTATAGTTTGTCCATGTGTCACTAGTATTTTTAAATAGACTCCAACTTTTCAATAGTTCGTCCATGAGTAGAATGTGATTATAATAGAGACCACATGAGCTTGCACATAGATACACCCCCACTCCTCATATATACCACTTTAGTAATTATGTTAATTATAAAGAGCATATAAACTGAACACAACATTCCCATGTTGACTGGGCCTGCTGGCTATTGAAGGTCAGAGCACCACAAAGATTTTGTGTGAGCTGTTGGAAAATCCTACAAAGGAAAGCTTACAACTAAAGATGTTCTTCAAAGAAGAGGTTTCAACCTGGACTCCACGTTTTGTCTATGTAAACATAAAAATATAATAAATATTGACATTATATGGAACTACAATTTTGCTTCTGGGCTTTGGATAAGAGCTAGAAGCTTCATCCCCATCATCCAGTTTGGCAGGAGGATGTACTGAAGATGACAGGAAGCAGCAGTAGCCTTATAACCATCCTTATTCTTTATAATATTTTTTATTTAACAAACCAAATCACTTTTGACAATGTTAATCCATCAAAGAGTGGATGGAGCAAAGTAATTGGTGATTTAAAAAGCCAAGCGTAGATAGGTTTTTGCTTTCTTGGAGTTATGCTCCCCCCACTTGTAAGTATTTGTTGGTGATAAGGAATAGAGTAGAATGCTTAATGATTAAAAGAAAATTTAGGCCCCAAATGGAAAAAACTTGGGCCTCAATAACAAGATGAACTCCCAGTACTTTTATATCATGTGAGATAATGTCAAAGTAAGGGCACCATGAAAGAGCATATTGTTCCGTCTCTACCCATCTCCAACAAGATAACTAATAGTTGGTTTATCATTTAAGACTTCTAGTGAACTTCACATCACTTTTAAAAGTGTAAGGGTTCATTGTGCCCCCAGGACTTCATGTAATGTTATTTAACTTGGTATAATATGTCTTAGTCTGTTCAACAATGACAAATTTACATTTAGGTTCCAAGATGAACCATACACATTCACTGTTTTAATAACATGAGACTAATAGGAAAAGGAACAACAAATGTTCCTCTAGGCTAAAGCCTTAGTGTTTGCATAAGAAGTGTGCACCTCAAAATTACAAGGCACCCCTAGAGGCATTAGGACAATAAATCATCCACAAGGCACATGCCTGAATACTTTCCATATTTTATTCATTAATGGTCCCTTCTCAGCATCATGTGAGACTTATATTCACTTCCACCTCTAAACACCAAGACCAATGTATTATAGTCAATGTGTTGTGGCATGAGCATAGAAGCATAGAGGTTCTAAGAAACAGCAACAAGGCAATCACTAATCTTTTATTGATCTAATAGTCTTTCCCCTCCACTTTTAAAAATGTATATGTATGCCTCCTGCATATTGTCATCTATAGATTGACATAAGTACTACTAACAATGATTTTCCGATAAGTAGCAAAAAAAGTCACTTTTTGCATCTATGATATGAATTGATCTACTGACAATATTCTTTCTAGTTTATTATTTTCTGGTTGCATGCATCAATCTCTTCTTTTTTGTGTTATATTGATGGTCTTATGTGTGAATAACATTTTGTAATCATTAGAAACCTATAGCAGGTTGTATAAGATTATTGAAGGACACAATCACATTTTTTCTTATAATCATTGGTAACCTATGGCATCTCTCTCTCAAGTCTTAAAATATATGAACCAATACCTTGTGGATAAAGATAACATGACACTTTTTACTATGTGCTTCATTATTGAATGGAAGTAGGGAAGTAAAAAGCAATACCTTAGGTAGGTGAATCCACCCAAGAGGAAGAATATGAGCGCAATAAATAACATAGATACCATACTCCAGAGTTATTGATTACCCATATACATATCAATAAAACTTTAATAAGTATTAACAATTGTAGATCATAAAACAAAATAGGGTCAGTTGTTACTTGCAATGAAAAGCATTTTATCTTTCAAAAGTGCGAAGAATAATTTGAGTAAAAGGTAAAGACAAAAAATGGACATTTTTCAACTACATCAGCGTATGCTACTTTAGTTTGAGTAAACTCTTACATATTAGTAAATGGAATTTGAATATGAACAAAATTGAGAAGTTACAATTTAACACAAACCATATAAGTACCCACTAAAGTTGGATGAAGAGCATTTCACTATGTATTCGTCATCATAGAAAAAGTCTTGATAGAGAATACCAACAATGTTATACAACTTTTGGCTTGACATTTTAACACACAAAGAGCCTAGACATGTTTTACAAGTCACTTCTAGAACCCAAATAGACTATTGTTTCTCCAACTGTTTGCTAATTAGCATGCAATATCGTAACAAATTAAACCCCACAACATAGTCTTAGTCAATTTTAGAAGCAATTTGTAACCCCTACACAATAGGTTTCTTTATCTAATAGAATATTGTTGGATAGATATACCTTCATCTCACTATAATTATATATCTTCATCTCACAAAGAGGAACCCAATTGAAAACTTTATTCACCAAGAAATGTAATACATGTTGTGCATAATAAACCTATCCCTTTGATTCATAAACCCCTACACTACCCAAAGTGGGAGCCTCAAAACCACTATGACTTTTGGACAGAAGATGGTAGGAAAACATGACTATCATATTTGTAAGAAATCCATAAGGAACACACCAAGAAGGGCAATATATGAGTAGTACATGATTGAATGTTTGCTTGGCATATTATTTTAAGCTTCATTTATGATCATAATTATTAAAATAGATAACATCTCTTTCTTGGGTATACCCTTGTTCCAACTATATGGAAAGCCCAGTATAACCTTCTCTAGAACAAAGGGATGCTCGATAGTCTCTAAAAAGACCAAAAGAAGTTGGAGGGCCAAGTGTTTCCTCCTCAACAATGTCATCGGGAGATCAATACTCAATAAGAACGTCAAGTTCATAGCTAATTGGTCAAGTCACAATCTTCTAAAAATTATATATACAGAAAACAAATGTAAAGCTCCTTGAAACAAACAGTTCCATGTCTTGAACATAATAAATCATTAGATAAAAATGTTAAATAAAGTATGACATAATGAATCATAGTGGTTCATACAATTTGTGACTGAAATGAGTAGCAATTGTGTATTCCAACACATGGCACTAGCTGCACAATATCTATGTTCTATTTGTGCTTAAAAAGTATTAAGTGGATAAATATTGAACTAGAATTATCATATGGGAAGAAATAATAATGTGTATCTATATAGATACACGGAAACAACAAAAATTGTAGGAGTACAATGTAAACTGGTTGTTTGAAGAGAGTAGCTGCAAAACAATCGGAGTTGACACCAAAAACATGAGGACACGAACCCAACTTTCACCAATTTTGTAATAATTTACACAACAGTATTTGTAAAACTCGTGATGAGTATATTAAGTAAATGTCACTCTTGCAATTAAGTCCATCTTAAATGGAAGCAATAATCTCCTTTCTAAGAAAATTGGTTTCATTTCGTAGACGGAACACAACAAATAAAAGTAAGACATAAAATAAACTTCAAAAAATAGAGCAACCTATAGCTGGATGTTTTCTTCATCCTTGTAATAGGAACAGTGATATACCTCAAATTGAACCACTTCCACCCGAAAAACAATTAACAACCAAGGTCAATCTACTCAACAAAAGGCAAAAGAATGTAGCAAAACCAATTTCTCATACTTGTAAAATGATATGAGAAATAATATGTCCTCATATTGAAAAGCAATAGGAGATGATTTCTAATAAAACTGTATGATGCATGTGTTCTATGTAGATAACAAGTGCACCTTTCATTTTTCTATGTTTTGAATTGTTTGCTTCTTAAAATATCATTTCTAATAATCTCACCTCAAACAAATCATATTACATAGTGCTTTGTGGTTTCTCCCAACAAGTGACGGCCTAAAACAAAACCTAATAGTTTGCCCCAACAAGTCACTGTCTCTAACAAAAAAACCCATTTCAAGACTCCATCTCCCCTCCACTTAAACTCCATCCACGCCCCCTTCTCGTCCCTTTTCCATGTTTACTAACTCGTGTTGTATTCTTTGAATATTATTAAACTAGACAAGGGATGATGATGGAGGATGCCCATCCTTGTAAACTTTCTCCACCCATTATAACTAATAAATAGGGCAACGTTTCTAAAACAGGGCAATTGTTCTGCCATGTTAACTTCATGTGTAATGTTGTGCGGGAACAATTTCATGTGCATCCAATGACCACACAGCTTGTCGTGGTCTGATTAGGAAGCATATTGTTGTTTGATATCAACAATCAGATCTGTTATAACTAGCTACATAGCTTAGATAATGAAAAACGAATGTTGAGCATTTGAAACCATCCAGAACTAGCATTCTCATTATCTGAAAGATAGTAGCCACACTTGACATTTTAAGGAGATGAATACAGATACCATCATACCATAACTCTGAAAGCTATGGCGCTATGGGCTTTGAAAATTGCAAGTTGAGAGTTATCCCTTCCTATGTTGCATATTGAGTAGTGTGCATGTGGAACAAGTATATGTAACAGATTTTTCTTGGTATGTAGTTGTTCCTATAAAGGTGCTAGAAAAAATGGATAATACATTGGGATATATGATGCTTCCACAAGGGAAATCCCTGAGGGTAGGTGTCTCTAC
Organism: Alisma plantago-aquatica; assembly: GCA_963693085.1. Classification (NCBI taxonomy): domain Eukaryota; kingdom Viridiplantae; phylum Streptophyta; class Magnoliopsida; order Alismatales; family Alismataceae; genus Alisma; species Alisma plantago-aquatica. The sequence continues at coordinate 104,267,232 of OY856415.1, read as the reverse complement.
TTTTTTTCATACATTGCAGTCTCTTTCTTCTGCTGTAATAAAATGTTTGCATTTAAGTGGAGTTTATTATTCTTCTCAAGTTAAGTTCGTGTTAACAAATATGTCAACTAAAAATTAAAGGTAAATATTTGTTAGATGAAAATAGACCTGATAAATGAATCTTTAGGTGGTACCTTAATTGGTGGTGAGAGAGCACAAGTTTTGTTGAAGAAATATAACTCAGCTTGTTTCAATCTGATTCAAACATTTCCTCTAGAATGCATATCTCTTTTCTCTGTAAAATAGGTGAGATAGTCAAAATGTTAAATTTTCATGTCTTTAGAAGAGTTTATAGCACATGATACAACTAGGAAGCAATAGTGTGGCAAGTTGCTAAAGCATATAATATTGTGCTCATGGATAGGCTAAATAACTTTTCACATCAACTTCTCCTATTGTCAAAGTTCATGTCTTTCCAAACACAATTGTGTGGCAGGTCGTTGAAGCATCCAATATATGTCCACTATTCAGTGATATACCCTACAAGTGATTAAACAACAATGAACAAAGAATTTAGGATACATATATCAATCCACTAGCAAAATCTGATTCAGAAAGCACCAGCTAGAGAAAAAGGGAACCTTTGAATTTTATTATAAATGTCCCCTGAAAAAGAAACTTTATTGTGGACCATTGTGGCTATGTGATTTCTTTCTTAGGTCCTACTATATTAATTACATGTTGATATAGACCAATTTGTACCTCATTGCACTGCAGGCTTTAAATTTGGGCACTTAGTAACAAATTTATCTGTGTAGTAGTTGCAAGGATATAACATGCATGGTAAATAGAAGTCCATCATACGTAGCAGTTGCAAGGCAGTAATTTACATTCTTGCTTCCAAATTCAACATCCATAAGAAGGTACTTGGTGGTTGTGATTTAATATTAATGTCCAGTACAATACAATACAGTATTAACAATTTTGCATTAAGAAACAACTCTTCTGATGTTATGTATACCAACAGTGCTTTCAAAAGAAAAATGCAAAAAAAGGAACCCTATTAAGATAGTTTCCATACCAGGCTACTACCAAAATATTTGATATTTTGTGTAGTCTGCAGTATATTAGATTCTGCCATAATTCAATATTGTGTGTGGTTTTTAAGTTAAACTGATTTTAATGCCCTACTAACATGTTTAAAGCTTACAAAAAATTGAGGATTAATTGGTTCTCTGTGAGAAGGGACAATAAACTCGGTATAGACAACCATAAGCAGTGCGATCTATACATGAAATACTATTCCACCAGAAATACACATAGTCAGGAAAAGATGATTGGAATCAAAGACATTGAATATCCACCACTGAAACCCAGGAAGGAAAAAGTTACCTACCTTTGTTTAGAATCACATCCAACAACATCTTTGCTAACAAGCACAAGAGAAATTTCCATTCTAACACGCATAGGACATGAAATCCCAACTTAGCTCAATGTCATTCCACAAGAGCAAGACATGTTATTAACATGGTTGTTGAAGACCCTATACAGTAGAAACCTTAAGGACAAAGATTAGAACATCAAGAAGTCTATGGAAACCATCTCTTCCAACATGTCATGACCATCACTACTCTAACAAAATAAAATATAGTAGAAACAATAGGAAAGACGTTTTTAGAAAGACACCCACCATCTCAGAAATTATGGATACATAGAGAGTCTAAACAGTATTGCCCAGCAGCTCATCTAAGATCCAATAGACTGTAATAGAACAAAAACATTATCAAATAGAACCCTTTGAGAGATGTCTTTACATGAAAGCAGTATCTCTGAAACAAATCACTGATAAGCTAGGTTTAGACCCAACAACATCAAGAGATCATCTAGTAGCTAAAAATATTCAGTATCTTGTATTGTTTCATGCTTTTAATAAAAATATAATTGTGATTAGGATTTCTAACTTAGACAACTTTGAATAAGAATGGTTTTATCTGGAAAAACTATTTGAAAAAAAAACCTTTGTGCTGAGACGACCAATAATCAAGCGATCTGGTTCTAAATGGATGCTTGAGTGACCACCAACTAGACTGAGATAATCAATTAGACACCAGCATAGTTCTCTTCCACAAAGAGCATGCAGTTTATCAAGATAAGAACCTATTCACTTGATGTTGCAGGGGCGAGATGATTATGACACATTTTGTTCATTAGATTTCAAAACTATATCTATGTCATAATTTACTATTTGTATGATTTTGAGTTTCTTGCAGCCATGAAGTTTAGTTCATAGCTGTCTTGTCAAAAGTTTAAGAGACATTTTATATCAGTTGCTCATTCATTGTTTTTACAAGCATATTTATGAATACCTCTTCTTCTTTTATGTTAGGCTCATTTTGTAAATATACTTTCTTTTGTTAAGACATCCTCATGACCCTGGTTCGCCAAGGTGTTGATCACTAACTCCCTATCTTCTGTAGGCCATCTTGTATTCTATAAACTTCTAGGTTCTCAACTTCATATTATACTAATCCATTACATGGTTTCTAGGGGTCTGATTTTGCATCATATGGACATGTGTAAGGTGCTACATCTGATAAGAGAGACCGACATGGCATTCTTATTATATTCATAATTATCAAGGTTGTAGCTGAAGTTCCACTATTGTAAATGTAATTGTTCTCTTGTTTTTTTAAAATGGATGACACCTTAAAAGTTTCTTCATGTTTAGCCAAAGAAATGCTAACAACTCATAGAATGAATCATTCAATAAGTATGCATTAAAGCTCAAACATGTTTTCCGATTAGCACTTATATCTGTCATCATACTTTTCTTTTATACTACTAAAGATTTGTATGCAAAAGGCATCATGATATAGAGATTCAAGAACACTAAAAATGGATATAATCTCATATATTTCATTATTTTTGCAGTTCAGCGGCAAACCTATTGGAATTGTTGGCTTGGAAGGATTGAACTGGAAATTTTGAAAGGAGATGAAGATTATGGCTTTCAAACCGGTTACCATTCTAGATCTAGAAAACATAATAAGATTTTTGTAGTTTCTTATACATATTGATCGTGGTTTCTTTGTTGATGAAAAGAACCTTGTTTCTACTCTAGAGGGTGGACAATTTGGTGGAACTGGGCTAGATGTATTTCAGCATGAGCATCACTTATCTAAGGAGATGTTTGAACTTAAAAATGTAATTTTGTTACCTCATGTTTAGATAAGAGTATTGAGAGTATCTTCCTGTAAGGAATGACAAACTTGCTTATCTCGAATTGGGATGCCTTTTGTTGGATATGCCCTTGTTAACACTATTACAAAAATGCTCTGAGAAATAATATAATTGCCATCATGCATTTTATCTAGTTTCAATAATCAGACATAGTGGACAAATATACTTATAAGGAAACAACTATAACTAGGATCAGAACTTTCACTTAATTCAACAGTTCAAATGGGAAAGGCAAGATTTTTTATTACTCTTACTTAAAGTTGTCATATGTGGAACAAATCAGTTAGTGATTTATTTTCTGAATGAATATGTAATATCAACGTCTTTAGCTCTCAATTTTCAGGTGGTTAAGGACCCTATCATGTCTTGCAAATGTGTTGATTCATTTATAGGTGAACTTTGGATCCTCTTCATTTACCGATAAACTTTGGATTCTCTTCATTTTTTTGGTTGGAGAATCTTTTGTTCTTATTGTTTTTAACTTGTGAAGTAGAGTTATCCATGTTCCTTATAGTTCTTGGTTTCTTAATGAGTAAGAGGCTTCTCTCTTGTTAGAATGTTACAAATTCAAGTGCAAGTCTCCAGTAAGAAGCCAGTGTTTTCTGGATTGCTCTGAGATATATGGATAATTGATGTATTGTGTTTCTAGTGTCTTTGATATTTTCACGTAGATATGAATGTTTATTAATCAAATATTTATTTATAATCTTTGTTCAAGGAGATTCATAATAGTCCCATCTTGTCTCTGGTTTGAGAAGTTATTATTTTAGTTTGTTTGGCTGGAGAGGAAGTTTATTGTTATGGTCTTTCTCATTCTGGTTTCTGGTTGAGTGGGAGACCTATTTATCTCTCCTTCTCAAAATGTAGTTTATGGGTTTAAGATTTTATTCTCTACTTTAGGTTTTACTATAGCTGTATCAGAGAATATATTGAAAAATGGCTATGAAGGGTTATGAAATGACCATTTATCTGAAGACGTCATCAGGAGTGTTCTGATTTCTTACCTAATTGTGGTTCTTTAATGTGACATCAAAGGTCCAATTAGTGTCTTCCAGATACTAGAGGAAGCTAAAATGTATATTCTATTATTTCTATTTCAATAGGATTATTCAGAAGATATATGCATAAAAATACCTCATCCAGGTTCTCTCCTTCGGGTTGTCTAGCATGTGGTCCTCAAGGTGAACTATGATCTAGAGACAAAGGCAGAAGCTTATCAATAACTTGACACCAATTCTTAACTCTACGTGAGTGTACCGATGCATTTCCATTAATTTCAAGGCTACTCAATTCATATATTGGGGTGAGACCTTTTTCTCCATGTTGCAGCTAGGAGGAATCCTGACTTTCAATAATATGCACTCCAATGACACATCAATTCCTCTAAACCCAGAAGATGCACAAAGACATTCATGGAGTCCCTAAACCAAGAACCACATATGTATTCACAATCTAACATGTGCACAAAAGTATGCGAATTCATGGTAATGAGTGACAAAATGAGCTTCCCACTTTGATGAATATAAGCCTCATTGAATAATTGAAGACATGCATGATTTTGGTCCTTTTCTAAAATTAACCAGTGTGGATCTATTGTCAGAAAGATTAAAGAGCATATATAGTCCATCCATTGTTCTAACTTACCTGCTGTAAACATAAAGAATCCAGATTCATGTGTTTTTACTAATTTTAAGAAAGAAAGAGAATATCCAACATCTTTGCAGCGCCAACGAGCACAACTATTGAATTATATTCTGATCAACACATGACTCCAAAAATCACAAATCAAACTTTCATCTCTAGGAGAAAAGAAGACGGTCACAAATTGAGTTGCTTCCAACTCTATAAAAGTTGTTGATCTCCATACTTCCTTTTATGGTAGAATAAGTTCAAAAAGACAAGAAGCCAAATACAAAGACAAGATACTAAACTGCAATCATGAACCACTTCGAACTGATAGCCACTTCATGACCTGGAGTGGTTGATTTTGAATGCCAAGAAGCCACCTAGGTAGATAATGGATGGTTGCCAATTTGACAATGAAGATGGAGTTCAACTTACATTATTTTGTCTTTTGACCTCCCATAGCCTAACCTTTTCCTGAATCATAGTTGGATGCATTACTATGGTACCACTATAGAGACCCTAAAAATTTGTTCCTGGCCATTACATTAAAAGTAGAAAGGTTGTAGCTGTGAAAATTTCTAGATTGGATTGTAGAAAAGGCCTTCTCCTCAAGTATTTGGACAAGAAGATCATACCAGAATTTCAAAACTATTTCAGATGCTAAAATTATAAAAAAAAGATATAACATGCTGAAATATTTGAAAGAAGTAAAGGTATCAATGGAAATAGGAATCTAAATCATCTATATAAAAAAATGAAACAACTAAAACATGTTGAAATGTTTGAAAGAAGTGAAGGTCAGTGGAAATACTAAAATTGAAAAATTAATCCTTTTTCAAAGCTATCAGAGACTGCTAGTAGATTGAGCTCTTCTGAAGCAGCTATTATGAAAAAAAACTGATTATGTGGGTTCCAATTTGACTGAACCTAATTCTCTTTTAGAAATCCCTGAAGTTATTGTTTATTGGTGTAAACCAGGTTGATATTGAAGAACTTCTACTTAAATAGAGATACATGATATGTCCATTAATTCTACTAAGTTTAGAGTGAAAAAATGAAGCCACTAGCCAACCTCTCAATGTCTGGATGAAACTAACACTTCTTTAAATTGAAAAATACCATCATGAACATCAATCCTTCAACTGATGCATGATTTGAATTCAGATGAATAGTTTTTTAGAACTAACATTCCAACCTAAAACTACTAGACCTATGCTCACAAATAAAACAAGCCCATGACAAGATAAGAAATCCTTTTGTCAGATTTAAGAACCAATCAGACAAGTATATGAATATATTGGTACATATATAAGAGGCGGTGAATGAATTTAAGAAAACTACTGCATGAAATCTATCTTATTTAGTAGAAATTTAATGACAGTCATAAATAGTTGATTTGACAACCAATATGAGCTATTTAGTTCAAAAATCATGATATGGAATAATGAGAAGACATCACAATATACAGATAGCAAAAAAAATCAGATGAAGACTAATGATTTTGGGGAATAGGGATATAAATACGACTAGATAGAAATGAAGAACTACAGTTCTAGACAAGCAAATGGTGGAAAATTGATAAAATTGAACATTTTTGGATAATAGTTGTAGGATTTTGAGCAGAAAAGTTAGAGCAAACTAGACAAAAGTTCTACTGGGAAGCTAATCAATTACCAGCACAATCAATTACCAAATTCATATATGATAATACATGTGTTCTTGATCTTATGAGAAAGTTCACTGAAGATTAGGAGATAGTAAGAAGTGTTACCTACAAATTTTATTCTAATTTTCTTTCCCTACAATCTATGTTAAATAAGAAGTCTAGATTGAAGCACATGTTCAACAGTTCAGTATTTTTAGACTCACCATTTGCCAATAAACCCCACGTCTTGGCTTGTATTAATTTAAATGAGTACAATAGGTTTTAGAGGGAAGTTGAAGAGTTAGTTGTGGTCTTTGAACCATTGGTGAAAGTACTTAAAGATGTCTTTAGAGGGAAACCAATAATGGGGTATGTATATGAATTAATGATCAAGGTCATGGAATACAAAAGAACCAATTAGATAATGGACAAAAAAACTATAAAACTTTTAAAGAACTAATAACTATAAGGAGATGCATCATCACAGGATTATTCATATACTGTACATCTCCTTATACTATTTGAAATTGACGATAAATCAAATTCTCAAGTAATGGGTACCACAGATGGAAAATAGAGAGTTTGTAGGAATCTTCATATACACCAAATGTGTAACAGGACTGGAAACTACTCCTGCATAGGAAACTCAAGACACAAATGAAGAGGTAATGAGGGTGAGTAACTTAATTGATAGAGACCAACATGTTTGGAACAATGAGGTTATCCAAGATATTTCCCAACTATAAATCACAAAAAAGGTATTGTTAAGTCCCATCAATTTGCATTACCAGAGTATTATTTGTCTTGGGGGCAGATAGTGGTGTGTTTTCACTTTGATCATCCTTAGTTAGCAATTTTGGGGAGCACACTATATTGGTCATCATAGTGACCACATAGAAAAAATGAATATGGAATATGGAGAACAAAATGGAAAGGAGACTAGCCACCAAAACTCAGTTATATTTGTGGAGAGGGTGCACAAGGAATATGCTAATGAAAAGTGCCTATTTAAGGGACACTTTGTGGAAGAATCATCATGCAATATTTGCTTAGAAATGAATGAATCAATAAAACATTCAATTTTGTATTGGAAATACACTAATGAGTCCTAGACTATTACTCATTGAAGGATATTATACTAGACTTTCCAGATAAAGATTTTGCATTGACATTTCAACAACTTATCTGACAGATTGAGTAGAATGGACTATATGAATTTGTGACCAAGTATCAAACAATCTGGAGGTGACACAATAACACTATTTTCACTGAAAGGGAACTAAGATTGGAGTATAAATTAAATGGTTTAAGAACTTGATTACTGACTACACATTGTACACAAAGCATAACCATCAAGTTGGTGACAAAGAGATCAAAATAGGGAGAAGATACTGACCATTAGTAATGTCATAACAAGGAATGATGGAGGTGTACTGGGACTCCACGATTCATGATGGGCAGTGTGAAGGAAAGGGAGTAGTAACCAGTAATGAATTATGGAAGATTGTGACAACCATCCAAGAAGTGGAAGACATACAACTCAGAGTGGAGATGGCAGAGGCATAAGGAGCTTTCTTGACAATGGAACAGTTGCAAACAACATAATGTTAACTTGGAGAGTAAAAAAGACAACAGAAGAAAGTAGGTAATATGGTATTATGCAAATAATATAATGCTAATGAAAGATTGACAATAATAGTGAATCATGATGGATTTTCACATTAAAGCATAAAACCTCATTAAAGGGGGCATGAGAAAAAGTAAATATTTCATCCATGTATGTACTAAAAAGAAGAAATAAATCTAGTTTTGCAGATCTAATAGAAAAAACTTTAGTTGTTGGCTTTGTTTTAATACCAATAGCATCTCGCGCATGTTAAATATCTAATACTTTCAAGATTTATGTAATATGTCTATGGATTTTTTTGTCTAGTAGAAACTAAAATTCCTACCAAATGAATGATACATTGGGAGAACAACAGAGACTAGAAATTAAATAATTTTCAGACTCATTTCTAGGTCTATGAGATCAAAATTTTATAAGAGTTTTAACAAACTTTTGAACTGCTATAGGAATCTAAGATAATCTAACTATATCACTAACATATTTAGTTGAGACAAATATTTGTGGCAAATAAACAAATTCATGTCTTGACATACTCAATTATTCATGGCATGTTGAGTTATAGAAAGGACATGAGTAAATGTAATGTAAGTTGTGATATTCTAGATTCGAATTGTGTGTTTTCTAAAAAGATCTGCACAATTAGAAATGTACTCATATAGATTCAAATTGCACAACTCAATATACAAATGCTATAGGATTGTGATTCTAAAATGCAATTAACAACAATTTCTTCAGAGCATGAAAGATACTATCAAGTAACAAATGACCAGATCATAAACAAAATCAGTAGTCACAAAGTGGCTAGGAAAGATGACGCTAACAAGAAATACCCAGAATCTATATTATATTCCACCTAACTAAAACAGATAAAAGGGTCTCATCAACCCCATCATATGAATTTGGTAATCATTAAACAAATGAAAATGCATTGGGATCAACAATCTCAAGAACGTACACTGACACAACTTCACAATGGAGGTTAGATTGTGGAAAAACCTTTGAAGGGAGAATTAAGGATCATAAAATAGAGAAGGGATAATGTCTCTAACTGTTCACAAGTCCTACTAGCTCATCTCTCCTCATATATTATATTTGGAGACGTAAAATATATATATTAAAAGAGGGGTGTGAAATAAGCTCAGTGCGACTGAAGAATAATAGGTGAATATCTGTGAACTTTGACCACGTGCTTGAGTGGATGCGCTTCATGATTCCAACCTATTCATGAGTATTCGACACAACACATAAGATCCCATGTGATTTTAGGAGGAGAGATAGTACTAGCCTCCACGTGTGATTGGGGAAGAGAGGTACTAGTAGGCGCCAATTTTGGGAGGAGGGAGTTCAGCGCGTAAAGTTGAAATTTTCAGCAGTATTGGTTATTTGAGAGGGGAGAGATGGAGGAGGATTATTAGTATGTATTAGATTGGGATTGTAGACCATTTGTAGCTAATAGAAATAGTTATATTTGCTTTATTTACATATCAATAATTTGTAAACAAAAGTATCTTTTAACTACAAATTGTATATATGTCGCTAGAATAATTGTAGTGAAATCATACTTTTTTTTAGTGCACATGCTCAATCATATTGAGTGCATGGGGCTTGACTGTATATCCCTCTGTCAGTTTGCACTCAAACAACACTTTGGAGACATTATACCTTTGTTACTTTTCATTATTCTTATGATGTGTTATAATCTCAATATTGTCCAAGTTTTCATGTTGTTTATGCAACTCATAGTTCATATAGCCCAGCATAAGATCTTTGATGTCTACGACATCATTGGGATGCTTCAAGTAAGCATTGATTTCAGCCTAAGAAAGATTTGGAGTGGATTTCTCTGGCACTAGTGTTTCAAGTTCCTAGACCTTGATTTCATTGGTGAGAATGTTACTCAAAATCCTAAGCGAGTCATGTAATTTAGTCTTGTTTAATTTTTCCTTCTCAATGACTGATCATAATGGAAACATGTTGTTGTTTGCCATTAGTTTGTATGAAAGACATTTCTATTTTTTCAAAACACTTTTCATCGATTTGATTAAAAGAAACTTTCTCAATTTGTGTGTGTCATCCTTGTGGAGTGGCCATGCTAATATCCTCTATATCATTCCAATTTTATTAGATGTCTCAAAGAGACAATTTATTCATTTGAAAGAAAATTTGATGATATTTATTATGCCTTTAATTAATTATCACTCTCACTGGTTTGTTCGAATTTATAGCGCTCACTATCCATTAAGAAGATTGTAGCATACAACCTTCTAGTGAGTCTAGATTATTTCATCAACTTCATGAGTCATCTAGGAATGATCTCTCACAACTTGACTATTTAGGTAGGCAACACATTCTAATTGCATCATATCCAACTCTTGGTAGATGTCATGCATACTCTATATCATAATCCATCTTTATGCTCTACTTGCTTAATGCCATTAAGATTGCATAGTTAAGCCTGACCCAAAATCCAATATGACAGACGATGGACCATGTGAAGGCAAACCCACATATCTATCATCACACTTCCATGAGATAGATGATACACCATGTTAGGGTGTGCCCACACTTATTTGATAAATATTTTCATGTGTGTTGCTTATTTAAAGCATTTAAGAATTAATATTTAATTGAGGGAGTTGTATTTAAAAATACATATACATATCTAATCACCACATACTTACAATATGTATCATATACATGTTATATCCACAAACAAAACATGCAATCACAAAATACCAACGATGATTATGACCATACTAATAAAATTATGTGGAGCTACAAAGAATTGCTACCACTAATGGTCCGCATCATATGCAGAAACCTATTCTTGTAGAAATATGTACTAGAACCAGCCCTGTCAGTCGAGTGAACTCTTTTGTCGATAGGTTGACCTTCTAGTTGATCGACTGGTCTTCATGAATTAGTCGAATGGCTCTTGTCTCAAGTGGTGTATGGACTCCTCCAATGGATCAGTTGGGCCTCTAGTCAATCAATTGGCTCCTCTTATCATCTAACATCCTCGATCATCTTATCAATGGACTTGACTTCCTAGTCGAATGACTCATTTGGTGTAAAATTCCTTTTCGTGTTGAAATATAAACTATAACTATCCTATTCTTAGTAACATATTACATTGTAAAGTGAAATGAGTTACATTTGAGGGGATTATAGGTAGGGAAGCATTAAATTTCATATGGAGAAGAAGGTAGAGGTTCTACATATAAATTGAATAATAATTGGAATAAATTCATCCAACCAAACACACACATCCACAAGGGGTTTTGTCCATAACCACACATACATGCACCATCAAAACACACACACGCACACACACACACACACACACACACATATATATATATACATGAGCGTATGTGGTTTTAACTAGATGTTCACATTAATCATTTTAATTATTGACATTGTATGCAACAAAATACAATAAAATGAAATATGATCATGTTGATTAAATCCCAATACACCTTAAATTAAAATGGCTCTCATACCACTATTGGGATTTCAGCATGGTGGCAACGGCCTCCATGCCTCTATGTAGTCCACATAGACCACTGAGAACTCGTCGTCATAGTTGCTAGAGTCTACATCAAGGAGTTTGTCCCTTCGATCTTAATGTGCTAGCACTGACTTGTTCTCCCTAGATGTCTCTACCTTTTATGGGTAAGACTTACAAATGCTCTCACATTACCACAACTATGTGAGGAAAACATTTTTCAGTGTCATTTGTGTCTTCTAAAAGCCTTAACTACCCCTTTATTTATAAGAGGGTCAGGGTCAAGGTTTCCAGATCAACTGGGAGTTGAAAAGAAAGATTTTCACAAATTTCTGGCAGTTGTGGATCATGAGTTAATCGAATTAACACTTGAGTCAGTGGCCCACACCCCAATCATCGACTGCTTCATCTAGTCATCTGATTGGAATGCCATCCTATTCGTAAATACAATTGCTTTCGATGCAACGATCAATGCACAACATTATGTCAACATCAATCCTTGATCCAATCTTACTAATTGTCTAGTTGGTTGGTTAGAACTTTGAGTTGGTCGACTTGACACATAAATTGGTCGATTCAACACTTAATTCGGTCAACTCATATTCCCTCTCAGCCAATTTTTAATGAATGGTGTTTAATTTGATTACTGAAATACTTTAATAATCACATCAAACCCTATTCATGAGTAAACTCCTATTCTAAGTTCATCCTATTCATGTGATCCTATAGGTCCCAAGTTAGTTTGGCAGTGAATGTCCATAAATAATTTACGACATCATAAGAAATGGGTGGTATCTAGCAACACATCATTGCTAACCAAGTAACTGAAAAGTTGGAGAACAATTTCAACCTACAATTTATGATCATTATTACATTGATCATATAGTTCCTTTGTCTTAGATGCCCAGATTGAACTCGAGGCCTGGAATTTCCATCCCCTTAATGTTCAATCCACTTTCCTTGAACTATAGCAGGGTATCTGAGATATATGTGAGCTCGCATATCACATATTGATTCACATGGGTATGGGCATACTTTTCTCAGTCTTGCTTATCAAGTGTCTAGGATACCAACTCAAATAGGGGGGACAAATCCCATCTATATCACTCACAGTCTATCCCCATGTATCACAACATACCTGAACATCACATGTATAATAACCCTTATTCAAGGTCATGTTGGATGGTGTCAAAGTACATCGAACAACATGTGATAAGTGTAGTGACTTTAGGTCAAAGAACCACAATCACCACTATTACTATAAGAGTTGATTTTGACTACCACCCAATGGTTTCCATGTATTACTATCAAGGTCGGTTTGTCTGGTACATTGTTCTCTAACAAGTACGATGTGTTTGGTTTTATATCACATATCATAACTAATGAGATTATATAAAAGACCATCAGATAATATAGTATATGTATTAAATTTTTTTTTGATGACCGAGAGAACCCACCTCGGGCGAAGCCGACATGGTAAACTCTTAAGGCATGAGAGGGCGTGGTCCGGTCACCCCCCTCGCGCACCTAATCAGTGTGAATTTCCGTTTGTAAAGTTCCTTCGGTGAGGTTCGAACCTGGGTCCTTCATTGGGACTTACTGAGATCTTACCACCCAGGCTACTATGGTCAGACTATATGTGTATGTGTATGTGTATGTGTATGTGTATTATTTTTGTCTATATATGTTTGCACAATAGTATCGGACTAGGGACATAATAAGAATATATACACTCTTATCATACATATGATATCATTTTTAGGTCATCAACCTAAAGACATATGTCATCGATTAATATCATTCTTCAAACATCTATCATGTTCTATCGTCATATCATAATTGAACAAACTTATAAATGGAATTGCCTTTATTATTAATCAAATCATTTACATGATATGTCATTACAACAATCATATGACAGGCTCTCTAGGAATACATACCAATAGACTCCCACTTCCACTAAGAACTAGTCACCGATGAACTTATACCAAGTGACCTTACATGCCCATCATTCTTTTGCAGTGAAAGTGCTTTTGTCAAGGGATCAATAACATTGCTTTCTTTGGTACATTGCAAATTTTCACATCTCCTTGTTGTATGATCTCTCATATGAGATGGAATAGCCGAACTATGTGCTTGGAATGTTTTTGTGATCTAGGCACCTTAGCTTGTGGAATAGCTCCAGTTTTGTCACAATACAACTCAATTGCATTGCTAATGCTTGGAACCACCCCAAGTTCAGAGATGAATTTCTTGATCCAGAAAGCTTCCTTTTTTGCATGAGATGTAGCAATCTACTCAACCACTATTATTTAACAAACAACAAACTCCTTCTTGGAACTCTTCCAGCTTACAACTCTATTTTTATGGTAAAACACAAATCTGGATTGAGAATATGTAGTCATCTTTGTCAGGTTGGAAGCTTGCATCGGTGTTACCCTTTACCACCAACTCTTCCTCATGACCATAGAAAAGAAATTTATCCTAGTTCTTATGAAATACTTAAGGATGTTCTTAACAACAGTCCATTGACATTCATTGGGACCTGACTGATACTTGCTAGTCATACTCAATGCATATGAGACATCTAGATGAGTGCATAACGTGGTATACATGATAAATCCAATTGTAGATACATATGGAACCTTACTCATGTGCTCCCATTCTTTACAAGAGTTGGTACATCAAACTCTAGAGATACTAAAATTATGGGGCATGGGTAAGTTTCCTCTCTTTGAGTCTCCATGTTGAAGCTCTTCAACACCTTATCAATGTATGTGCTCTGGCTTAATCCTAGAAGCCTTCTATATCTATTTCTATAACTCTTGATTCCTAAAATGTATGATGCTTTGCCTAAATTCTTCATAGAGGGTACTTCCCAACTGGGTCTTTACCATCTATAAAGTAGGGATCTCATTCACTGTCAATAGTATGTCATCTGCATATAATATGAGGATTACAACTATGCTCCCACCAAACTTCTTGTAAATGCATGGTTTATCTTCTTTTTGACTAAAGAAAAACTCTTAGACTATTTCGTCAAATCAAAGAATCTACCTCCAAGATGTTTGCTTCAACCATAGATTGACCTTTGTAGCTAATAGACATTATTTGCATCCTTTGGAATTATAAATTCCTTGGGATGTATCATGTGCACATTCTCACATAGATTCATGTCAAGGAATATGGTTTTAACATCCATCTGTCAAATCTCATAATCATAATAAGTTTCAATGGAAAGCATGATCTTGATGGATTTAACCATGGAAATGGAGATAATATTTGGCAAATGGAGAAAATATTTTTTTATAGTCAACACCTTGAATTTTTCCAAAATCCTTTTCAACCAATATGTCCTTATAGGTTTGTATATTACTATCCATGTTGGTCTTTCTTAAAGACCCATTTGCACCCTATGGGTTTTATCCCTTAAGGTGGATTTATCAATGTCCATACCTTGTTGATGTACATGGATTCCATCTTGTATCTCATGACCTCAAACCATTTCTCAGACTTTGAACTCTCAATATCTTAGAGGTAGATTGTTGGCTCATCATCAATGACCAACTCATTGCCTTCTTGAGTCATAAGATAACCAAATCTTTCAGACTCAAGGAATGTCCTACTAGATCTATGATGTTCATGTGTCATAAGAGGAACTAGAGTTTCTAGGATAGTTTGTGAGTTTTCTTGTTCCTTATTTACCTCTACAGGTTCAATGTTTTCTTGTTGGTCTTGAACGTGTTTGAGTTTTACTTTTCTACCACTAATTCCTTTGGAAATAAATTCCTTTTCTAGGAATATAACACTCATGGCAACAAACACTTTGTTGTTAGATGGAAAAAGTAGTATCCCCTTGTTTCTTTGGGATACCCAACAAAATAACATTTATCTGATCTTGGTCCAAGCTGTTCGGGAAACTACTTTCTCACATAAGCTTCACTTCCATGAATCTTCATAAAAGACACATAAAGACGTTTCCCATTCCATATCTCATATGGTGTCTTTTGAGCTGATTTAGATGGTACATGATTAAGTGTAAACAAGATGGTTTCTAAAGCATTTCCCAAGAATGAAATCAAAATAATAGTAAAACTCATTATTGCTCGCAACATATCTAGTAATGTCCAATTCCTTATTTCGGATACACCATTATGTTTTAGTGTTCTAGGTGGAGTCCATAGTGAGACGATACCACAGGCTCATAGAAGGTCCTTGAACTCTTGGCTTAAGTATCCTCTACCTCGATCATAGCAAAGTTCTTTAATACTTTTACCAAGTTGGTTAAGTACTTCGTTTATAAAATCCCTTGAACTTTTCATGTGTTTCTGACTTGTGTTTCGTCAAGTACACATAATTGAGATCATCAGTGAAGGTAATGAAGTATTGGTAACCACCATTGGCATTTGTTCTAAAAGATCTGCATATATTAGAATGTATAAGTCCTAATATATCACTTGCTCTCTCACTGTGACCAGTGAAAGGAGTTTTTCTCATCTTGCCCAATGAACAAAATTCACATGTCTCTATTGATTTGAAATCAAAAGAGTCTAGATAACCATCTTTATGATAACTGTCTTTATGGAGTCTACATATTTGTCTCTAATTAATATGCCCTAGACGACAATGCCAAATGTGTGTTTTATTTGAGTTATCAAGGTTTATCCTTTTGGTATTTACATTATAATCACTTTTATCTAGATCTAGAAAATAAAGACCATAAGACATTGGAGCACTGCCATAAAAGATCTCATCTTCAGAAATAGAACGTCAACCATTCCTAATGTAAAATTTGAATCCATTGTTGTCCATTCAAGATATAAAACTGATGTTTCTAATAATGTCACATACAAATAGCAGTTCTCTAACTCACTACATCACCACAGGACAGAGATAAATGATAGGTTTCGACTGTAGTGACAAAAACTCTTGCTCTTGACCTAAAGGAAATCTTAGTCTCTCAAGACGTTCCACATGATCAATCATATTGATTACATGGAGCTTGGTTGGATCTCCCTCTGTCAATTTTTACTCAAACAACACTTTGGAGACACTATACCTTTCTTTCTTTGCATGATTCTTAAGATGTGTTATCATCTCTAGAATGTCCATGTTTTCATGTTGTTTATGCAACTTATAGTTCATACAGCCCAACTTAAGGTCTTTGATGTCTGCGGCATCATTTGCATGCTTCAAGTAAGCATTCATTTCAACCATAGGTAGATTTGGAGTAGGTTTCTCTAGCACTGGTATTTTAAGGACCTAGATCTTGCTCTCATTGGCGAGAACATTTCTAAAAATCCTGAACCACTCTTGGAATTTACTCTTGTTTAATTTGTCCTTCTCAAGGACTGATCACAATTAAAACATGTTGTTATTTTCCATTAGTTTGTATGAAAGAAATTTGTATTTTGTAAAAATGCTTTTGATCTGATTTCATTAAAAGAAAATTTGTTGAATTGTGTGTGTCATCCTTGCACAGGGGACAAGCTAATCTTATCTATATTCTTCCAATTTTATCAAATGTCTCTGAAGAGATGATTATGCCTTTAAAAGAAAACTTGATGACGTTTGTTATTCCTTTAATTAATTATCACTCACACTATTATGTTCAAATTCATAGTCCTCGCTATCAATTCAGAAGATTGTCTAGTCAGTCAAGATCCATATTTCATCAAATTCATGAGTCTTCTAGGGTTGATCTCTCACAACTAGACTATTTTGGTAGGAAACACTTGCCAATTGCATCATATGCAACTCTTGACAGAATTCATGCATAACTCTTTGTCATAATCCATCTTTATGATTCTAGGTGCTTAATCCCATTAAGATCACCTAGTTAAGACTAACCCAAAAGCGAATATGACAGAATATGCACCCTGTTAAGGCAGACCCACATATTTATCATCACACTTCCATGAGATAGATGATGCACCATGCTAGGGCATTCCCATGCTTAGTTGATCAAGATTTTCATGTGTGTTTCTTATAGAAAGCATCTAAGACTTAATATTTAATTGAGAGAGTTATATTTATATTACATCTACATATCTAATCACCACATACTTATAATATGTATCATATACATGCTATATCCACAAACAAAACATGCAATCACAAAATACCAGCGAAGATTATGGCCATACTAATACAATTCTTTGGAGCTATAAAGAATCACTACCACCAAAGGTCCACATAATATGTAGAAACATATTCTTGAACAAAATCTTTGCTAGAACCAGCCCTTTTAGTCGAGTGAACCCTTACGTCGATATATTGGCCTTCTAGTCGGTTGACTGGCTCATAGATGAAGTGGTGCCTAAACTCCTCCAGTCGATCAGTTGGGCCTCTAGTTTATTGATTGGATCCTCTTGTCATTTTTCCTCCTCGGTCCTTTGATCAATTAAATCTACTTCCCAATAATTTGACTCATTTGGTGCAAAATGTCTTTTCTTTCCGAAACAAAAATTAAAATTATTTTATTCCTATTAACTTATTACATTATAAAATTTAAACCTTGAGTTACAATCAGAGGGAGATAGTGAGGGAAGCATTAAATTGCATGTGGAGAAAAAGGTAGAGATTCAATATACAAATTTAATAATAATAAGAATAAAATCATCCAACCAAGCACACACATTCAAAAGGGGATTTAGCCATAACCACACATACATTCACCTTCAAAACAAATTTTAGGGTGATGTGTATCAATTGCATATATATCATATCATATATAGGGGTGTATGTTGTTTTAACCGTGTATGCACATTAATCATTTTAACTATTGACATTATATGCAACAAAAAAACAATAACATAAAATTTGATCATATAGAAGACATCCCAATACACCTTAAATTGACAAGGCTATGATATCACTATTGGGATTTTAGGCAGTAAATAAGGTAGAGAAAGAATAAATTTTCCCATATCTCAAAGAAGCAAATTGCATCAATAATGATGTATTTAGGAAAGATGGTTTGTGAGGTATATACCTAATCCTGGAGAAAGTCTTGTGACAATCCTCACAATGACATGCTTCTTTCTCAAGAAGCACCCGAACTGTTGTTGGTGGTGGCCTCCTGGTGTAACACCATGAATGGTAGTTTATTACATCCTCCTAGTGTGGTGGCAACGGACTCCACACCTCTACCTAATCCATGTATACAACTGATAAATCCTCGTCGCGCTTGCTAGAGTCAACAATAAGGAGTTTGTCCCTTCAATATCAACATGCTAGTGTTGGCTTGTTCTCCCTGGATGTCTCTCCCTTTTATTGGTAAGACTTACTTAGACTTTTGCCCCAAAACTGTGAGAGGAAAACATTTGTCAATGTTAGTTGTGTCTTTTGAAATCCTTGA
The DNA here is from genome assembly GCA_963693085.1 of Alisma plantago-aquatica. Taxonomy (NCBI): domain Eukaryota; kingdom Viridiplantae; phylum Streptophyta; class Magnoliopsida; order Alismatales; family Alismataceae; genus Alisma; species Alisma plantago-aquatica. The sequence goes on along the minus strand of OY856415.1, from coordinate 104,248,247 downwards.
CTACCCATCTATTTATAATAGGGTCAAGGTTAGGATTTGCAAATCAATCAGGAGTCGAAGAGACAAATTTTCACAAATTTCTAGTTGTTGTGGATCATGAGATGGTCACATCAACACTTGAGTCGATCGACGCACACCAATTATCAAATGGAACATCCATTCAGCCGATTGGAATGCTTTCCTATTCACAAATACATGTGATTCCAATGGAATGATCAAAGCACAACATGACGTCAAAATGAATCCTTGATCCAATATATTGATTGTCCAGTTTTTTGACTACAATTTTGAGTAGGTTGACTCGACATGTGAATTGGTTGATTGAGCACTTAAGTTGGCCGAATCACTTTCCCAGTTAGGTAATTTTAGCCAATGTTGTCTAAACTGATTATCTAAACACTTTTTTAATCACATCAAATCCTATTCATGAGTAAACTCCTATTCCAAGTGAGTCTTATGTGTGTGACCCTATAGGTCCCAAATTAGGTTGGTAGTGAACATCCATAACTAATTTATGACATCACAAAAAATGAGCAGTATTTAGAAACACATCATTTCTATCTAAGTAACTGAAATGTTGGAGGACAATTTCAACCTACAATCCATGATCAGTGTTACAGTGATCATATAGTTCATTTGTCTCAGATATCCAGATTGAACTTGGGGCATGGAATTGTCATCCTCTGATTATTCAATCAACGTTCCTTGAACTACAACAGACTGTCTCAGATGCATGTGAGCTCACATATCACATATTTATTCACATGAGTATGTCCATATGTTTCTAAGTCCTTCTTATCAAGTAGCCACGATATCAACTCTGACAGGAGGGACAATTGCCATTGATATCACTCACATTCGATTCCCATATATCACAACATATTAGAACATAACCTACATGGTAAACCTTATTCAAGGTCATGTTGGTTAGTGTCAAAGTACATGAAACAACATGTGATGTGTGTAGTTATTTCAGGTCTAAAACCCCAATCACCATTATAAAATGAGAGTTGATTCTGACTAACAAATGAATGGCTTCCATGCATCACTCTCAAGGTGGGTTTGTTTGATACATTGTTCGTATGTGTTTGGCTTCATAGCATATATCATGACTAATGATATTTTTTCATCAACCAACACACATTCTAGTCTTATGTATTGTTTTTGTCTATATATTGTTTCCACAATAATATCCGACTAGGGACATAATAAAGAATGTAAGTACTCTGATCATACATATAATCTCATTGTTTAGGTCCTCGACCTAAAGACATATGTCATCAAGTAATATCATTCCCCATATGTCTATCATGTTATATCATCATCCTATAATTGAACAAACATATAAATAAAATTGTCTTTATTATTAACCAAGTCATTTACAAGATATGCTATTATAATCATGGTATGAATGGCTCTTTGGGCATACATACCAACATTTGGATCAATGGACGTCTTTGGTAGGTCCACTAATGCAGTAAGCGTGAGCACTTTTGACTCTCTTTCTGAGTATCTGGGGTTAGAGGAGTTTAGATATCTGAACACTCCACTAGCCACCAAGAGGCAGACATGAGGCTGTAGCAAGCCTAGTCTTTTTAAGATCATAGACTTAGAAAGCTGAGCATACTTCTAAGTCTTGTACAATGAGATTGTAGCTTATCGTGATTCTTTCACATGCATGATACACTTCATGTGGGTTTAGGGAATAATAAGATGAATGAGAGATTAATCAATTGTGTATAGTTACTCATTTATTCTTTGTAGTTATCTGGAGTAACTTGTCATTTGTATGCTTTTGAATAACTAGTTCCTTTTGTGATTTATCAAGCATGTTTAGATATTGACTTACTCTATATAGATACCTAGAATGTCATGCCATACATATATAATTGTGAATGATTACTTCCTCTATATCTTGTTACTATTCTAGTTTAAATTTTGTTGTTGTGTCTTTTGACTTTTAAAGTGTGTTAAACTATTTCTTTGGAGTATCCGTAACCACCTTTGGCATTTGTTCTAAAATGTCTGCATACATCAGTACGTATAAGTCCTAATAGATCACTTGCTATCTCATTGTGACCAGTGAAAGAATTCTTTGTCATATTGCCCAATAAATAAGATTTACATGTCTCTATTGATTTGAAGTGAAAAGAGTCTAGATAACCATCTTTATGGAATCTATAGATGTGTCTCTCATTAATGTGCCCTACATGACAATTCCAAATGTATGTTTTTTTGAGTTGTTGAGTTTTATCCTTTTGGTATTTATATTATAAACACTTGTCCCTAGATCTAGAAAATAAAGACCATAATACGTTGGGGCACTACCATAAAAGATCTCATCTTTAGAAATAGAACATCAACCATTCTTAATGTGAAATTCGAATCCAATATTGTCAATACAAGATAGATAAATTATGTTTCTATTAATGGAAATCACAAAACTACAGTTCTCTAACTGTATTACAATCCCACTGGGTAGAGATAAATGATAGAGTTCAACTACTGTTGAAGCAACTCGTTATCCATTTACAACACTCAGTTTGACCCCACCCTTTATTAAAGGCTTACTATAAGGACCCTGACCTTCGTTTAGGGTTTACCCTGTTTGTTTTGCTTAACCTTGATGCTTTGGTGCTTGCTAATCACCTTTAGTGGTGATTAGGGTTTAGTTGTGCTTTGTTGAGAGTTGGAGGTGCTTCTTGCAAATAACCCAAGTCTGGGGTTTTGTGAGCAAGTTTGCCACCTAGTGAGGTGTTCCTCTCTCTTTGTTTCCTCTAGGGTTGAGAGGAAGGCTTGGGCTCGTTGCTTGAGTTCTTTTGGGCCTGGCTGAGCTTGTTTGGGCCTTGAGGTGCCTTGTTTGGGCTTGGTTGAGCTTTGTGTCGCCCAAGAGAGGTGTGTGTCGGCCTAGAGGTGAGTGTGTCGGCCAACATGTGAAATGTGTCGCCCATGGTGCAAGTGTTGTGTCGCCCATGGTGTTTGACCCAGCCTTGACCTCGTTTGTGTCACCACTAGTGGACACTTGGAGCTTGATGCATGCATGTGGAAAAGACCTTGGACAAGTGTATAAGGCTTGCTAGAGTGGTGGCTTGAGCTCTAGGACAAGTGTCCTTTGGGTGGCCGACACCTTGCTTGGACCAACCTTGTTTTCTCCTCCCTTTACTTCTATATAGGTGGTTCTTTTTCTTTCTTTGAGTTCCTTTGATCCCTTAAGTCTTTTCTCCACCTTGAGTGCACGACACTCCCTCTTTTCCTTGCTTGTGTCGGCCGACACCCCCTTGAAGGAGCAGTGGTGGTCGACATCCCTTGAAGCTTGGAGCTCTTCTTCTTCCTTGCTCAAGGCGGGTTTCATAACTTCTAACCCTAACTCCATTATCTCTTGCTATGATCTTGTTTACATGTTAGTAGTTTAGTTCCTTGCCTAGCTTCATGTTTGGCTGATCCTTGTAATCTAGGGTTTTGAGCAACTTGTGTTTGAGGAGGAAGATGACCTTGTGGGATGATACCCCTTGGCTTAGTGCGTTGGGCAACACACTTGCTCTTGTGTTGGGTGATAGGCCAAATGAGGTGTGTTGGTCGATAGGCCTGTGTTGGGCGAGATGTGGTGGTGTCGGGCGACACCCCTTGCTCTTGTGACGGGTGTCACACCCTCCTCCTTGTTTTGTGTTGGCTGTTAGGCCTGGATCAGGGGTGAATGACATGTGGGATTAGCCTTTCTCTCTCTTGGACGTTGCGTTATGGTGCTTGACCAGGTCATTATCCCTTGTATCAGGCGTCGTCGAGTGGAGTGTGTCGGGCGTCACATGCCCTTGTGTGTCGGCCGATAACGCTTGGGCGAGACGGGCGTTGCCCGATAATACAAGTGCCCGACACCCCTCCCCTATCGCGTGTTACTCCTTCCTTGAGACGCGGCGTCGCGCACTGGTTGCCTTGGTGGCAACGCAGCGTTTCTACTTGCTCTCCTATCTGCCGTTATGCGTTGTGTTTGGGTGAGGGAAGGTGGCCGTTACACCCCCATTTAGCGAAGGTTGCAGTGATTTATAGTGAGAGCCTTGTTATCCTTGTTGACGGTTCCTTATATCATGGAAATAACTAGTTTTGTACATATATACCCTTGCCTAAATGTTGGTGACTCCTTTCTCACTTAATGATAATGATTATCTATTAATGCTAAGAATGGCAATGGTAGTGGTAATGTTAATGCTTGCTATGTATATCCAACATGACTATATGCATGAAGTAATCATCTTGATTATTTGTATAATACTAAATGAGGATAAACATAGATATGGTTGCTTAATGATGTGCTTTATGCACTTGATTACTAGATGATGTATAACTGATAAGTATAGCATCTTGAATGTCATCTCATGATAGTAAGCATAGTCCTTATGTTGAAACTATGATTATTGCGTACACTAACCATGCAGGTGATGCTTAGCCATGATAAGGCTATGAGATACACGTGATGAGTAACATCACTTGGATAATTACTCTGGTTGATGAGATTTCATATATGATGTGTTTTCCCCATGATGATGATGTAAGCCTTGAGGGGCAGTGGCAATACATGATGAGGGATTGAGATCCCATGGTATGTGATGATCCTTGAGATGAATCTGGATTGATGTGATTACAATAAAAAGCATAATGTTGAGTTTTATGTTGTTTATTCTGTTATAGTTTGCATGTTATACAACTTGGTTGAATCTTGCAATCCATCTAAAAGATACTAAATAATTACAGTGGAATATATCATGTAGTTTGCCCTAGCCATAGATCTATCATCGTCAGGAGCTGGTGATGGTGAAACGGGTTCTCCTGCAGGTTAACCCGGAGCGCATATTGTTGAATATGTGAGGTTTCTCCTAGCCTAAAGTGAGGAGGTAAGAGTGCAACTTCGGTTGTAGACTCGGTTATATGATGAGCATGGTGAACAGGCCCATGACTCCGGATATGTGATATGAAGAGCATGAATGCGTTCATGGCTCAGAGCACGGTGAACAGGCCCGTGGATCAGTTTTACTAGCGTCGTGACCTGTACCAAGGCGGGCTAGAGAAAGGGTAGCCTGAGGAGCTGACCCTGTGGTTGAGGCCACTTAAGCATGAGATTGCAGTCTTGCTTGTGTTGTTCTCGTACACTGACTACGAGGGGGAAGTTTGTGGAGTCCGACTCTTCCATTAACCTTGTATGGCACCGGCTATGGGCTTCGCAGTCGAAGGTTGGATTTGAATGGTACGGTTCACTTCCTCAGGGCATAATAAAATATGTAATTCAACCGTATAGTAATTGCTTCTTAAGGAAAAACACAGAACATTGGTTGAGGCCTTGTTTGTGTAGTTAATATGTTATATCTTACAGTTACTTCCATATACCTCATGATATGTGGCAATGTATATATCTTATCTTATTAATCATGTTCCATTGAGAGATGTTGGTTATATGCCTTTTGTATAGCTGGTAAGCTTGTCGGTAAGAATAGCCTTGTTTTATATATACTGCTCTTGTTATAACTGTTATCAGATATTTGCTGTTATAGATTTATCTTCTTGAGGTTCTGTAGTTACGACGGGGAGTTATGTTTCTCGCTGGGACAATGTTTGGTTGTCTCACTCCGCTGGTTTTCAGGTGTTCGCGCTAGACGTGGTGGTGGTCGCGGAGTTGTGACCGAGCAGCAAGAAGAGCAGTAGAAGGCAAGAGATGGACATGCTGCTATTTTGGTGTTTTGTAGTAGAGTCTAGAGTCATCCCTATACTCTTAGGTCCTTGGCGATGTTTTGACGTTGTTTCACGATGTACAACTGTAGATGTTTTGTATATCCTACTGTTGGCCGAATGCGGACCTCTGTATGTATGAACAGGTGATGAACTCACGTGATGACAAGACAACTATTGTTCTAAGCTGTGGATAAGTTTCAAGGGCTTTAATATATGTATATAACCTATTTTCTTGCAGGATGTGGACTGGAATGTAATAGTTTCCCAGTTTATCAGCTTTCCACAATCGGTTTTAATTAACCCGTGTTTTCGATAATCTGTGGTTATGGTGATTTCCGCACGTTTTCACGTAACACCTCGCTGTCTGTGTGATAGTGGGATGTGTTGCCACACTTACTTATTTTCATATTTTGCATATTTGAACATATGTGGGATCCACATATGGTATACAGTACCCAAGATGAAGAAGTATATATATTTATCTCAATAATGTTAGTAGAGATCTATATCCCTTGCTTCATCTTCCTTAAAAAAAATTAAACTAAAATTTTAATATAAACATGCAATAGGCATGTGGATCAATACATATTAGTGTTGAAGGCATTTTAACAAATGCCTTCTAGTCAAATATTAAAATATAATATGGCCTACTTAATGCATTACATCAAATAACATGGTTGGAGGTGAATGAAATTGGGAAAAAATTGTAGTGCATGAATGATGCCATTTTTCCAATCTTCCCGATCTAAGGTTCTGATCCTAACTACCATTTGTCCCTCCAAACAAAAGAATTGTTGGCATTACCTATCATATTGTGATTGTCAAACATCAATACAATATAGAAGGAATGCAGAACCCGCCAAAAAGATGTACTTCTTTGAGTAGATGGAGAGGTGGACCGTAAATATTTATTTGAGATACCTTCTCCCCACACCATGTTACGTCAAGAGAGAAGATGTCATGCAGAATTCATGAGCAATGGCTGGTTCCATTCATGCATTGAGTGTAATGCTAGTCCACCATCTGACTTTGGTGAAATAAGTTGGTCCCAAGACACCAAAGTGAAAGCGGGTCAATTTTCAGACCTTCTCTAGAGAAACTTTCTAATCATAGCATCCATTTTCAAGCATAGGGATAAGGGGAGAACAACAGTATGCATAGTGAATGTAGGTATGGAAGCTACCACACACTTAACTAAACATATTTTACCAGCCAAGGTCAAAAAATGAGCTTCCCAACTGGTAATTTTTTATTGCATTCTATCATACACTGGTGCATATGTACCAGTAGTTATTTCCCCACATATAAAAGATACACCAAGGTACCTACTGAGATTGTTAGTAGCATTTATTTCAGCAACTAAACATATATGTCGATGAAGTTGTAAAGGCACATGTAAAGAAAAAAAGAATTTCTCTTCTCTACAGATATTGATTGTCCAACAACCCTTTCAAATAGCTGAAAACAATCTAGAATAAGATTTCAGTGTTACATATCTACTTTGCAAAAGAGAATTTTCATCAGCAAATGCAACATGTGAAAAAGTTGATCCTTGTTGAGAGAGTTTGACAGGTTTCCATTGACCAATTTTGACTTCATTGCTAATGAATAGACTTAATCTGTTAAGACACGTAGAAAAAATGTACGGAGATAGAGGGTCCCCTTTATGTAATCCTCGATTTTCTTCAAAACTAGGTAGTAACTCTCCATTACAAGCATTGCAAACTCTACCTCCACAAATAAGTTCATAATGTAGTTCTCAATTGTAGATGGAAAACCAACATTTTGAGTAGTTCCAAGAATAAAGCAGCACTCTAGACGATTGTGTGCCTTAACCTGGTCAATTTTAATTGCCATAGTTCTAGCAGTATTAGTTCCCTTCACATTGTGAATCAACTCCTAAACAAGGATTATATTATTTTTAATATGTCTCCCAGATATACAACTTGATTTCTTTGTACTAATCCAACCAGGGATGAAGGGTTTCTATTAATTAACTAAGATTTTTGAAAATAAATTTAGATAAGTATTTTTTAGATAGACATGCTTAAGTTGATTGAAGTTTTGAGGTAGGGTGACCATAGGAATGAGAACCATAATAAAATCACAAAAATTAGGAGTGAGCAGAAAGCCTTATAAAGCATTAGTAGCATTCAGAAGAATGGAGTGTTTAATTACCTTCCAATAAGAAAGCATAAACTATCTATCCACGCAATCAGCCACTAGTGCCTTATTTATCCCCATATAGTACAAAGTATGTAGTAGTTCATCTTTATGCAGAGGCATAGCCAAAGAATGGGCTTATGCAAATGTTAAAGGATTAGAGATATTTGGTAATTGTGCGGTGGTAATAATTCGTGAAGTATTAGAGATGAATTGTAATTTTAAATGCTTTTGGACTAGTTTCTTGAATCAGACTTAGTCTTCAATCAGAATACCATCTTCATTTGTTAAAGATTTAATAATGTTTGACTATCTCCTAGATCATACAAAAGCATGGTAGAAAGTTGTATTGGCGTCTCCATCCTTCAGCCATGATATATGGCTCTTTTAGCGAATATCCACAAACTTCTTGGATAACAACATGTGCTACTATGTTCGTGGTGAAATGCACTGACTATTTAGAACTTATGAGTAGTGAATTACCAACGCATCTTGAGCAACTTGCAGAGAGGACGAAACATGTTGTATTTTAATCTACTCCACGTGCCTAAAGTTAATATCCCATTGTGTAATGGAAGATTTTATAGAATTTAAGGCTGTTGTGAACTCTACTTGTGTTTTATACTGAGTCTATATATGAGAAAATCAATTATCCATATTCCAACTGGACTTAGTTCCAAAAATGGGATTAAAAGGTCGTCGTTGTGTGTTGTATAACAAGAGATGATTATGGTCTGATTGAATAAGGGTTACATACTTCACATTAAACATCATTCCTAATAAAAGAAAAAGGGTGTTCACCAAAAATCAATCCAATCTTTCTTGTAACGGACCATATTTGTAAGTATAAGTCCAACCTTCAAAGACCAAATCAAAAAGGTATGCATGTAGCATACAGTGTTGAAAGAAAGAGGATTTTGAAAAAGAGAAAGATGCTCCACCAATCTTTTCAGTAGTGGAAATCAGAACATCATAATCACCCAAAGCTATCCAAGGGTGATTAATAGTTGATGAAATTATTGGTAAAGGATTCCATAGCATATGTCGAGTAAGAGGTACATGATTAGTTTATATAACAGTCACAAAGAAACAATCATTTATAAGAAAAAGTAGATACTAATGATGACTTTCTATCAATTCGACGGTTACATTAGTATCATGCCAAAAAATCCAAAAACCTCCAGATAAACCATTAGCTTTAGACGTATGTGAGTTTGAGAAGCCAAGTTTACATATAACTTCATCCACTTGACTGCCAGAAATTCTATGTTCAAGAATTCCCACCGGTTTTGGACAATGCAGACTAATTAACTCTTTTAATTGATTTTGTGTAGGTGTTTTACCAATGCCTCAGACATTCCAACATATTATATCAATCATAAGGATGACAAAGTTGAATTTGGCGCCACATCTAAAACTATATATACTTCAACATCCTGTAGACATCGGGCTTGCACCCTAATCATATATTGAAATGTCTTCATTTTTCCATTGGAACCCATAACCTCTCGACCACCTATAATCGTGTAGGTAGGAGTAACAATAGGTAGAAGATTAGAATCAAGTAATTGCGGGTGTGAAGGTTAATATCCAGTTCATCGATAATATTAGAACAACTATCTTCACAAATCTGATTATGGTGTATGACTTCATCTAGTCTTGTTGTAATGGCAGTATGATTCTAAAGAACCTATTGAATCTTGTGATGTTACCTATATTATATCATTTATTTCAACAACAACCTCTTGTTGAATAGGTTGTTTCCTTTTACATGTCCGTACCCTGGGGGGCTTTGGTTCTACAACATTTTCAACAATCTTAGTCTCTGTGTATTTTCTTTCACTGTTGTTGTCCTCTTCCAACTAATTCAAGGAATCAAAATGGTTATCGGTGCCTGTTGAAGTCGTTACTTTACTTTTTGGTCATTGTGATGGATGAACTTTTTTGGAATGAATATTGTGGCCATAAAAGGTTTCCCAATGTTCTTATTCCGGTAACCATTGCATCCCAACATCATTATTTGTAGCATCATTATGTAAAGACATAGGTCGACCATCAACACTATCATCAATATCTTTTAGATAATCACCATGGTGGTGTCCCAATTTTCCACAATCATGGCAGAGGATAGGAAAGGATTCACATTCAACACGATATGCCCTTCCTTCAACAACAACTTCTAGAAGCATAGATTTTGTCATATCAATCTCAATGGATATCATTGAATGTGTTCATCAACACGATATAACTTCCCAAGAATATCACTGAACCGATCAAATAAGAATTGATTATAGAGATGGATAGGTAGGTCAATAACCCTTACCCAAACGACAATCTTCTCAGGATGCCCTATTGGAGGCACGAAAATTGGTGTCCATCTCCAAACCATCAAACGACATCCATAGATTGACCATGGGCGACAGTAAGAGCCTTTTCATAATCATGGCGACTTGTGAACTAGACTAAAAATTTATTTAGGCTTGATATATGTACACATCAATGGCTTATGCATTTCTAGAGTAACTTAAGCTGATCACATAGTGTCAAGTAACCAACATATTGTCCTATTAACTTAATAACAATAACATATCCCCATGAATGATGGAGAATAGATCTAGCCATTGGGGTGAGATAGATCTCTTCTATGTCTATTTGGTTATTTATGTAAATATCATCAAATGTCATAGATTGGGGAGTTAGAAAAAAAATTGATCGCAACGGTTGGGAACTACAACATCACAGAAGCTACTAGGATAGTTATTTGCTTGACTTGTTTATTCACTACTTGAACCAGACTAATATTGCTTTTGTTGAAGATAGGCATATGTGGGTTGGTTTGCTAGCGAAGGAGTCGAGGAGGCATATGTGGGTTGGTTTGCCAGTGATGGAGTCGAGGAATCATCAGATGTGGAATCAGATAGTTGTGGACTTCCTCACATCCATCGATAGTTAAGAGAAATGACAATATCCTAAAGCCGAGAAGATACAGTCAGTGTAGAAGACTGGAAAATAGTATTCAATGATGTTTCATCCAGAGTCATAATATCAATATCATCCTATGAACCATCCAGAATCTACTAGTTTTTCTACACAATCAGAATCTTCTTGGTTGGTTGGTCTCATGGTAACGTCATCTTCCCCCAAACAACCCCAACGCCGCTCCCATGGACGGCATCCTTCCAACCATGAGCCTTGTAACACCCCATTTGTGCTTCACTCGAAGGAGACTCTTAGTCAGACATCTCTACTCTCTTCCTTAATTTCTTTAAGTGAAAAGGACACATTGCTTTTTCACTTACCCTTCTTCTTATTTTGGGTGGAAAAGAATTAAACTTCATCCTGGCCTAAAAATATTTCTTGGCCTTGCCTTTGTCCTTGGACTCCCTTTTACTAATCTCTATCACATGTTTGTCCTTCTTCATTCATACTTCAACATTTATCAACATGCCAAGCAATTTAGACAGCAGTTTGGCCAAGTTACTTGAGTAATAGCTCTCAATAAGCTGGTTATATGATTTAGGTAATGATTGTAGAACCATATCCATGGCAAACTCTTGGCCTAAAGAAAAACCTAGTATCTCTAGATGCTCCTCATACCCAATCATATTGAGCACATGGGCTCTCCGATATCTCCCTCTATCAGTTTGCACTCAAATAATACTTTGGAGACATTATACCTTTCTTGCTTTGTATGATTCATAAGATGTGTCAATTTCTCAAGAATGTTCATGTTTTCATGATGTTTATGCAACTCATAGTTCACACATCCCAACATAAAGTCTTTGATATGTGCATCATCATTGACATGCTGCAAGTAAGCATCCATTTCAGTCTTAGGTGCATTTGGAGTGGGTTTCTCTAGAACTGGTGTATCAACTACATAAAGCTTGTGCACATCAGTAAGAACATTTCGCAATGTCTTGAACCAATTGTGGAAGTTATTCCCATTTAACTTATCCTCCTCAAATACTGATCGCAATGAAAACATGTTGTTGTTTGGCATTAGTTTCTACAAAACAAATTTACATTTTGTCAAAACACTTTGAAATTGATTTGATTAAAAGAAAATGTGATGACATTAATTAGACTTTTAATTATTATCTTTTTTTATCAGTAAGCATGCTACCCTATATTAAACCTCAAAACCAGAATTTACAAGTGGTGTGGACAACGTCCAGTATAGAAATAAAATAAGCAACCTACCTATACAGAAATAGCAATAATATGTACTTGTTTTCTTCCAAACTAAATCAATCAATGGTTTTCCCTCTTAAAAATGATCAGGTTCTTCATATATCATACATGGTATGGAATGAGGAGGCTAAGGCTTCTATTTTTTCTTATCGTAACATCCAGGATCTCTCTTTTGTTTCTCAGGACAATAGGTAGATGGGATCGGGCCCTATTCCACACAACTTTAGATAATTTGCACGGCCAAAATATGTATTATATAGACTCAGCTTCCAACATACATAGAGGATATCTTGATGCTAACAAGAACCCCTACTCATAATATAATCCACTGTGATAACCTTATTATGCATCAAATTCTATCAAAATAATTTGTTTTTGTTAGGCATATTTGTCTTCCATACCCATTCTGCATGTTGCAGCTTGTCTGAATAGATTCTAGCTAACTTTGAATCTCCACAATGAGACTAATCAATCATTCCCTAAAAGTAACAAAGGTTCTTTGATACAAGAGTGATACCCCTACAAATCAGAATGAGGGGGTCAGTCCCTCTTGACTCAGTGATCATCCATGTCCCATTAGAGATGAAACAACTCATCATTTGATGTTGATTGAAACCAGATCATAGTTTTAATTGGTCTCCAGTCACCTCATGCAATAACTTGCCATTGAACCATGGGTCCTTCCACATTGAGATGTCATTACCATCACTAAAGGTGTATCTGACAAGGTGCAACAATTTGTCACTGTGTTTCAGTAGTGACCACCACATCCTACTATTGTAAGGCTTAGGCGTGCAGGTCCATATAGAATCCTTCTTTAAGTATTTGTAGTGAATCCATTTCATGCACAAACTATATGTGCTATTGTAAATGCCTCATATAAGTTGGATCATGCCTGCTTTGCTCCAATCATCCACCTTTCTAATCCTCATACCTTCATCCATTTTAGGTTTGCAAATCTAGTCCCAAGAGACTAAGTGAAAACTTGTTGTCCCTTCATGGTCATCCCATAAGAAGGATCTACATAATTTCTCTATATCATACACTTTTGCTTTAGGAAATGGGAATGTCCTTATCCAAAAAAAGATGGTATGCAGACAACTTTGAAACAATAAGCTCAAATTTTCCATCCTTAGAAAGAAGCTTTGTCTTCTGCATTTCCAGATTAGTTTAATTTTGTCAACTAGAGGAGCACACATACTCTTAGTTATTCAACCTATAAACAAGGGGAGGCCCAGATATTTTACATGGAGCTCAACAATTTCAACTCCTATAAGGTTATTGATCTACGTAGGTGTGTATGCACTAGTTAATAGATGAATTTTTGTTTGGTTCAGTTCAAGACCCAACAGACTGCTAAATTTCCTCATATAGTTCTTGATGCCCATAACATCATCTTCAGTAGCTTTAGAAAAAATAAGAAGATCATATGCAAACAGTAAGTGGGAAACTTCTGCATTGTTAGATGTGAGAGGAGTTATCTACCCTTGATTTGTTTCTCTATTGAGTATGGCAATAAATCCTTGCATTCCAATAACAAATAAGTATGGTGCAAGTGGATCACCCTTCCTAATCCCCCTTGTATCCTGTATAAGTTTAGTAGGTGCTCCATTTTCAAGGATTTGAAATGAGGCAGAGTCCATTTATTCTTTTATCCATTGAAGCCAGCACACTGGGAACCCCGTGTTCTTCATAATGTCTAAGATGTATGATCTATTAATAGTGTCATATGACTTGTTGATATCATCTTTAAGACATAGATTCTTGGTTTGGCATCTGAAATACATCTACGCTTGACAAATGAATTCATTTTCTAGGAGTATAGCATCTGAAATACATCTACCCTTGACAAATGTGCATGGATTGTTACTAATCAAGGTTGGAAGAATGCCCCTAAGACGGTTAGCCCAAATCTTGGATATAATTTTATACACAAAGTTACAAAAGGATATAAGCCTCCAGTCATTGAGATTTTGAGGTTGCTTTATTTTAGGAATCAGAGAGATATACATCTTGTTTTCTTTTTTTAGGAGCCTTCCTTTAAGACTAAAATCCTTTACAACTAGACAAATATCACTACCAAAAACATCCCAAGTAGTTTTGAAGAAATGCGCGTTAAGCCCATCCAGACTTGGTGACTTATCATTATTTACAATCTTTACAATCCCCTAAATTTCTTCATCAGTCAACAATCTGCACATCTATGTTATTTGTTCTTCATTCATTTTAGGGATATCAAGCAAATCATAATGAGAACATCCCTTAGTAGGAGCATTGAAGAGTACCTTATCGTGATTATAGAAACATTATTATATATTACCTTCACCCTTGATGTTATGGTCTTCATTTAGGAGGACAATCTTTATTTGATTCCTATTCCTTCTAGTCTTCAGTGAGGCATAGAAAAATCTACTTGAGCCAGAGAACTCTTGATTTTTTATGGATGATGGACTCCTCTATGTCCTTTTCTTTGAGATCTTCATCTTTCTTTGACTTGACAATTTCCCATTACAGGTTGTTTGTCAGGTCTTCATCTCATGCATCTTAGTTCCTTAATTCTTAATTTTCTTTGCCTTTTGTAGTATCATCTAGGTCCCCCAACCTTCCTAGTTCTAGGTCTAGGGGGCTCGCTTTGTGTGCTTCAACTTATTATATAGCTTGAACATAGGGTTACCCCTTACATATTTCCTCCAAGGTGCGCAGAATGTATCATTGAATCCAGGTAAACTAGCCCAAGAATTTAAATATCTCATGTGATACTTTTTCTTTGGGGATTGTTCATCCATATGCAAGAGTTGGATATAATGATTTATATAGGTGGTGGGAAGAATCTCCAGTCACATCTTTGGGATGTCACTAAGAACTTGTAACTGGAAGAAAGATCTGACAATTTGCTCCGTGCATTATTGGATCCAAGCTTATGGATGTTCTAGGTATAAAATGGGCCCTTTCCTGGAATTTCAATAATTTTAGTATCAAGGATAAGTTTGTTGAAGTCTTCCATTAATTTAGCAGAAGGAGCAGACCTTCCAAGTCTCTCTACGACTGCTCTAACTGCATTAAAGTCACCCATTACAATCCATGGGTACTTTAATTGATTCTTGATGAGTCAAAGATCCTCCTAGAGAAGAGATATCCTTGCATCATTGTTCTCTACATAAATAGTTGTAATCTCAAACTGCTTAAACCCAGCTAATAGACTGAAATGGGCAAACTGTCTTGATTGACTAGTAAGTTTGACCAAGTATTCCTGATTTTCCCACATTATGAGAATCCTCACTTTTTTACAACTTTCGGAGTTATCAATCCAGCTATAGCTCGGCCAGGTATGCCTCATCATTTATCTAGTTTTAACCCTTTTGAATTTGATAATAGTTAGAAGGGTGATATATGCCCCAACCCTTCTAAGCTTAGCCAAAATCATTTCTTGCTTATCCTTCTGTGATAAGCCCCTAACATTCGAGGCAAACATTGATGGCAAATCAACCATTGGGGTGGGAGGAATAACCCTGCCTCCCACCATAGAAGTGTTTATGGATTCTATTGTGTCAACGGATTGATAACAATTGACATTACTTTCCTTGTTCTTCTGCTTAGAAATGGTTTGACTTCGTGCAATACTATTGCTCTGTAGACTTGTAGTTTTCTTTGGTTGGTTGAAACCATCACTTTGTCCTATTTGATGGCTCATCGTGGTCTCCTGGAAATTCTGACAAGTAGCTCATGTGTTATCTTTATATGTTTGAGTTTCTACCTCGAAACCCTATGAAATTGGGATCAACAGAGTTTGGTTCTCCATAGGTGGTCTCTCTTACTTATCCTTCAGCTTGCACAACCCAAAATTGTCACAATGTGGGCATCTATCGGATATCCATTTGTATTCAATCTACATCTCATAGCTTTGGTCTTTCTTAGTCTGAAGCTTTACAACCCTGGGAAAGGTGGAAGTGGCCTTCATCAATACATTGACTCTAGCATAGTAAACTCTTACTCTTGCCTTGGTTTTCCTATCTAGGAATTGGGGTTTACAAATGAAATTTTCAATTCTTGATATCATCTTATAGATCCATAATTCTAATGGTAGATTGAGAAGTTTCATGCACACTAGAACAGAGGTCAACTTTTCTTATTCTAGTGGCTCTCCTTTCTCCCATGTTCTCAGAATCATTGGCTTTCCTTTAACTATCTAAGGTCCCCCTTCCATTGCAAAATTCATGTCTGCTTTGGATTGGAACTTGATGGTGAAGGTCCCCTTACTTTAACCTAGGACCTCCATTTCTCCTAATGACTTCCAGATCCTTCTCAAGTGATCTTGAAGAGTAGGAATGTGCTAGTGAAAGTTTATTATGTAGCCAGACAGTGTTTTCTTCCATTGCACAGTGATTTCATCAACTTCCACCTATAAGATGAAAATGGTATCTTTATCTAGTGTGATCTCTATATGGGTTATTCTTGTATTTATGTCCCCCACTGGGACTTTGCACAAAGCTAACCATTCCCGCACCCTACCTGTGACTCAAACTTGATCTCCACTAGGGCACTGAAGCCTACCTCCTTGATGGGGAGGATTTCTTCATCCGCCCCCAGCTCCTCCAGAGAATGCAACCATTAGGTTAGAATTTTCTTTCCCCATCAGACCTTTAATTAATTATCACTCCCACTATTTTTTTTCATATTAATAGCCCTCACTATCAACTTGGATGATTGAAGCATAAAACCTTCTAGGAAGTCAAGATCCATATTTCGTCAAAGTCATGAGTCAGCTAGGGTCGATCTATCACACCTTGACTATATAGGTAGGCTACATTTTTCAATTGCGTCACATGCAACTCTTGGTAGACGGTATGTACAACATTTGTTTGTAATCCATTTTTATGCTTCTAGGTGACGAATCCCATTAAGATCACCAAATTAATGCTAAACAAAAAGCTAACGTGATAAAATATGCACCATGTAGAGGCAGACCCACATATCTATCATGACACTTCCACGAGATAG
The DNA here is from genome assembly GCA_963693085.1 of Alisma plantago-aquatica. Lineage (NCBI taxonomy): Eukaryota > Viridiplantae > Streptophyta > Magnoliopsida > Alismatales > Alismataceae > Alisma > Alisma plantago-aquatica. Next base: position 104,231,174 of record OY856415.1, on the reverse strand, counting down.
ATGATGTTCCACACTAGGGTCTATCCATGCTTAATTGATCAATCTTTTCATGTGTGTTGCTTATGGAAAGACTCTAAGACTTAATATTTAATTGAGAGATTTGTATTTATAAATACATATACATATTTAAACACCACATACTTATAATACGTATCATATACATGTTATATCCACAAACAAAACATATAATCACAAAATAAAAGCCAAGATTATGGCCATACTAATGGAATTCTTTGGGGACACAAAAAAGTACTACCATCTAAGGTCCACAAGTCAAATTGTGTCTTCATATTATGGTGAATTTACAATGAAGTCAACAACTTGCAAGGAAGCTAGGGTAAACAAAGCATAATTTCTTCAAAATAGGAATTTTACTTAATCAATTGGTCTTAAAACTTAATTAATTAAATGATTATGATAATCAAGTAAGATTAGAGTAAAATTAGGGTCAATCTAGGCCTAGGTTCTTGCACATTGTTTGTGATTTAAGTTGAGACAATGTGGTTTTTGTGCTTAATGTTGAGACAAGTGTTGTTTTCATAGATCTTTGAGATAATTTTTCTCAATTCTTAATCAACCACTCTTTGTGCAATTGAATGATTGGTTATAAATTCTATTGTGGTTAAAAAGTTGTATTGTTGAACAAGGACAATACATATTAAGTAACAACATAGTCGTTGGGGTTTCAACGCTCTACTCTGGCGACTACATCGGCAATCGGATAACCTTCCACTTCGGTGGCGGGGAGGGTCTTCCTCTCCATGGTGATGGGAACCCATTAGTCTGGGAATAAAAGACTACATGCGTAGGTGATTAAAGGTGCATAACATATTAAACTACACAATAGTATGCATCTACAATGATTGAGGATGGAAAATCATTTGTTACAATCGATGAAGATACATATGAAGACATGGAAAAAAGTCGGGAACATACGATCTCAGTTTATGTTATGGGCTAGCGGTCGTACTATTATCATCTTTTGGCCTGGATAAGGATAGTTTGGCAACCCAAAGGAGACTTAGACCTCTATTCAAACCCTAGTCATTTTTTCTTTGTTCATTTTAACTTTGTAGATGACCATAACACAATGAATAACATGGGCCCCAGGTATTTTTATGATCGCCTGGTAATCATGAAGGAAAATCACATGGGAGACGACCTGGAGAAGGATCAATTCAGCATGATTCCTATATGGATCAAAATTGCCAACATGGGAAGGAACTAGTTAGAGAAAGCAGTAGGTATCGTGGCATCAGGAGTTGGAAAACTATTGCAAGTGAATATGGGAGCGATCCAGCATGAATCGCTAGGCAAATCCAAGGCGTTGGTGGAGATCCAAGTATACGAGGAATATCCTAATGAGATTTGGGTTAACCTACCCAAATGTGACCCCATCCCGATGGAGATCTAATATCAGTTCATCCCAAAATGGTGTGTGGAATGCAAGGTGTTTGGCCATGATGGCGAGGACTTCCCTGTACATGAACAAAAATGTCAGGAGGCAAAGAAGAAAGACATCCCTAAACAAGTGTGGACTAAGGTTAATAGAAAAGGATGAGAAGATAAGGAGGAGACAGTTGAATCTGAGAAAGAGGTTGAAAACATGGAAGATTCTGAGAAAGGCAAGGAGGCTGCTAAGGAAACTATTAACAACATGCTAAATTTTGTGAAAGAGACGATAATAGTCCCTACCAAGAACCGGTTCAAGAATCTCAAATATGAGGACAAGGTTGAAAACCAAAATCCAGTTTCAATTATAGGAGAGGGCTCTAAGAAAGTGGGAGGAAGCACTAGGGTGATCGAGACACGCAAAACTCGATCAAATAGTAAGGGTCATCAATGACGTTCTTTATGTATAATGTATGTATCTCTGACAAGCCACATAAAAGAAGGGAGGTTAGAAGTGTGATTAGATCAGTTCAAGCTTCTATAGTTGGACTGGTTGAGACAAAAATAAAAAGCCTCAGCAAACAACTAGTGATTAGGATGTTTCCGCAAGAATGGAAATGGGTCACAAACCATGAGCATAACAATGATGGGAGAGTATGCTTAGGCTATAATACGAAGTTATGCGAGGTTGAACCACCGGATATGGTGAATAGAAGATAACAACAAAATGTGTCAATAAGGGAGGTCTTTTAATAACAATTATAGTGGTATATGCTCATAATCTTATGAGCCAATGCATGGAGTTATGGAGCAAACTGTAGATACTATCAGATGACATAAAAACCCCATGGTTGGTCTATGGAGATTTTAATAACATTAGGAAGAGAGAAGAGAAAGTGGAAGGAAGATAAGTGTTGAATGTTGTACTTATCATATTTAACACTATAATTGATAAGGTAGGACTTATCGAGATTTCAATAATCGAGAAGGAAAATTTCACTTGGCATAACAATCTTAAGAAAGCCAAACGCATCGCCTATAGACTGGATAGGGAACTAGTCAATGATGATTGGCTATAGTTCTTTCTAGGTTCCAAAACTAAGCTTCTTACTTCTTGTTTTTCAGTTCATTTTTCTTTGTAGGTTAACTTAAGAGAAGTGGCTAGGAAAAATAAGTAATTTAGGTTCTTGAATTTGTGGCAGGAATGGTCAGGGAATCAAGGAAACAATTATCAAAGCCTGGATTAAAAAAGTCTACGGAAGCCCCATATTTTGTTTTAATCAAAGACTCAAGAATGTTAAGAAGGCTCTCAAAGTATGGTCAAAGAAATACATCAAACTAAAAAACTTGTTGGATGAGGAGAAAAGGGAACTCGATGCTATAGAAAGAGCTCTGAGGAGAAATCCATTAGATGTTGAATTAATTGAAGGGGAAAGAACTACAAAAGATAGAATTAATGCCCTAGACAAAGTAGAGGAAATGTATTATTAGAAAAGGAGTAGAACCAAATGGATAGAAAGTGGTGATCGAAACACTAAACATTACCACTTTATTATGAAAAGGAAGGAATCAGTGAACACACTCATTGAACTTTTCAATGAAGATGTCAACCACATTGACAATGAAGAATGTATCATCAAACAAACTACTGACTTCTTCCAGGAACTATATAATAGCAATCACAATCAAGAAGTGGAAGAGGAGATTACAAGGGAGAAAATCATCATTAAATAGGAGAATATGGAACTCTACAAATTCCCAAATGCAAAAGAGATTAAGGAAGGTTTGTGGAGTATTGGTGCCGATAAGAGCCCAAGACCTGATGTGTTTAATGGGTTCTTCTATAGGCATAATTAGGAAATCATCAAAGAAGCATTGATTGATCATGTCAAATGGTTTTTCAATGGAGGAAACATGGTAAAACAAATTAAGCATGTGTTCTTAGTTCTAATCCCCAAGAAGGAAATTGTGTCTACACATGTGGATTTTAGACCGATCTCTTGTTGTTCAATTTCATATAAGACTATCACCAAGATTCTCAGAATCACACTAGCAGCTATCCTACCAAGAATCATCTCTCCCAACCAAGGGGCATGTAACATCCCTGACCTGGGTTAAGCCTTAACCCTAGATGTTTTGCTTAACAAGTATGATTATATGTTTGCTCTTATATCTTGAAAAGTAATTAAGTCTCAAGAGGAACTTATGTTTTAATTTTTGTCCTTTTTGAACAATGTTGAAATAATGTTTTGTCAATTTTGGAATAAAGTGCAAATTACCCAAGTTGAGGGGTTAAATTGCAAATGTTAGATGATAAGATGCTCCTCATGTGTTGAAGAATCATGAGAATGAAGATGATGCATAGGTAGGGCTTGTGGTAGCCTGAGTACCAAGAAAGAGCTGATAAAGCAATGTTTGTGCCTTAAAACCTAGTTTTGGTGTAATGTGCAAATTATCCAAAACCCATGGTTCAATATGCAAATTGCCACTTCAAAATAGTCCCTAATGTTTCTTGGCATCATGTAGAGCAAAGAAAATGAGAGGGGCGTTTCATTTGTATCTCTTTGGAGGAGAGAGAATCTTGATATTAAAATAATCAAGATTTAAGCTTAATTGGAACTTTACTTCAATTTCATGCAAAAATAAATATATTAATTGAAGATCCCTTCAACCAAAAGGTGAGGGATGATTTTTCAAAATAATGGACGACCATGTGCCTTGTAAAGGCACGAAAATATCTAAAGGAAGTGGATAACTCACTCACATTATTAAAAGAAAAAGAATTATTCACTAACTTTAGGATATTATTATTATAAGGGTTAAGGTGCTTAATTTTCTTTTCTTTAAATCATGGATAATTGAGAGTAATAACAGGAAAAGGATATAGCCTCATAACCAAGGAAGGGAAGGGGGAAAGAGGCAAGGAAATGGAGGTGATAATCCCTACTTTCTCTCTCCTAAAATGAATTTGAATAAAAATGCATATAAGCTCATTTATCCATAGCTTGAAAGGGGAATTTCGAATCCACTTTCACTTCTTGCTTGAAAAAACGACCAAGGGAGCTTGGAGAAACAGGAGGACGACCCCCAACCTGTTGGTAAGCTTCTTGACCTCTTTTCACCTTGATTCCATGGTAGAAATTGAAAATCAATGCATGATTTCTTCTTATCTCCATTCCATCTTCAATTCTAGCCATTCCTTTTCACTCAAAGCTTAAGGAAGATCTTGGGATAGGGGAAAGTGTTGCTTTCACTATTAAATACGTGGAGGTTGAAGCTTTGAAGCTCAATTGAAGGCGGGTTTTATAACTTGAACCCTTAATATTGTTATTGCATTCAATTCCTTATCAATTGTTGATCATTTGTTCTTCTTGAAATTCACTTGATCAAATCAATGGAACCACCATGAAAATTACAGAAAAATATGAAGGATCGTAGCTTGATGATGATGACATCATCCTAAGCACACACCTCAAAAATATCCTAGGAAAACAGTTTCAAAAGTTGGAAACCAATCGGTTCCATTGAAATTGGTTAAATGGTTTCAACAAACTGTTAGAAACCAAACGGTTTCAAACCGTTTGGAGTGGTTGACCATTTTGAGATCATAGGCACATGTTGATGGTTGATTACCCATTAAATTCAATTGATTAGTTTCAAAGGGTTTATCAGTTGAAGGTTAATCAACTATCAAACCCTAATTGGGTTAAGTGCTGAAATTTCAATTGGTTGATTTAAAACTTTGGATTGACTAACCCAAATGGTCTCAAGACTGTTTGGAGGTCAACCAAGACCATTTGGATGTCTAGGGTTGAGTATGGTTGAGTATTTGAAGATCCAGAGATATCAAATTGAAATGCAAACAATAGCTAATTTGATGATCAATCCAATGATATAAACCCTAATGGAATTTCACAAATTTTAATGATGGGATGGGGCAAACGGTCTCAAGACCATTTGGAGGTCATACAAACGACCTAAAGACCGTTTGAGGTCAGGTCATATCATAATTTGATGATGATTCATTGATTTCAATTGAATCAGTTCCACAATGTTAATCATTGAAGGTTCCTCGAATTCAGAACCCTAATTGAAGGATTCTTGATTATAAATCCTAGTTCAATTGGGTTTGAAACCTTAATTGATGGTAGAATTGAATGATGATTCAATATTTGATTTCATGAATGAATCAAGGATTCAATTTATAGTTGCTTCATTAATTGAAACCTTGAATTGTTTAAGTGTTGAAAGACCTTTTTGGTCCATTCGGTTTTGAGAGGGTTTGAACCAAACGATCTTAAGACCGTTTGAGTCCAAACAGTCTCAAGACCATTTGGGTCATTTGGTCTCAAGACCCTTTGGGTCCAAACGGCCTCAAACCATTTGGAGACCCAAGTCTAATTGGTTTCAACACACTTCTTGCCTAAACGGTTTCAAATCATTTAGAGAGTAAAGGGTCAAGAACGTTTAGTGATTCAATGTGATCATATCAATTGAAAACTTATTGTGATGAAGGATCAATTGACCCTATAATTATTACTGATTTATCTAAAAGATAAATACTAGGGTTGTACCTTTAAAGGTACTAAGTAATTGGTAACCCTAGATGAGTTAATCCCTAAAGCTTAAGTAAGCAATATTTTAATACACAATGTCAACCCTAATTGAATAAAGGGTTGTTTGACCCAATTTATCCAAGTTTGACATAGTCAACATCCTAGAGAGGATGAGAGAGAGATAGGAATCCATACATGTAGGATAATCATGTAATGGATAAGCCTCAAACACTTTCAATATGAATATACTAATATTTTAGGGTATGATCTTTGATGAAGTGATCATGAAACCCTAATTAAGAAGATTGATTAACATTAACCCTAATCTAGGGCAATGCTAGGTGTAATTCTAATCTAGGATAAGGATGAAACCCCAATTGAGGGTGATTCCATGTGAAACCCTAATTGAGGGTGATGCCATGTGAAACCCAAATTGAGGGTGATGCCATGTGAAACCCTAATTGAGGGGGATGCCATGTGAAACCCTAATTGAGGGTGATGCCATGTGAAACCCTAATTGAGGGTGATTCCATGTGAAAGCCTAATTGAGGGTGATGCCATGTGAAACCCTAATTAAGGGAGATGCCATGTGAAACCCTAATTAAGGGTGATGCCATGTGAGACCCTATGCAATGGCATGATTAGGAGCCCTAATATAGGGTGAAGGTATGTGCAACTCTAATTTGGAGTTATAATACATGAAACCCTAATCTTGGGCAATATGATGAAAAACCAGAACCCTAATAATAAAATAGTGGGTAAAGCCTTATAAAGGTGAAATATCTCAAATGGTTGATTATAGGCAACCTTATAGTAAGCAATACCTTAACCTAAAATGAGTCCATATCATTGAAGTTAGTTGCATCATTCTTGTGTGTGACCTATGCACTTCTTGATAAGAGTGATAGGCTAGTGAATGAAAGTATTAAGATGGGAAATACCTTAATCCAAGATAAGTTGATAACTCAAGAAAGTTGGAAGTGATGAGGAAAGTGATACATCAAGATATGATACATATCACTTTTAGCATTCCAGGGTTGATATACCTTGATGCACCTCAAATCCAATATACTTGGACAAGAAACACATGAAGTGTGTTATGTAAATTGTTACAATGAAATGTAATGAGTTTGATATACTTTGATAAGTATAGGCTAATATACCTTAAGAATGGGGTTAAGCCAAACTAATGAGTATGATGTAGTCATACCATGATAAGGATGAGAAATAAACTCATACCTTGAATTGATAATCATTTAATGATAAATGTTAAGAGTAATAAACATGATTGAATACTCAAGATGTTTAATGTCCTTGTGAGCCATATGATTAGATGTTTCCTAGTGATAGGTGACAAGATGATTAATGGCCTTGTGAGCCATATGGTTAGATGTTGCCTAGTGATAGGTGACAAGATGTTTAATGGCCTTGTGAGCCATATGGTTAGATGTTGCCTAGTGAGAGGTGACAAGATGTTTTATAGGCCTTATGAGCCATGAGAACAATTGTGGCATAGTGAGAGGTACCAAGATGATTATAAAAGTTTATTGTAAGAAATGACAATGTTTTAATAACCTTAATAAAAGAAACAATTGTATTTAATAAAGAATGTGAAAAGCTATGAAGGCTAACCTCAGGGTTCAAAGCCTAGAGAAGGATGTGACGAGTTAAAGGAATTTATACCCCATGATCTGTGATTTGTGTATTCAGGATTGGTTAGAGTCCAATGCCTGGCAGTGTAATCAGGGTTGGTTAAAGTCCAATGCCTAACGGTGTAATCAGGATTGGTAGCATCCAATGCCTGGCAGTGTAATCAGAGTTGGTTAAAGTCCAATGCTTGGTTGTGTAATCAGGATTGGTAGTGTCCAATGCCTGGTGGTGTAATCAGGATTGGTTAGAGTCCAATGCCTGGTTGTGTAATCAGGATTGGTTAAAGTCCAATACCTGGCAGAGGTATAATGCATGTAATCAGGGTTGGTTAAAGTCCAATGCTTGGCGATGTAATCAGGGTTGGTTAAAGTCCAATGCTTGGCTGTGAAATCAGGATTGGTAGTGTCCAATGCCTGGCGGTGTAATCAGGTTTGGAAGAGTCTAATACCTGGTAGAGGCTCAATGCCTATAATGATGACACATGATTGGTAATAACCCAATGCCTGTAATGATGACACAAGATTGGTAATAACCCAATGCCTGTAATGATGAAACAAGATTGTTAATAACCCAATGCCTGTAATGATGACACATGATTGGTAATAACCCAATGCCTGTAATGATGACACAGGATTGGTAATAACCCAATGCATGTAATGATGACACAAGATTGGTAATAACCCAATGCCTGTAATGATGACACATGATTGGTAATAACCCAATGCCTGTAATGATGACACCGGATTGGTAATAACCCAATGTCTGTAATGATGACACGAGATTGGTAATAACCCAATGCCTATTTTAATGATATATGAGTACATGGTAGATATAATCCCATATCTGTTTAGTAGAATGGCTAAGGCCAATAGATTGAAACAAGAATGTCTCATGGGTGACTTATCAAGATAATGAGTGTCACAAGAAAAGTTTCACCTGATGGTTTAATATGATGGATAAATGATATACATGTTCTTTCTATTCCTTATTAAGAGAATAGATGATCTATTGTTCTATTATAAATAGTTGCAATGCTTTAAAAGATGAGAATACTTTAAACTACTAATCCTATGCCCAATTTTATATCCTTAAACTGTAATAATAATGTTTTTGGCGGAGAGTTATATCTCTCGCTGGGGCAATTACAATTGTCTCACCCCCATTGGATCCAACATTTTTAGGTGGACAAGAACGGAGGAGATTGAGAACATCTTGCAGAGGAAGAACTTCAGCAGCAACAGGGACAACAGTGACAGCTCAGGTTGAGTGTACTATTTTTCGTGTCTTGTAGATAGAAGTCCTATGTGTCGTCTCTGTACTCTCAGGTCCTCGGAGTTAATAGTTAGTGTTTTTAATGAACCAATTTGAAATTTTGGTTTGATGCCTCGAGGTTCTTATGTTGTCTGTGTTTAGCTTTTAACAAGATAGTTGATGTTGTAACCCTCAAGAAGAGATGGTACAAGATATGTACTTATGAACCAGGATGTAAATGTAATACATTGGTTCTTGTTGAAAGAGTTTTCCTATGATTAGATTTATCTGAAAAAGGTTTAAATTTTTAGTGATTTTCAGTAATCCACTGTTAATGATTGCTTCCACTTAGTTAATGACGTATGTTTTAAATGCTTCACCACAGAGCACTTGTGAAATAGAGGAGGATTGAAGACTGCACTGTGTTTGTTGCGGAGTTCACCTTGAATTTCAATGTCAAGAGGAGCACACCTCTACCTACTTGAAATTGGATATCACGTAAGCATATGAAACAGTAGCTTGGCCTTATCTCTGGAGATCCTTGGAGGGATTGAGATTAAGTGAAAAATGGATTTGATTGATCAAAAAATGTGTCACAATGGCTTCTTTCTCACTATTGTTGAATGGAATCCAGAGGGCCACTTTTGAAGCTCAATTGTCTTGAGACTAGGCGACCCATTGTCTCCTTTGTTATTCACTATTGCTATGGGACTAAAAAAGATGGTTGAGTCTACTATGCAGGAGAGAAGAACTAAGACCTATACAATCAAGAAAACAAAGGTTATTCCCACCTACTATTTGTTGATGACATGTTGATGTTCGTAGAAGGGAGGAAGAACACTCTAAGGCAACTCAAAACTCTACTTGTTGAATTTGGTAGGATTTAGGGTATGAGACTGATCAACACTAAGGTTCCATTTTTCATGTTTGTATCATGCAAGGATAAGGAAAGACTTCTTGAAGCTTAGGGAATACACAAACGTGTATGGCTGCCAAAATACTTAGGGTACCCTCTAGCTGGGGGTAACCTTCGTAGAAAGAACTTCCATGAGTTCTTGGACAAACTGAAAGATTTGATTAGCAATGGCCTAGTGATACGATGGAAATGGCAGAGAGTATAGTACTTATGAAGAGTGCAGCTATGGTACAGTCCATTATTGGATGACAATGGGTGAAATTCCAAACTCAGTGTTGAGAGGGATGGGGTTTTTCTATCCGATTTTTTGGAGGGAAGCCCAGTACATCCTATAAGGTGGGAGAGACTTTCATACCTTACTGATGAAGGAGGTCTTGGCCTTAAATTTCTAAATTACCTGGTTGATTTCTTCACACTCAAGAGAATACAAAGATTGATGACTAGACATTCTGTTTGGGAAGCATGGATGCAAACAAGATATATGGAGAACATGAACCAGAAACCTTCTCATCAGTGGGGTTACTCTAAGACATGGAGAAGGATGATAGACATGGCCTAAATGGAGGTTGAAACTTCTATTGAGGACCTATGGTTGACGAGTAGGAAAATAGCACCATAGGACAAATGTGTTGAAGTGTTATGGTTTAAGAAACATCATCCATGTTGGAGTCTAACATCTTTCAGAGCTTACAAAGATTATCTTCCTACTTTAATAAAATGTTAGGAAATGGAAACCTGACATTGGTACCACATGTTTCTTATGGAGACGATGAGTGTTGTCATCTATACAATTTGTGCAAATTCTAGATGTATATGTGGGGGAGAGCCCGATTGAAAATGGAGATGAAAGGATGAATTAGCATGTCTGAGTCACTCCATGAAATGTCAGAATTACCTACAGAGGAGAAAACCTTATTCCTATGGTGCGTTATAGCACGTGTTCATATATTGTGGGCAAAGAGGAATACGAGATGGAAAGGAAGGATGAGATCAGCTTGTTCTTCCATCTTAAAAAGGATATTCAAAATATATAAGTGGTCCATAAAAGTAATCTAAAAGGGATTCCTCTAATTACTAAGAGGAATTGGGAACCGATGCAAGCTATAGCTTAGTTTATTTTTTTGTGAGTCACATGTATGGATGTGATTTGTAATTTGTAACCATTTGGGTTCGGATATTAAGTAACAATATTCTTTTATATTTGGCTGCACTCGGCATTAAGTATACAGAAATTAATTTTTATACCAAGCATTCTTATTAGTAATATAAGTGATGAGACTAGTATAAATGACATATTATAAGTACATATTTACCAAACAAAGTGAGCAGTTTAAATCACCTACTTATGACATAACAACCACACTCCATCCCAATACTAGTACGCCTATGAAAAAAACATATATCTACATACAAGTATGTGCATTCCCATACACATAAACAAGTACACTCATCTAAATAAATTATACACGTATAGACATATATACATTTAAATATATATACATGTATGTACATATCGACACAAACATATGCAAGTGCACACTGTATACAAACAATACACGCTAATGATGTAGACAATGATGACATGTTCCAGTTTGAAGAACATGGGAACCCCTCATCCCCATGCATGTTATATAGCATGCATAGCATAACCCTCTAAATAGTTTGTATCTATGACCAAAACAAGTGATCGTTGCCCAATTCACTACATCCATGAGTAGGGATGTCGCGTCAGCAATCTCCAGTGCGCTACTGAAGCTGGAAAAATCATCATAACGTAGATTATCATAGGTATGGTTCCAGAAATTACTATGAGGTCATTAAGTGCAGCGGCTGTGAGTGTGCCTTGGCCAGATCATGGCCAACCGCTGACCCGGTAGAGCTTTAGTATACATGTCAGGACATATATATAATGTATGCATTGACATAGTCTTATAGTTTTCTAACAAAGTATGCATCATAGCACATATTTTAGTTATTTATGGGTACCAAATGTTCATCTATCAACATTAGTTTTACATTTCATCATACATAGATATATTTAGTACTATATATTAAGTATTATAAACACTTAGCAGTATATAATGTATAATATAATAGACCGTATTATAATATCATATACTATATTATATAGACCATATATGATATTATGTATGATATATATTGTAATATATATTATATATAGTATATATTATAATAATATATATTATAATAATATATAGTATATATTATATATTACATATTATATATCATATATTATACAAAATAATATAGAATTTAATATAGACAATACATAGTAGAATAAGGTCAAGCATGGTTCACTTGAAGTCAAACCGGAGACATCTCTTAGCCAATTGTTTTAATGCTTAATATAGCCCGAAAGTGAAGGAATATTCATACTATTCCACAATGTGCATGAAGTTTATTGATAAGGTCAAACATGCTGCAATTCAAGTCAAATCAGAGACATGTCATAGCCCATTGTTTTAAGGCTTAGTATAGCCTGAAAGTGATGGAAAACACAATTGCAGATATTTTGCACGCCATTTGCAATTGTGTTCTCATATTATCATGTATATAGTTATATTTTCAACTTGTAAGGAAGCTTGAGATCAGGACAAACAAAGTGTAATTGTCCTCAAAATAGGAATTTCACTTAATCAATTGATCTCAAAACTTAATCAATCACACAACTATGATAATCAAGTGAGATTAGAGTAAAATTAGGGTTAATATAGGCCTAGGGTCTCACACTTCATTTGTCATAAGTTGAGACAATGTGGATCTTGAGCTTAATGTTAGGACACATGTTGTTTTTATAGATGTTTGAGATAATGTGGTTCAATGCTTATCCAACCACTCATTGTGCAATTGAATGTTTGGTTATATATTCTTTTGTAGTTAAAAATTTTGTATAGTTGGATGGCCACAATTCATATCAAGTAATCATATTTTATTTGGTTGCACCCAACATTAAGTATATAGAAATTAGTTTGTAAACAATGCATTCTTGTTCATAATATAAATGACGAGATTAGTATAAATGATGTATCATAAGTACATATATACCAAACAAAGTGGGCATATTGAATCTCATACTTATGACTTGAGAACTTCACTCTATCCCAACACTAGTATGGCTGCAAAAATGACGCTAAAGATGTAGAAAATGAGGAATGGGGTCTCATTATGAAGAAAATGGGAATCCCTCATCCCCGCATAGGCTACGCAGCATGCATACCACAGACCTCTAAATAATCTATATGTATGACTAAAACAAGTGGTTAATAGTCGATTCACTACATCCATGAGAAGGGATGCCACAACATCAATCTTCAGTCTACTATTGAGGTAGACAAAAACCATTATCGGGTAGATTATCCCAGCTACGCTGGTGATAATGGGAGTGTGGGCATTAAGTGCAACGGTTGCGAGGGTGCTTTGGCAAGATCAAGGCCAACAACCAACCTAGGAGACCCTTATTATCCATGAAAGGAGAAATATATAATATATCCATTTACAAGCATCATAGTACATATTAAAGTTATTTATAGGTACCAAATGTTCATCTATTATCATTAGTTTTGCATTTGAACCGTCATAGACATAATCAATTTTGTATAACTAAATATTATACACACTAAACACTTAAATATATATAATTTATAACATGTTATACTATAGACCATATCATAATATCACATATGATATCATAGATACCATATTATATATATATATATTAGTATATATTATATATTATATATAAAGTCATATATAGTATATAATATAATATAGACAATATATAGTAGAATAAGGTCAAACATGGTGCATTTTAAGTCAAATTGGAGACATCTCTTAACCAATTGTCTTAAGGCTTAATGTGGATTAAAGGTGAAGGAAAACACAAGTGTATACATTTTGCACACCATTTGCAATTGTGTTCTCATATTATGGTGAATTTACAATTATGTCTACCACTTGCAAGGAAGTTTGGAATCAAGTTAAACAAAGCATAGTTTGCTAGAAAATAGGAATTTTACTTAATCAACTGATCTCAAAACTTAATCAATCACACAATTATACTAATCAAATAAAATTAGAGTAAAAATAGGGTTAATGTAGGCCTAGGGCCTTGCCCATTGTTTGTGATAAGTTGAGACAATGTGGTTGTTGAGCTATATGTTGAGACAAATGTTGTTTTTATAGATCTTTACGATAATGTGGTTCAATTATTAGAAAACCAATCTTTGTGCAATTGAATTCCTAGTTATTCTTTTCATGGTTAAAATTTTTGTATTGTTGGACGATCTCAACACATATTAAGTAACCATATTTTTACTATATTTGGCTGCACTCACCATTTAGCATATGGAAATTAGTTTGTATACATACATTACTATTAATAAGTATATATAAGTGATGAGATTAGTATAAATGATGTATTATAAGTACATATTTATCAAACAAAATGAGCAATTTAAATCTCATAATTGTGACATGAAAACCACATCCAGCCCGACACGAGTATGGCATGGGGCCTCACTTCAAAGAACGCCAGAAACCCTCATTCCAGCACAAGCTACGGAGCATGCATAGCATAACCCTCTAAATATCTATATCTATCACAAAAATGAGTAGTCAATGCCCAAATCGCTACATCCATGAGTTGGGATGCCGCATTGACATCATATGCAGTGCCACTACTGAGGTGGCAAAAAATCATCATCACATTGATTATCATAGCTATAGTGGCAGCAGTTGGAGTGATGACATTAAGTGCAACGGTTGTGAGGATGCCTTGTCTAGATCAAGGTCAACACCACCCCATGTGAGCTTTAGTATATATGTAAGGAAAAATCTATAATATATGTACTAACAAAGTCCTACTATTTTTAAAATGGAATGCATCATAGCACACAGTTTAGTTATTTGTAGGTATCAAATGTTTATCTATTAGCATTAATTTTACATTTTATCATAAAGAGACATATTCACTACTATATTATTAAGTATTATAAAGACATATATACAATATATGTATAATGTAATTGATCATAAAATAATATGACAAATTATATTATATAGACCACATATGATATTATGTATGATTTATATCATAGTATGTATTATACATTACATATAATATAATATATAATATATAATGTAATATCAACAATACATAGTAGAATAAGGTCAAACATGGTGCTATCATATTCAAATTGGACATGTCTCTTAAGTAATTGTTTCAAGGATTAATATAAACTGGCGGTGAATAAAAACACAAGTGTACATATTTTCCACACCATTTACAATTATGCCCTCATAAAATGGTGAACTCATAAATCTTCAAATTGCAAGGAATCTTGGAATCAAGAGAAACAAAGTGTTATTGGCTTCAAAATAGGAATTTTACTTATGTAATTGGCTTCAAAACATAATCAAACACATAATTATGATAATCAAATAAGATTAGAGTAAAATTAATCTAGGCCTGGTGTCCCACACTTTTTTTGTGATAAGTTGAGAGAATGTGGTTGTTGGGCTTAATGTTGAGACAAATGTTGTTTTCATAAATGTTTGAGATAATGTGGTTCAATTCGCAGACAACCACTCTTTGTTAAATTGAATTCTTGGTTTATATTCTTTTGTGGTTAAAAATGTGTATTGTTGAATGGACACAATACATATTAAGCAACCACGTTTTTTATTTGACTGCTCTCAACATTAAGTATATTGAAATTAGTTTGAATACTATGCATTCTTATTTATAATTGGTGAGATTAGTATAAATGATGTGTTATAAGTACATAAAAAACTGGGTAGTTTAGATCTTATACTTATGACATGACAGACCCACTCTAACCCAACACCAATATGGTGCAAAAATGATGTTAACGATGCAGACAATGATGATTGTGGTGTCAATTCGAAGAGCGCGGGAATCCCTCATCCTTGTGTAGGTTACTGTCATGGAACCGTTTATTACCCTAAGTTCACACTCTAAATGGCTACACAAATAAAGGTGAGTGAACCTCTATTTTCGTCCTTAGAATGGATCACATAGCATATGCATGAATGAAACCACAAACAAGAACATAGAGAACATAGCATATAAGGGAATTAAACTAGTACCTAATATCAAGATCATAAACCCATATATCGACTTGTGTTAATTCCCATTTACATGACATTAGAGATCACCTGTGTATGAGCATCATATTGGAACCATAGAGCAGAAGTAGTGATCATAGCAAGATTCAAAAGTGTACTTGTGATAAAAAATCATAAAAAGGATACATATCAGCACAACTGTGCTAAGTACGCTATAAAATGTATAAACTCATAGTTTTAGGAAACATATATGCTTGGAAAAACTTAATATGATAGAATGGAAAAAATAACAACATGAAAGCCTTTCTTATTAACATGCAATCATGTTTTAAGCACATTTCCATTATACTCAAACAACAATATATGACCATTGACCAACTTCCTCAAAGGAAGGGTCTGTAAGGGTGCTTAAGATTAGTTAACTCTTTTATATAGGTGAGCTAACCCTATTTTCAATATTCATTGTTACCTTACCCTAAGAACTCAGGTAGGTACACAAGGTTTGTCTAAAGGACAAGTTCCTTTATGTTCAAGGTTTGTTCAACATATTTCAAGCAAAACAAACATACTAATCATAGGGAAAAAGTAGCTCAAACCAAAATATAAAGCCAAGAAGTTTAAGTATACAATCATACAAACAAGTTCAATACCACTAGTCTGGATAATAGGAGGATAAATTACACCTTGAATTAAGGACAAGATTAACAACTTGATTTAGAAAAACATAACTAGTGACTTGACAAGATCTTGGAAATCTTGACTTAACATCAGCAACATTAGGTCCAATAATCTTTATCATGGGGGTTGGATATGTTCATCTAAGACTAGGTACTCATTTCCTTAAACATTGTTTTCAACATCTCAACTAATCCTGCAATTTCATTATCAAGTCAAACCTCTTACATCATGGATTAATCTAGATCTTAGGGTGACACATCACAACTAAGATTAGGGATCATAATATTAGGGTTTCATGAAATTAGATGGAGTTATCATGTAACACCCATGACCTGGGTTATGACCTAACCCTGGAAGTTTTGCCTAAATATGTAATTAATATACTTGTGAACACTCCCTGGCATGTAATTAAGTTCCTCAGGAACATTTACTTTCAATTTTTCTCCTTTTTGTATAAAGTTGTAGCAATGTGTTGTATGCAGGGACCTATGTGCAAATTACCCAGTTTAAGGGTTAAACTTGCAAAATTCACAAGATGAAATGTATCTATGATGTTGAAACATCATGAGGATGCCTTTGATGAAGTTTGAGGGATTTCCCAAGCTTGACCACCAAGGTGCAGCTGTGGAAGCAACCCCCATGCTTAGAAACCCTAATTTGGGGTAAAGTGCAATTTACCCAAATTGAGGGGTCCAACTTGTAATTCTTAATATCTAGAACATCTTTTATGACTCTTGTCATCATTTAGAGTAGAAATGATGGAAGGGATACATCATTTAATAATCAGATGAGAAAAATGATCTTTGTGATAGAAATCACCTAATATGGGTATGGAATCCTTTCATGTATGTACCCTAGTTGAAGGTTGGATTTCTTTACCCTTAGATCTTGAGTTTTCATGAGATTTGCATAAGGTTAGATGAGTTTGGACGTGCCTTTGAGCAAGGAGGGACCTAGATGTGATTTCCAATCTTGTAAGGTCCTTAGGGTGTAAAAGGGGCTAAGGTATATAAGCCCTTTTCCCTTGCAATTAAGTGAACGATCCTTCCTTTCCTTCATTCTCTTCTTCTCTTGCTCAAATGACCAAGGATAGCTATGGAGCTCAGGGGGACGACCAACCTGTTCTAGGTAAGAGAACACCACCTTCCAGCCCGAATTCATGGAGGAATTCACTTTCTAAGGTTGGTTTTGTGGTTAGCTTACCTAGTCTTCTTGTTCTAGCCGACCAAAGCAACGTTTCCTTGGAGATTTCACCCTGACCAAGTTGAGGAAGCTCAAGGACGCCATTAAAGCTTGGAGCTTGAAGGCTTGGATCTCTAAGATCAACCTTTAGGCGGGTTTTATAACTCTAAACTCATGCTTTATATGTATGCTTAATTTTTGCAAATTACTTGGTAAATTCTCCTTCTACCACCCTTCTTCCTTGCACGTTTGCAAGCAAATCAGTGGAGAAACCGACCTTGCTAGAGGTTGAAGATGAGGGGCGTGATTCCCTATGTTACTTTTTCAAACGACCTTGGACCCTTTTGGTCCAAACGGTTGCAAACCGTTTGGGTTCAAACGGTTTCAAACCGTTTGCCCTCAAACGGTCTTGCAAGACCGTTTGGATTGAAACGGTCTCAAGACCGTTTGAAAGAGTTGACCAAGGGACGAACATTTGAGGGTATGTTCCTAATATATTGAATTTCATCTCTGCAAAGAATCAAAGTCTATTTCTTAACCAATTGAGAGTTGAAGGCACTTCAACATGAAACCCTAATCGGGTGAAAAAGTGCTGATTTAACATATAGATCTTGTTGAGTTTTGGGTTGAAGGACCCAAACGGTCTCAAGACCATTTGAGGATTCCTCCAAACGGTCCTAAGACCGTTTGGGCACAACCCAAGACCGTTTGAAGGTCTAGGGTTGAGTTAATCTAATGGTTTGAGGGTCCAATTGTAGGAAATTGATGAATTGATGGAAATTGCTGATTTTGACCTAATTGGACTTCAACCTTAGTCAAAATGACTTGGATTTTGGTCAAACTTTGGGAAAACGGTCTCAAGACCGTTTGGATGATGTCCAAACGACCTCAAGACCGTTTGGGCCAAGTTTGAGCCCAATTGGATGTCAATTGATAGGTTCAACCTTGAATTGATTCACATTGTTGGACATTGATGACCAATCGATTTGAAACCCTAATTGAGAACGATTGAACCCTAATTGGCTTGCAATTGAGGGTCAATTTGATGTCTAAGTGGCTAAGGCTAACCCTAATTGACTTAATTTATAAGCGGTTAGCATAGCTTTGATCAATTGAGGGCTTCAACACACATATCCATGAACATTGGTGACCTTTGAACCCCTTTGGAGGTCCAAACGGTTTGAGCCCATTTGGACCAAACGGTCTCAAGACCGTTTGGGGCCAAACGGTCTCAAGACCGTTTGGGCTCAAACGACCTCAAGATCGTTTGGTCCAATCGATCTCAAGCTAGTGTGATCAAACGGTCTCAAACCGATTGAAGCTCCAAACGGTTTGGAAGTCAACCCTTCCAAACGGTCTTCACCTCCAAACGGTCTCAAGACCGTTTGGGTGGTTGAAACCGTTTGAAGGTTGAAACCGTTTGGAGATTGGTGATGGTTTGTACTTAACCATTTGATGGTGTAATTAGCTCAATGATGATCCAATCAAAACCCTAATGGTAACTTAGGTCATTAAGGGACTATGTGATTAGTGAGTTAACCCATGATGGTGATCATGTGGCAAATTACCAAAATACCCTTGAGGGGTCTAAAGGGATAAAACCTTGTTCTAATCAAACCCTAATCACATGATGTTGATGTTTTGGCTTATGTTAGTCCATGGAGACTTATCTCAACCTGATCTAGAGTGGTGTTGTCACCATCTACTAGTGAGAGGAGAGAGAAAGTATTTCTAGAGAGAGAAAAGTATCCTAGAGAGAGAAAGTACCCTTTAAGGAGGAAACTCAAGTGAGATACTTCAATTACACATGAATGTGCATGACTAGGGAATGACCCACCTATGTGAGGTCATGGAAACCCTATTTATGATATCTAATGGATCTTAATCTTAATTAAGAGCCTTAATGATGATGTTTTCTCTTACATGATGATGTAATGAGTACAATTCACCATGGAGTGAATAGTAAACCCTAATTTTAGGGTGAAGACATGAAAGATGAATAGTAAACCCTAATTGACTGGGTTATTGAATTAAACCCTAGTTGAGGGTGATTCCATGTGAAACCCTAGTGGAGGGTGAATCAATGTGAAACCCTAGTTGAGGGTAATTCCAAGTGAAACCCTAATTGGGAATGCATCCCTAATTATTGAATTGTTTACTATTATCTGTTGAACTAACCATGCAGGTTGTTATGAGATGATGGTCACACCCAGGTATGGATTACCACGTTATATTCATTGAAAGCATGTTTTAAGCTTTATGAATAGTGAACCATCTTGATGCACTGCTAAGTGACATCTAATGTGAGTTATGGGCTGTAAGAGCCATAAACACCATCAAGATCATGCTTAATAGATGACTTGTGATGAGATAACTGAGAACTGGTCATTGAAATGAGTTAGGCCTGCTACATTTTAGTATTCTCATATATAGCTGTGATGCTAATGTTTTTGTATGATGTTAAGAATACTGAATGTACCTAACTAATCAAGTGAAATGTAGAGCCCTGATCATAGATCCATCATTGTCAGAGTCTAAATGATGGTGAAACAGGTTTTCCCCAGGGAACTCCTGGATCATATACTTTTGAGTATATGGGGTACATGGATGTGTAGAACCTTACATCCTAGTGTAGGTATTTGATGTAGATTCTTGTAGGCCGTCATACCTTCACTATATGAGAAAGGGTGAGTGGATGATGTAGATTCTAGTAGTCCATCAGACCCCACCATATAGTCCGAA
This sequence comes from Alisma plantago-aquatica, assembly GCA_963693085.1. Lineage (NCBI taxonomy): Eukaryota > Viridiplantae > Streptophyta > Magnoliopsida > Alismatales > Alismataceae > Alisma > Alisma plantago-aquatica. The sequence goes on along the minus strand of OY856415.1, from coordinate 104,210,699 downwards.
AGGTGAGATGTAATACTACACTCCCTTAAAGACACAAACTCTGCATCGATAAAAGACAAACAAGAAATCTTCCGATGACGAAGAGAGTACAGAACGCCACTGTAACTCTAAAATAGCGAAGGTCCAGTTTACCCTGGAGAGCTATAACAAAAGATATCCCGCCAGATATCTAACAATCAATCCTCTAACTGACTGAGGAAGGTGAAGGTCATGAGAATCCGACTCTTTTAATGACCTATGTATGATACTTATGTGACTTCTTAGCGATCAGTTGGAGTATGAGTGGTATGCCTCATCTCCACAGGGCATAACAATAATGTTTGAAAAACATAATCAACAACATAGTATATCTGTTAGAGTTATCTACGAGTTATTTGATTGATGTTACCTTGAATAGCATAGATGTTCTCATATTTTAATATTGATTGAACTCTTGCTTATCATCAGAACTGCTAGTGAATATCTTGAAGGCTTTTATTGCTTTAGTTATTCCCTGCTTTACTTATAAAGCCTAGTGGAGAGTTATAACTCTCGCTGGGGCAATTATGTATAATTGTCTCACCCCGTAGACTTCTACTTTTTAGGTGGTCGTCGAAGACGGAGGAACAAGAACTCAGGTGACCAATCCCAGCAACAGCAGCATCAGGAGCAGTAAATATCTCAGGTGGAGATCTAGCCTGCTTCATGGTGTAGTATAGAGTCAGTCTTATGTGTCCTCTGTACTCTCAGGTCCTGGAGTGTTTTGAGTATGAATTCTTGAGAAGTTTTGTATCATATTGTATATAATTACTCAAGAAGTAATTTGTCAGTGATGTAAACAGTTAAACCCCTTTTTCTATGGAAAAGGTTTGTGGTTTCAAGCTCTTGTCTCGAAAAGTTTTAATTTCCCGTGATTTTTGTCTTCCGCTATTTACCGATTGCTTCCGCACATGATTAATCGGGATTAATTCGTGGTTTGGAGATCGGAGCCCACAATTAAGTGGTATCAGAGCTCTAGGTTTGCTGAGTCTACAGAGGCATAGGACATAGGAAGTCGAGTCTATCTTTAGTATTCCTTCCTTATCTAATAGAATCTTCTACTCCTCAGGAGAAGAAGATACTTAAGATGTCAGAGCCACATGATGAGTATGTGGAAGAAAGTAGTGCTAGTGCACCTCAAGGCGGTGCAGGAGTACCAGAGGTGGAACAGCCTGTACCAGAACAACCTAGAGAGCCACCCCAGTTTGACCCAGCTGACATGGGTAACCCAGCAATCCAGACAATGTTTGGGCAGTTTATGACTGCCATGACACACATAACCGACAGGTTGCCTATGCCTGCACCTAGGGCACCTGTCCAACCAGAGGGACAAGGTATCAGAAAGACGTTCGAACGACTACGTCGTGTCGGAGCTACCGAGTACCATGGGACTGCTGACCCCGCAGATGCTGATCTGTGGTTGACAGAGCTGGAGAAGGCTTTCAGGATCCTCAATATCCCTGAAGCTGAGAAGGTTAGACATGCTGTCTATCTTCTCAAAGGAAGTGCTGGTCACTGGTGGACCATGGAAGAGAAAAAGAGACCTGGAATAGAGATCTCGTGGGAAGACTTTCGGCGGGAATTTGTTCAAAGATATTTCCCGAAGACCTTCCTAGACGAGAAGATCTCTCAGTTTGAGAGATTGAGACAGGGTATGATGAACATTAGCGAGTACGAAGCTAAGTTCATGGAGCTGTTGCGGTTTTGTCCGCACATGGCTGCCACAGAAGAAGAGAGAATTAGAAGGTTCGAGAAGGGGTTGAATGCTGACATGACTACCCCAGTGTCTGCCTTAGAGAACCGAGAGAGATTCTCTACCTTCGTTGAGTCAGTCCGAAGGATAGAGAGATCTGTGGTTGAGAAGAGGCAAACACAGAAGAGGTACCCACAGTTCCAGGGTTCTTCATCTATGGACTTTAAGAAGTCTAGATCCTCTGCACCTAACCCTCCACCATCTAGGTCTAGTTCTCAGACTCAGTGGTCTCCAAGTAGAGGTAGAGGAAGAGGATAACCACCTCGGGAGACTCAGAGTTCTGCATCAATGTCCGCCACTGGACCACAAAGACCACAAGGAAGAAGCTGCTACAATTGTGGTAAAGTGGGACATTTGATGAAGGACTGCCGATCTAGGCCTGTCAGTGTGACACAGCCTCCGAGACAAGGACAACAGGGATCACAGGGAGGACAATCTCAAGGTATGGGTCGAGGACGCGGGCAGGCATCTCAAGCTGGATCATCAGCACCATCTCAACAACAGACTACGGCGAGGTTCTATGCTATGAACCCACCAGAGGCAGTGGTCAATCCACAAGTAGTGACAGGTCAGATGGAACTTTTATATTCTGATATGTCTAAATCTTGTGTAGTATCTCTTTTAATTGACCCGGGTGCTACGCACTCTTTCATCACTCGAAGAGTGATTCATATCTGCGATATGACAACCAGTCATAGGGCAGATAGGTTGTTGTTGGAGACTCCGTTGAGTGGGTCTGCTATTCTGAAAGAAGTATGCTCTCCCTGCATACTCTTCTTTTCTAAACATCGCATTCAAGTGGATCTTATACCACTTGATATGCAAGGATTTGATATAATCCTAGGAATGGATACCTTGGAGAGGTATCGAGTTGTCTTGGATTGTGAGTCCAAGCTGGCAGTGTTTGCGGATGAAAGCAACACATGGATCTTTCAAGGTGAAGGAGAGATTCTGCCTACCTGTCTTGTATCAGCCATGGTTGCCGATAAGTTGATGAGGCAAGGATGCTATGCATTCTTAGCCCATGTGGTAGATGTTACCAAGGAGAGTCCCAACCTTGCTGAAGTTCCGATAGTCAGGGAATTCGAGGATGTGTTTCCTGAAGAACTTCCTGGTATACCACCACCCCGGGAAATTGATTTTGAGATCAATTTGGTCCCAGATACGAAACCCATAGCCCAGACTCCGTATAGGATGGCGCCTGCTGAGATGGCAGAACTCAAGAAACAGCTTCAAGAGTTACTTGAGAAGGGTTTCATCCGACCGAGTACCTCACCTTGGGGTGCTCCAGTTTTGTTTGTTAAAAAGAAAGATGGATCGATGCGGTTGTGCATTGATTATAGACAACTCAATAAAGTAACAATAAAGAATAAGTATCCTTTGCCGAGGATTGATGATCTTTTCGACCAGTTGCGTGGTGCAACAGTCTTTTCCAAGATAGACTTAAGGTCTGGATATCATCAAATCCGCATTAAGGACAGTGACATATCCAAGTCTGCCTTTAGGACAAGATATGGTCACTATGAGTTCACGGTTATGTCGTTTGGACTAACCAATGCACCGGCTGCATTCATGGAACTCATGAATAGAGTCTTTCGACCTTTTCTTGATCAGTGTGTTGTCGTCTTCATAGATGACATACTGATTTATAGCAAGGATGCTCAGCATCATGAGCAGCACCTTCGCCAGACTTTGACATTGCTAAGGGAACATAAGCTATACGCTAAGTTTAGCAAGTGTGAGTTCTGGTTATCTGAAGTGTCTTTCCTTGGACATGTGGTATCTGCCTCGGGAATTCGTGTTGACCCTGCAAAGATAGAATCTGTTCTGCAGTGGGAACAACCGAAGACACCGACGGAGATTAGAAGCTTCTTGGAGTTAGCTGGCTATTATCGAAGGTTTATCAAGAATTTCAGTTCCATAGCCTTACCTTTGACCAAGTTAACCCGGAAGGATGTTCCTTTTGCTTGGAGTGATAAGTGTCAACAATCTTTTCAGCTGTTGAAAGAGAGGTTGACAAGTGCACCTGTGCTTGTGTTACCTGAGTAAGGAAAGGAATATGTAATCTTTTGTGATGCCTCTAAGAATGGACTTGGATGTGTGTTGATGCAGGATAAACAAGTGATTTCTTTTGCTTCCCGACAGCTTAAGAAACACGAGGAGAATTATCCAACACATGATCTAGAGTTAGCTGCTGTGGTCCATGCCTTGAAAATCTGGAGACATTATCTTTACGGAGAAACTTTCTAGATTTTCACAGACCACAAGAACCTTAAGTACATCTTCACTCAGCATGAGCTCAACATGAGGCAACGTCGCTGGATGGAGTTAATCAAGGACTACGATTGTACAATTGATTACCATCCAGGCAAAGCCAATGTGGTTGCTGATGCCTTGAGTAGGAAATCAGCAACATCAACCATGGATAGAGCACAACTAAGTTCCTTAGTATGCTCTAGAAGAGATATGCTTATCTCTTTAAGGCAAGACAATGTGCAGTTGAAGGCATCATTGTTAGCTGGTCTGTTAGCTGAGATGCAGATTAAACCTACCTTAAGAGAGCAGGTAAAGGAGGCACAACAAGTAGATGTTTTTATACAGCAAATTAGATCTGAGTTTGGTGACGAGAAACGAGAAGGTTTCCATGAGTCAGAAGACCAGGTGGCATGCTATCATGGAAGGATGATAGTGCCAGATGTGGATAACCTAAGGAAGTTAGTCCTGGAAGAAGCTCATTCTTCAATGTATGCTATGCATCCAGGGAGCACCAAGATGTATCGAAACTTGAAAGATATGTATTGGTGGCCTGGAATGAAGAAGGATGTAGCTGAGTTTGTTCTGAGGTGTCCGGTGTGTCAGCAGGTTAAGGCTGAGCACCAGAAACCTGCAGGAACAATGCAACCATTACCCATACCACAGTGGAAGTGGGACCATGTGACCATGGACTTTGTTGTTGGCCTACCCAGGACAAACAAAGGACATGATTCCATTTGGGTAGTTGTTGATAGGTTGACAAAGACAACACATTTCTTACCTGTCAAAACAACCTATTCTGCTGAAAGGTTATCCCAGTTATATGTTCAAGAGATAGTGCGTTTGCACGGAGTTCCTATCACTATAGTTTCTGACAGAGGTCCCCAATTTACAAGTCGCTTTTGGGAACAGTTACACAGAGCCCTAGGCACCAAGCTAAGGTTTAGTACAGCCTTTCATCCCCAGACTGATGGATAGTCAGAAAGGACTATACAGACCTTAGAAGATCTGTTGAGAGCATGTGTTCTCCAGTTTACCGGGAGTTGGGATCTACATCTAAGTTTGATAGAGTTTGCCTATAACAATAGCTATCAACATAGCATTGATATGGCACCATATGAATCCTTATATGGTAGACGATGTAGATCACCCTTGAGTTGGTATGAGACTGGTGAACACCAGTTGTTAGGTCCTGATCTTGTGCAGCAAACCACAGAAAAGATTAAAGTGATACAACAACAACTTAAGACTGCACAAGATAGGCAGAAGTCGTATGCTGATAAACGTCGTAGACCCCTAGAGTTCCAGGTTGGAGACAGAGTGTATCTCAAGGTCTCACCTTGGAAAGGAGTCCTTCGTTTTGGGAAGAAAGGGAAGTTAGCTCCTAGATTTATGGGACCTTATCCAATTGTTGAAAGAATTGGAAAAGTGGCCTATAGACTAGAGTTACCTCAGGAGTTGCAGAAGCTACACCCTGTGTTTCACATTTCCATGCTGAGGAAATGTCACCCAGACACCGAGTCAGTTCTACAACCTATGGAAGTAGAATTGAATGAAGATATAACGTATGAGGAGGGACCAGTTTCAATCCTCGATAACAGAACTAAAAAGTTAAAGAAGAAGGATATAAGCCTTGTAAAAGTCCTCTGGAACCATCGTGGTGTTGAAGAAGCCACTTGGGAACTAGAAGATGAAATGAGAAGAAAATATCCTGCTCTTTTCTTATAATATGCTTTATCGATTTCGGGGACGAAATCCTTTTGAAGGGGTAAAGAATTTGTAACACCCCTGACCTGGGTTATGACCTAACCCTGGAAGTTTTGCCTAAATATGTAATTAATATACTTGTGAACACTCCCTGGCATGTAATTAAGTTCCTCAGGAACATTTACTTTCAATTTTGCTCCTTTTTGTATAAAGTTGTAGCAATGTGTTGTATGCAGGGACCTATGTGCAAATTACCCAGTTTAAGGGTTAAACTTGCAAAATTCACAAGATGAGATGTATCTCTGATGTTGAAACATCATGAGGATGCCTTTGATGAAGTTTGAGGGATTTCCCAAGCTTGACCACCAAGGTGCAGCTGTGGAAGCAACCCCCATGCTTAGAAACCCTAATTTGGGGTAAAGTGCAATTTACCCAAATTGAGGGGTCCAACTTGTAATTCTTAATATCTAGAACATCTTTTATGACTCTTGTCATCATTTAGAGTAGAAATGATGGAAGGGATACATCATTTAATAATCAGATGAGAAAAATGATCTTTGTGATAGAAATCACCTAATATGGGTATGGAATCCTTTCATGTATGTACCCTAGTTGAAGGTTGGATTTCTTTACCCTTAGATCTTGAGTTTTCATGAGATTTGCATAAGGTTAGATGAGTTTGGATGTGCCTTTGAGCAAGGAGGGACCTAGATGTGATTTCCAATCTTGTAAGGTCCTTAGGGTGTAAAAGGGGCTAAGGTATATAAGCCCTTTTCCCTTACAATTAAGTGAACGATCCTTCCTTTCCTTCATTCTCTTCTTATCTTGCTCAAACGACCAAGGATAGCTCTGGAGCTCAGGGGGACGACCAACCTGTTCTAGGTAAGAGAACACCACCTTCCAACCCGAATTCATGGAGGAATTCACTTTCTAAGGTTGGTTTTGTGGTTAGCTTACCTAGTCTTCTTGTTCTAGCCGACCAAAGCAACGTTTCCTTGGAGATTGCACCCTGACCAAGTTGAGGAAGCTCAAGGACGCCATTAAAGCTTGGAGCTTGAAGGCTTGGAGCTCTAAGATCAACCTTTAGGTGGGTTTTATAACTCTAAACTCATGCTTTATATGTATGCTTAATTTTTGCAAATTACTTGGTAAATTCTCCTTCTACCACCCTTCTTCCTTGCACATTTGCAATCAAATCAGTGGAGAAACCGACCTTGCTAGAGGTTGAAGATGAGGGGCGTGATTCCCTATGTTACTTTTTCAAACGACCTTGGACCCTTTTGGTCCAAGCGGTTGCAAACCGTTTGGGTTCAAACGGTTTCAAACCGTTTGCCCTCAAACGGTCTTGCAAGACCGTTTGGATTGAAACGGTCTCAAGACCGTTTGAAAGAGTTGACCAAGGGACGGACGTTTGAGGGTCTGTTCCTAATATATTGAATTTCATCTCTGCAAAGAATCAAAGTCTAATTCTTAACCAATTGAGAGTTGAAGGCACTTCAACATGAAACCCTAATCGGGTGAAAAAGTGCTGATTTAACATATAGATCTTGTTGAGTTTTGGGTTGAAGGACCCAAACGGTCTTAAGACCGTTTGAGGATTCCTCCAAACGGTCCTAAGACCGTTTGGGCACAACCCAAGACCGTTTGAAGGTCTAGGGTTGAGTTAATCTAATGGTTTGAGGGTCCAATTGTAGGAAATTGATGAATTGATGGAAATTGCTGATTTTGACCTAATTGGACTTCAACCTTAGTCAAAACGACTTGGATTTTGGTCAAACTTTGGGCGAACAGTCTCAAGACCGTTTGGATGATGTCCAAACGACCTCAAGACCGTTTGGGCCAAGTTTGAGCCCAATTGGAGGTCAATTGATAGGTTCAACCTTGAATTGATTCACATTGTTGGACATTGATGACCAATCGATTTGAAACCCTAATTGAGAACGATTGAACCCTAATTGGCTTGCAATTGAGGGTCAATTTGATGTCTAAGTGGCTAAGGCTAACCCTAATTGACTTAATTTATAAGTGGTTAGCATAGCTTTGATCAATTGAGGGCTTCAACACACATATCCATGAACATTGGTGACCTTTGAACCCCTTTGGAGGTCCAAACGGTTTGAGCCCATTTGGACCAAACGGTCTCAAGACCGTTTGGGGCCAAACGGTCTCAAGACCGTTTGGGCTCAAACGACCTCAAGATTGTTTGGTCCAATCGATCTCAAGCTAGTGTGATCAAACGGTCTCAAACCGATTGAAGCTCCAAACGGTTTGGAAGTCAACCCTTCCAAACGGTCTTCACCTCCAAATGGTCTCAAGACCGTTTGGGTGGTTGAAACCGTTTGAAGGTTGAAACCGTTTGGAGATTGGTGATGGTTTGTACTTAACCATTTGATGGTGTAATTAGCTCAATGATGATCCAATCAAAACCCTAATGGTAACTTAGGTCATTAAGGGACTATGTGATTAGTGAGTTAACCCATGATGGTGATCATGTGGCAAATTACCAAAATACCCTTGAGGGGTCTAAAGGGATAAAACCTTGTTCTAATCAAACCCTAATCACATGATGTTGATGTTTTGGCTTATGTTAGTCCATGGAGACTTATCTCAACCTGATCTAGAGTGGTGTTGTCACCATCTACTAGTGAGAGGAGAGAGAAAGTATTTCTAGAGAGAGAAAAGTATCCTAGAGAGAGAAAGTACCCTTTAAGGAGGAAACTCAAGTGAGATACTTCAATTACACATGAATGTGCATGACTAGGGAATGACCCACCTATGTGAGGTCATGGAAACCCTATTTATGATATCTAATGGATCTTAATCTTAATTAAGAGCCTTAATGATGATGTTTTCTCTTACATGATGATGTAATGAGTACAATTCACCATGGAGTGAATAGTAAACCCTAATTTTAGGGTGAAGACATGAAAGATGAATAGTAAACCCTAATTGATAGGGTTATTGAATTAAACCCTAGTTGAGGGTGATTCCATGTGAAACCCTAGTGGAGGGTGAATCAATGTGAAACCCTAGTTGAGGGTAATTCCAAGTGAAACCCTAATTGGGAATGCATCCCTAATTATTGAATTGTTTACTATTATCTGTTGAACTAACCATGCAGGTTGTTATGAGATGATGGTCACACCCAGGTATGGATTACCACGTTATATTCATTGAAAGCATGTTTTAAGCTTTATGAATAGTGAACCATCTTGATGCACTGCTAAGTGACATCTAATGTGAGTTATGGGCTGTAAGAGCCATAAACACCATCAAGATCATGCTTAATAGATGACTTGTGATGAGATAACTGAGAACTGGTCATTGAAATGAGTTAGGCCTGCTACATTTTAGTATTCTCATATATAGCTGTGATGCTAATGTTTTTGTATGATGTTAAGAATACTGAATGTACCTAACTAATCAAGTGAAGTGTGGAGCCCTGATCATAGATCCATCATTGTCAGAGTCTAAATGATGGTGAAACAGGTTTTCCCCAGGGAACTCCTGGATCATATACTTTTGAGTATATGGGGTACATGGATGTGTAGAACCTTACATCCTAGTGTAGGTATTTGATGTAGATTCTTGTAGTCCGTCATACCTTCACTATATGAGAAAGGGTGAGTGGATGATGTAGATTCTAGTAGTCCATCAGACCCCACCATATAGTCCGAAAGGTGAGATGTAATACTACACTCCCTTAAAGACACAAACTCCGCATCGATAAAAGATAAACAAGAAATCTTCCGATGACGAAGAGAGTACAGAACGCCACTGTAACTCTAAAATAGCGAAGGTCCAGTTTACCCTGGAGAGCTATAACAAAAGATATCCCGCCAGATATCTAACAATCAATCCTCTAACTGACTGAGGAAGGTGAAAGTCATGAGAATCCGACTCTTTTAATGACCTATGTATGATACTGATGTGACTTCTTAGTGATCAGTTGGAGTATGAGTGGTATGCCTCATCTCCACAGGGCATAACAATAATGTTTGAAAAACATAATCAACAACATAGTATATCTGTTAGAGTTATCTACGAGTTATTTGATTGATGTTACCTTGAATAGCATAGATGTTCTCATATTTTAATATTGATTGAACTCTTGCTTATCATCAGAACTGCTAGTGAATATCTTGAAGGCTTTTATTGCTTTAGTTATTCCCTGCTTTACTTATAAAGCCTAGTGGAGAGTTATAACTCTCGCTGGGGCAATTATGTATAATTGTCTCACCCCGTAGACTTCTACTTTTTAGGTGGTCGTCGAAGACGGAGGAACAAGAACTCAGGTGACCAATCCCAGCAACAGCAGCATCAGGAGCAGTAAATATCTCAGGTGGAGATCTAGCCTGCTTCATGGTGTAGTATAGAGTCAGTCTTATGTGTCCTCTTTACTCTCAGGTCCTGGAGTGTTTTGAGTATGAATTCTTGAGAAGTTTTGTATCATATTGTATATAATTACTCAAGAAGTAATTTGTCAGTGATGTAAACAGTTAAACCCCTTTTTCTATGGAAAAGGTTTGTGGTTTCAAGCTCTTGTCTCGAAAATTTTTAATTTCCCGTAATTTTTGTCTTCCGCTGTTTACCAATTGCTTCCGCACATGATTAATTCGGGATTAATTCGTGGTTTGGAGATCGGAGCCCACATATCATATGATTTAAGAAATGTAAGCATTTAAAATAGTCAAATTATTCATTTTGAGTCATAAACATGCAAGATTGTCACTATTAGAGTATAAATGGGGTATACTTGAGTTAGATATCATAAACATATCAAGATTATGATTTGAGACCATTATATAATATGGATGATCATTAGGAAAATATTTGCATAAGACCAAAAACTAGGTATCAACATGCATGCTATATTTCATTTCAAATCAAGATTAGGGCATTTGGTTACATAAATTCACAAGAATTTTCCATAAGGCATATAGGGATACAAGGCATGTAATATTACTAATTTGTAGTCCACATAATCATCTTGAGTAACATTAGATCAATGAAAACATAAGGTTTAACATTCATCACAAAAGTGCACATAAGCCCATATTAAGACACATTAAGAATAATAAGGTCGTCATTAGTGTCCAAGAAGGGTCATGATAAATCATTATTGCATTTGATGTAAAACATACTGATCAATATCATTCACAACATCTAGATGCATACTTGAATAAGTTTTCAACACAAGAGAAGGGATCTTTTGCACATAGGTCTAGATTAGGTCATTTAGGCAACATGAGATTATTTTAGGGTAAAATAGACAAGTTCGGATCATGATGCATATATATGTTCAAGTGAATAATATCATGTTAACATCTAGTTTTGAGACATAAAAGAAGCAAGATTTGTGTATTAGGGGACATAAAACATGTAGAAAGATATCAAAATACATCATCTTTAGAATATCTGAGGAACTACGAGCTGAACCAAGTCTTGAAATCAGTTTTATCAGGTATCTCTTATTCTCTACATCAAAAATCATATATATGGCCTATTTGGCCCAAATAATGAGGATATATGCCCTTTTTAAGTTCAAGAATATATCTAGAAAAAGAAAGAAGGAAGATACCATATATGGTTGCATCCAGGTCAATCCTGGCCCTTGGATCTTGATCGAGTGGCCACAAAGCGCCCTTGCTGGGCCGTGAGACGGGAGTCCAGGGAAGGGGCCCAAATGCCCACTTGTCGTCTCAATAGTGGCCCACTTCGGATCCAGTTGACTGTTGTCAACAAGGGTAGAGAGGGGGGACTGGGGTCAGTATTCCAGAGATCCAGACCTCTCCTCAGTGGACCACCATGGTCTCCCTGAGATTGAGGGTCAAGGTGCATTGTGCCCCTCCTTCACTCCAGTTGAGCGAACCTACAGCGGTGCTTTGCATGGTAGGTCACCTGAGGTGCTATTAGGCGGGGAAAGAAACCATCGATGGTCCTAGAAAAGAGCTAGTTGGCTTCATCCATCCCATCCAAAGACAACGGAGAAACTAAATGAGGTTGATGTTGGAAAAAGGGAAAACGCCCAAAGATTTGTAGTGATGCCGCTTGAGCATGGAAGAAGAAGAAGAAAGAAAGAAATGGGAACGCTTGAGCCACGGAACAGACCAAAAATAGAGGATAAGGAATGAGGAAGGATTGGCAGAGGAGAAAGGGCACCTCAGTTTGAGGTTAGGTGGGATGTTGGGGTGTCTTGGCCAATAAAAATGTCTATCATACACTTTCACACTGCCATGCAAAAGGTAGAAGTTGGATGCAGGATTGTTGGATTGGGGCTAGGATTTGAGGTGATAAGATCCAACAGACGGGAAGTGTGTCTCACATCAACATGACTCCTTAATGGTTGAGGGAGCAAGAGTCGGATAGTCAAGAAAAGGGGGAGGTGAAATTAGTCTACACACCCAGTATTTTGGTCCAATAGGGCTATTTTCATTTCAAAGGAACTAGAAATCAAGTAAAATCAATGATACTTCAAACAACCATATCTCTGTCATCCTAAATCGGAATTAGGTGAAATTGGATGCATTAGAAAGGTGAGAGAGAGAGAGAGTTCTAAAAGATGAGAACATAATATAAAAAAATGTTCACAAGAATATGATCAAAATATTCAATAAAAGAATGGTGATGTATTGTATGAAAATTAAACTTGATTTTTATCAACATGTGTATCACCACAAGACACAAGTATTCAAAATTATTCAATCTAACATCAAAAGCATATTAAATCATAAAATTAAGGTCAATAATGAGAAATTTTCTAGATTGTCACATCTACGTAGCATGTGTAGCATTTCCCTTAAAATATTTTCTATCTCTGATCGAAATAAGAGGTTGATGCCTAATTTGCTACATCGATGATTAGGATGTGCCGGCAATCTCCATCACACTATTGAGACGGAAAAAATTCATCATCTTGTAGACTATCGCAGCTATGGTGGACGCAATTGGAGTAAGGGTGTTAAGTGCAACGGTCGCGAGGGTGCCTTTGCAAGATCAAGGCCAACAACCAACACAAGAGATCTATGGTATATATGGAAGAACACATGTATATATTCATTGACATAATCCAACTAATTTTAGCATACCACATTGGTTAGTTATATGTAGATAACAAGTATTCATTTATTAGCATCAAATTTACATCTCATCATACTTAGACATATTCAATACTATATACATAAATATTATAAACACTTATATATAATATAAATATAATATAATATGATTGATCATACTATACATAACAAATTATATTATACTATATAGATCTGATGTATATATTATAATATTTATTATATACATTGCATATTTAAAAAAGATATCACATTTTACGTATAATAAAATATATACTATGATATAGACAATTCATAATAGCGTGTATATAATATAATAAGTATATTATTGATGAAAGATGACGGGTCTTCGGATATGCTTATTTGAACGGTAAAATGGGAAACGTTTCATTTGTCCGTGACGGAGGCCGAATGTCCAGGAGGGTGATAAACCAAGGCGGCAGCTGGGATTCGAACATGGGTCCCTTCATGAGGAGACACCATGCTTGACTACTTCAGTCACTCCTTGTCGAGGAGCCAATGTTTATTTTGTTGCATATAAACTTGTCAAATAACATTTAGCTCCCCCAATCTGGCCGAGACAAAAGAAACCATGGCTTTACTCTCTCTCTCTCTCTCTCTCTCTCTCTCTCTCTCTCTCTCTCTCTCTCTACCGATAATAACTTATTACTAACATATCTTCCTCCCTGTAGACCTAGATATCCAGAAAACACGCAGGCCATTTTTACCAAGCAACTGCTGGTAGTAACCAGTAAGTAGTTTACCATAAAGTTTAGCAAAATAGTATACGGTGGAGGTGGAGGAAGAAGAGAGGGAAAGAGATATCAAAAACCAGGGTGGGTAGTGGATAAGAAGGAGAGACTGGGGTAGAGGCTGAGGTGCCCCGACCAAAGAGTTCGAGGGATGTGATGTTGGCGGAACAACAACCTGCAGAGTTGCAGGATAAGACCGGGTGAAGCTGGAAGTAAAAATGTAACGTCATTAAAAAAATTGATTTTGGAATTAACTAAAAGCATGTCTGTAATATTTTTTTAAATATGTCTGCCCTGACCAATAAGTGATTTGTAGGGATTCAAAGTATAATTGACCAATTAACCTAAAGGTCAAGCCTTTCTGGGAGAGCCTTCCCGTGCAACAGGAATGAAGACCAGACATCCATGATTTTGGATCTCATTCATGTGGAGTTTGTGCCTCTTCAATGGTGTCTGATGATGTTTCCCGGGACACCCGCATTCATACCAGAAGGTCCTAATTTGGATCGCAGAAGGTCCTAATTTGGATCGTAAATGGCAGATTTTGCGGAATTAAGTGTTAGTGTGGGAGTCGTGTAATACTGAAACTTTTTCCGTAAGGATCATAATATAAATAACCATGATCTACTTAACTTTTTTTAAAAGCAAGTCATTAGTTAAAAACATCACGGAACTTCAAAATTGGTATATTATTCCATGCATTATATTTTTCGAACATCTGGAAAGAAAGGTGTAGACGTATATTCAATAATATTACTACAAATGAAAAAAATCCCCTCTCTAATATCAAACATTATTTTATTATCTAGTCTTCCACATTTCTCAATCCAGAAGTTGGACAACAACGACAAACAACGATGTTGCAGATCTGAGAGAATTCCTACTATACTAAACGTTTCGGAAAGCATAAGATTGGAGATCTCGGCAAATCCAACAATAAAAATTCCGGAGATCCAGACAAGTCACCAAGATCACTAATCACTTGACATGGATGAAGTCCTCTTCTGGTTGTTTTTTTCCTTTTTTGATGTTTTTAACTTTGCACCTCTGGTGTTAGTTTTCTATTTGTGGATACACGGTAGAATAACTATATCTTATTTTCCCCCTTTCTCTTTTAATAACCTTTTTCCAACCTTTATTTAAAAAAAATATGGGCGTTCCCGTGTTGGCAATGGAAGGTGGCCCACCGGCGTGATGGTAGACTTGACCGGGAAGTTAGATGGCAGCAGCCAGTCTTGGATTAATCCTGGATGGAAAATCTTTCAAGGACTACCAACCAAGAATCAATGTCGGGCCCATGCAGCCGGCGTTGCTGTAGAGGCACCAGAAGAAAGACATGACGACGTAGTGCAGGAGGCTGAAAATGGACACCGTCGCTGGCGTCGACTGAGCAGGAGTAGCATCAGGTATCCATCTGGATATATTATGAGGGGATTGCTAATTCAAGCCTATGTTTTGGCTTAAGGATTGCATTCGATTTTTGTGGACCCGGCAGGTTTTCTTAATTATGGATTGTTTTGCTGAGTTTTTCCTCAAAATTCCTCTCTTCTTTGTGATTATTTTTGAAAATGCCCTCCCTTTTTTTAAATTTCACATAACTCCTCTTTCTTTCTAACTAATTCCAAGTAACCCCTAAGGCCACTATTCCGTTCGGGACACATTTTATTTTTTCTCAATTAAATGTTGCGTTTCTGTCTTTTACCATAGATGCTCTCTCCTCCATAATCTCATAGTTCATTACATATATTATGTTATGATATAGTACTTTGTAAATATGATATTAATAACTTATTCACCAAAAAAAAGATATTAATAACTTATCACAAATGAATTTTGGCCAACTGGTTAATGGTTTTGAACTCTTGGGATAGAATTTCAGGGTGAAAAAATTTCTAGTAGACGCAGCAGCTAGTGTCTTGCTTTGCAATGGCATTTCACGCATTTGCATATGACATATGGGTAACTTGTCACCACTTGTATGGTCTCGGGGATTACTCAGTTGGGTGAATATAATTTGACCATTCATTAGAGATCCGTCGACATAAAAGCGTATTAATAATTTATTACTGTTTGTTATTTTAATTATGTAAATTTCATAATTTCGGTCTGGTTTGTATTAACCTCCAAATTCTTAGTGCATCTTAATTGGATATCTAATCAAGAGTTTACGTTTAAAACCACTGCCACACTGTAGAGTTTGCATAAGCATTCAAATCGACATATATATATATATATATATATATATATATATATATATATATATATATATATATATATATATATATATATATATATATATATATATATGTCGATTTGCACTGTACTTAGAATTTTTATAAAAGAAATTGGTATTGTTTTGAAGCGACATCCAAGTGGGTGACACTAAACATAGACTCCTTCAGCGTCGGTTACATAACTGACGACACAAAGCCGTTCTCGATTACAAAGTGCCAACAATCAGACTATAGCTGTCGGTTTCTAGCTAACAACTGACACAATTAAGCATTTGTGGTCGGTTGTTGGTTTTTAACCGATGACGATGTTTTGTTTTTTTTTCTTATCAGCTCACATGCCTGTTGTCCGGCTGGTTAGCAGGATGCAGAATATGCAGTTTAGTTCTGAACTGTAAGTTTATAACATCCTTTGATTTCAGCCATCAAACAGGCCACAAACCTGCAAATATTAAGAAATAAAAACAATCATATATATTATATGGATCATGTGATTCACACACACACGTGTATAAACACATTTAATTTCAAATATGATTCATCGCACACATGTAGAAACATGTAGTTCCATTTTATTTCCTCCATTTTATATTCACACACAGTTAGCAACATGCAGTTCCATTAATTCATTTCATCTCTTTTCATATTCACACATAGAAACATTCATTCATTCCATCTTCACAAACACATGTATATAGATAAGACAATTAAAAAAATCATTAAGACATTATATATAAGTGTCTTTCGAAGTTGAACATGTTATCAAAATACTAATTATGACAACAAAGTTTAGAAAATAATATGACAATAACTAAACAAGGGGCTTGTTGTACACCCATAAACATGTGCATAAAACAGGAAAGTAAATTTGTTGC